>JARHVA010002724.1:365000-965000 GCA_037957365.1 Torreya grandis | reverse complement strand
CATATACAGTTAATGAGTAGAGCAAGGGTCAAAATTCCAAACAATCAAAACCCTTTAAAAGTTAGAGTGGAAAGCATGCTCTTGCTAATTATGCTCAGTGCTATAGACACTAGTAACAATATATTAAAAATATCAAGTACAATTAATTTCCATTATTCTAGATTAAAATTATTAATTGTTATGAAAAATGACTTTTAATTATATTAATAGCATCAATGTTGTTAGACCCTTTTTTATCAATATATATTAAAAATAATCATTTAATATGAAGAATGGCCTAAAATTATGATTTATAATTAAATATAAACAATATAAAAATACATCTTTTTTTTAAAGTCAGTATATTAAATAAATTTATTTTATAGATATGATCTTCTTGTTAGACAAATTTAAAAACTTTGTCTTAACATACACTAGCATCCACCTTGAGATGTATTGGCGATATTTTATTTTGAAAATAATTCCACTAACATGCACTAATTATTAACTTTGATGAAGGCACATGTACCTAATTTTTGAATTATATAAATACATCTATAAATTTTTAAAGAATGATCATATCTATGTTATAAAAATTTATTAAACACAATAAACAAGATACCTATTAAATACTTACAAGCATTCCAAAAAATAACAAGACATACTAACATTAAACAGTATAGAATGACATCTTCAACTATCAAACATAACCATCTCTCTATTATGAAGAGTTTTAAGTATAACAAAGAACATATCAATTGCATGATTGCAATTATGTCCCAAAAAAATAAGGCATTACAAGATTAATCAATATTTTTCTTTCAGCTCTTGAAAGAAAAAACATTTTGGTAAAAGACAACATTTTCAATTACTTTAATTAAAATAAATATTGAAAAAAGTAATTTTATATAAAAAAATCGGAAAACAATAACTTTGTTCAAAAGTAAAAATATATCAATTTTTAAATAAAAATAAAGTCCAAATATATATTATTAAATTGCAGGAAGATTTAATTATCACATATTCTTTGTATTACTCCATGAAATAGTATATAAAACCAAATCAATGTTATCCTCAAATATTTAATCTTTCTCACAAAAATTAAAACTGAGATCTTATTAATAAATAAATAAAAATCTTATTAAAAAAATAAAAACCAAGATTCGATTTTTTTTAAAATCTAAACTTTTGAATTAACAATAATTCTAAAGATGTATAAATTTATATTATCTAAAAATGTATAATATTAAAATAAAAACACATTTTACATTAAAATATATTCTATAAATTATAATATGAAAGGTCATTGTTTACTTTGATTTTTTTAAATAAATAAATTGCATAAATATTAATTTTAGTTTCGTGAAAATCTGTACTACTTTTCTTCTTCTTCTTTTTTTTAATAGAATGAATACCCTGGATCATAAATATATATTTAAATTTTAACAAATATTTATTAAAATATATTTATTTTAAATCTAAAATAAATTCTTATAACTTTAATAAATTATATATTTTATGATAATTTTTTTAATAAATTATAACATCGTTAGTAATAACTATAAATCCATTATTTATAAAATACAATATCAAAGGCGATCATTCATAAATAACAGTATGAAATATGATTGTTTTATAATCAATTTTTAAAAAAATTCTATAAATATTATAGATACTTTTTTCTATTTTGTAAAAAATAATTGGTAGATAAAATTAAAAAATAACTTACATTTAAAAAACAAATTTAACCAAATGATATATTTTACATAAGTAAAATATTAAACATTGTTAGCTACCTTAATCTTACATTTATTAACTTATTTATACGATTAAAAGCCACTAAAACTCCTATAATATTTAAAATTTTATATTTTATTATCGAAAAAATCAATTAATTACAGCATTGCTTGTAACAACTATAATATACTATAACTCTAATTTATGTACCTTTAATTTATTTTTTAAAGTGTATATTTATTTTTATTCTGTAATTAAAAAAAACTCAAAAAATCATATCACTACATGGAAAAAGTATAAACATGCTATGAATTCAATTATATATGTACCTTTTATGAGTTCTCAAATCCGAACTAAAAAAACCTAAACAAAAAATCAAGGAATCAACCAACAAACAAGTTCTCCAATCCAATGGTCCTCAAGTCCAAATGTCACAAAGAATGATGCTTTTCATACAAAAAAGCCAACTAATTCTAGTCTCTTGGCCTATGGTTGTTCACAAGCAAGGGAATTCAAACTAGTATTAAAGACATTTTAGCATATCAAAAGAAAAAATAAACATAATTATACACAAAAACAAACCAAAATCACTTTTAAATCTAAACATTTTTAACAAATAAGGGCATTCAAACTAGTATTAAACTTTTTCTTAGAAATTAAAATAACAAAGTAGCACAACAAAATGCAACTTCCTCCCCAAAATGGATATCCTGTAGATGAATTCAGACTAACCATACCAACTTGAAAATTATAAAACAATACAAAATCCATCTAAGAAAAATATATATTTCATACAAGTGAACAACAATTTCCTTCCACACACCTGTATCACAATAAAATAGCATACCAAATATGAAAAAACAAAAAAAAACTCCACAACAAGATACTTTTCATACATAGAAACTAACTGAATATGGTCTACTCGACTACAATTATTCACCAATAGGGCATTCAAATGAGTATTAAAATCATACCACAATAAAAATATAAAAAATAAACACAATCCATAAAGAAACTAAAAAATAAAAAAATGTTTTTCATAAACACAAAGCAAAAAAGAAAAACTACATATTCATAAGCACAAAAAAATAAAACAAAATAAAACCCATAAAGGGTGGGGGAGGTGGAACGCATGGAAATGGGAATGCATTTCATATAAGTGAATCAATATTTATTTCAACATTGTTGCATCGCAATAAAATAATAGACTAGATGTGAAAGAAAAATTACCTACACAACAAGATGCTATTCATAACAGAAACCATCTACATCTAGTCTCTTGGAGTGAAATTGTTTACAAAGAGGGACATTCATGGAAATAGAAAAAATAATCATAACACAAAGAAACTAAAAACTAAAAATCCTTCCATAACACAACACATTTCTTTTCATCAATGAAACAACATAACACATTTCTTTTCATATGTGCAAATTGAAATTAAAACCAAATATTTGCAGGCATAAAGAATTGTAGCATTTTTCAACACAAGGGAAAAAATAAAACCTATAAATAAATTCATCCTCATCTTTGTATATCAAGAAAAAGAGCAAACCGTACAGAAAATAAGCTTACCAGTTAAAAAAAAATCTTTTGTGTGCGTAAATTAAAAAAATAAACTAGACATTCACAAGTATAAATAGCTTTCAATTTTCTTTAAGTTGGGTTGTAAGCTTTTGCTAACAAATATTCTCAATTTGGTATTAAACTCCCTCTTGTATACTGACATTTCGATTATAAGATTAGATTATTGATATAGACATAAATAAGACATCAAATCTGGGTTTAGATCCTTGCACATAAATTACTACAAAACACATATAAATTGTCATTGATGAAAGATAATAATGGCCTTAAACATTACAAGATATCATACTTACCATTGCATTGTCGATGGCCATCCACCAAGCCTAAACATCCCCAAAACATGTTCACTTAGGCAACCCTTACCTTCCACACATCAATATCAATGGTGGGCATACAATGACAACATGAAGACCATATTGTCTAATTATTGAAAACAATGAATGTCGACCTTCGATGATATATGATTAGGAAGCACTCCTCTCATTCTACAATGCCTAATGACATAATTAACTATTAATTATTTTTTTGGGTGCTGATATAATTATTATAATTATATATATTAAATAAAATAAATAATATTATAAAAAAGTTGGTGAAATTTTGGTTGATTGGTTATGTGAGTTAGTTTTGGCTAGTTTCAAGTAGGTTCAAATCTTATTGGGCATTTAAGGTGAGTTGTATGCGTGTGTTAATGAGGCCAATTGTGTTTGTATGTGTTGGATTGTGGGGCATCGACCTCTTGTTTTTGTTCCAATAAGATTGGGCCTCCTTGTCATCTATTCAATTCATAACGTCGGTTTAAAATATTTATCAAACAAAAAATCATATTAAAAAATTAATATTCAATTATAATATTATAATTATTTTTGTTTTATATTCATAACAATTATATTCATATTTGTTAGTGAGCTCAATTGTAATCGTATATATTAAATTGTAAGATATTAAACTTTTTGTATTCCAATAAAATTAAGCCCCCTTATAATCTATTCGATTCATAACATCGATCAACAATATTTATCAAACAAAAAATATATTAAAAAATTAATATTCAATTTTAATATTATAATTAATTTTGGTTCAATACTCAAATAAACCAAATTGTAAAACATTTCAAATATAAATAACTATATTACAGTCAAATAACACTGTCCCTTACCCCATTCCATGAAAAAAATGTGTTATCCAAATTCCAATTAGAAGTTAAATTTGATAATTAACCCTCTTTTTTTAATAATTACCTATTAGACATTACCCTTCGAAAATTAGTATTGTTTATTATATAAAAATTTAATATATATTTACTATAAATTAAATAATTATACCTATAAAACCTTCGAGAAATTAGGATTGCTGATTTTGACTAACCACTACTTTCATTGAATGCAGTATTATTCTAAGGTGAAAAACGTCAAACTTGACGTTTGGGCCAAACAGTGGACCAAAAAAATCAATGTTCGATATGAACTCAATGAAAACGGTTAAAATGTTTTTGGACTTTTAATGCTCGAGAGTGTGAGTGAGATGAAACTTTACCTAACATAGAGTTTCCCAATATCATATAATAAAGTCAACGCACGCCAACTTTAGTTTCATAGGATTGACGTTAACAAGATCATTCGTATTGTCACGTCTCAACCTTTGCATGGAAAATGACAAAATGGATGCTTCATCTTTAAAAAATCATGTTATTATGTCGACAGAGGTAATTTATAACAATAAAGATATGAGTAGAAGAGTGTAATAGTGTGAGATTCGATTTGAGATTCGATTTTGAACAAAAATCAATATTTGATACAAATTTAAAAAAAATATTTAAAATATATTTTTGAACTCGTAATGTATGCTCAATGTTGAGATGAAATCTTACCTAACAAAGAGTTTCCCAATAACTATCACATAAGCATATAAAGTCAATGAATGCCTATTTTAATATGGTTAATGTCAACAATATCATTTTTATTTTCACATCTCAACTTCTGCATGAAAAATGATAGAAAGGGATGGCTCCATCTTGAAAAAATCAAGCTATCATGTTGATTAGCACAATTTATAATGACATAGATATAAGTGGAGGAGTGTAATAGTATGAGACAAGATATTAATAAAAATGTTTAATTTTATATTTGGTATCTATTTAATTTTTGTAAGTTAGATTTGACTTTATTTAAAATCCATTTAATTGTTATATATCTCATAAAGTTAAAAATTATCAATATCTTAAAAATATTTTCTCAAGTGCAAAAGAGTAATAAAACTAGATTGAAACCATAAAGTTATTTTTTATCAATTGATTATTTTTTTAACAAACTTTTTATTTTATATTTACCAATGAATTTTTTTTATAAACTATTTACCAAATTTTATTATAAAATATCCATAGAATTATAACATTTGTCAAAATATACATGTATTATTTTGACATTTATTAATAGTAAATTCTATAAATTTTCTTATAATATAAAAGTTTCATAGTTTTAAATATTAAAAAAATCGTTTACAATTAAACAATTCAAATCAAATTATCATTCTTTATAGAAAAAGGATAACAAAAACCAAATTTTATATATTATAAATAGGGATAATCTTTAGGATTTTTTTATTTTATTGACCATATCTTCAATTTATCGTTAACGAATGAGGAGTTCTATTACGTCAAAATCACCTTGATATCCAACCCGACCTCATCTCTTAACATCACTTTTTTTATCAAACAAATTAGATTATTCACTAGTATTACCTATCATAAGATCTTTTTATTTTAGTTATTATTATTAACCACAACAAAAAATTTGATACTTTTACTCATGGCGAGGACCTATGGTAGGCATTCAAGGCATCTTATAAAATTAGAATGATTCATAAAAGATTAAGATGGAAAAATGTTCCAATATTAGGACCTCAGGTAGGCATACAAGGCATCTTATAAAATTAGAATGATTCATAAAAGATTAAGATGTAAAAATGTTCCAAGATTAAGACATCTGGAGAGATAAGGGCTATGCATCAATGTAGGTCATGGGTAACCCTCCCTATGTATGATCATCTAGGCTATCTAATGAGGAGAGATCTCTAATTTTTTTAATATTTTTATATTAGAGAATGCAATTTAAAACTAGCATACATATTTTTAGATAAATCTATATAAAATACACTGATAAATATCATTCTCAAGGTATCTATATCATATTGAATTGTGACATTAGTAGATATAGGATAAGTACCTATAGAATGATATCTATCCATATATTTTACATAAATTTATCTAAGATATATATACTAATATATATAATATTATAATATAATTAAATTATAAAATAATATAATATATAATAATATAATATAATATAATATATTATATCTTATGCGAGCTTCTAGGCCATGTCATCGTTGCGAGCTTCCACGTTCAAGGAGTTTGAGAAGAGGACAGGTGTGTATGGGTTCAAGCAAGGCGATGAGACTAAGAGCCAAGTCAAGTTAGGTCAAGGGCATATTAAAGTGATTTTGATAGAGGGCGAGGGTAATAGGTCTTAGTTGTAGCTGCAATCTTGAATTTAGGCTGGAATTAAACCCTTGGATTCTACAACAGGAATGGGAGAAGGGAAGGAGAGAGGGGGAAAGCATAAACACTCCCCACCAGATCGGAAGCTCAAGCAAATAGGGCATCCTTGGGGTTTGAATTATACAACAATGATCAGTTTAGGGTTTTGAATGTGGCAAAGAAACCATTAGTGTTTAATTTCAAAGATAAAGCTTTGGAGGAGATAGTTGAGGGAGAAGGTTGGTATTCGAAGAGGGGCTTGTTATGTCACTTTGACAAGGTTTGGCCTTCACTCCCTAATCTACATAAGTGGCTTTCAAATTATTGGCAACTTTTGATATATGGCAATATGGAAATATATCCATGTGTCAAAGGCTTTTTTATTGTGGCTTTCAATAATTTGGATGATCAAAAAAAAATTCAAGCAAAATCCTGGTATTTCAAAAATCACATTCATTTAATGAAACCCTGTGTCCTGATTTTAACCTTTTATCAAAAAAATATTTCTTTTCATTTTATCTGGGTAAGGCTATCATATCTTCCACTTCAGTTCTGGACTAAATCAAGGCTAGCAATTATTAGAGGAATGCTAGGTAAATTACTAGAAATTGATGCCTCTTTGCTATTTTTTCCCGAACAACCTTTGCTAGAATGCTTGTCTGTTTAGATATCTCTTAGGATTTACCAGAAAAGATTGAATTAAGGTTAAAAGATAGGTGTTGTTCTCAATCCATTGATTATGAAGGGATTCCTTTCAAATGCTGAAATGGTTTTCAAAATGGTCATATTCCAGCGTCTTGTCAAAAATCCAAGAGAAAAATAGTTTCTTCATGGGGGAAGGAGACTAAAAAGGAACATCTAACAATTGTTTTGGTTAGCAACCCTATTTTGCATTCAGGAGATGGTTCATAACCTATTTTATAAGAGAAACAAGAATCTAATAAAGAGCCTTCTATGTTCTCTTCTCTGAATTCTGAAGTCGTTGGGTCTTTTGGTAAGAGAGATGCGGATTTGAATAGTAAGAAAAAAGTAAATAGAGGTAAATTAGAGAAAGAGGATGATGTGGTAAATTTGGATTCAGATAATCTAAGTAATCAAAAATATTGGAAGGTTGTCAGAAGCAGGAAAAAATGTCATCTAATTCCTGGTTCTCCTCCCAGCACATTAAGTAATCAAGGATGATTTATGAATATGACATAGTAGTAATTTTGAGAATTTTATTATTATTATTATTATTTGAAATTTAAGTATTTTTAAATACTTTAGTTGTGTGTCTATTGAGTTTTGGGTTATCTAGATGCCTTGACGGTTAAAACGTTAAGCTAGGCTAATTTAGAAATTTGGATTTTAGATTATTTGGGATGGGGACCCATTTAACCCTGATATCAAGCTATATATATAACATATTATAATATTATATTATAATATGGTATATAATATTTTAATATAACAATATTATATTATAATATATTATATAACTATATTTAAACATATAAATGGCCTCTCTTGCTCCTCTTCCTGCCCATGTGCTTTGCTTGCAAGGTTTGGCTGCTACTGTTGGTGCACCACCTTGGTCTAATACTACTGTTGTTGTAGAGTCTTCTACTATTTTTGGTGTGTTGTCTGGTGTTGTTGTTGGTGCATCATTCGAGCTAGGGGATGTTGTTAGGACATCATCTATGCAAGGTGCTCTCACTACTGGGACGTTGCCTGTTGTTGGGGTGAATGTTGTTGGTGCGATGCTCATGTCACCATCTACCCCAACCTCCAACATGATTGTACTCAAGTTATGGGGCTTTTGAAGTCATTTTCTATTGCCATGATTGGAATAGGTGCTTGGTCCCGCTCATCCCAACATAGTTTGAAGTCGATCCCTTATGCTTAGGAGTTTGTGATGTGTGGCTCAAAGGTCATAGATAATGAGGAGTACTATCACAATAAAGGAGTGATTTTCCTATTCAATGGGTTATGGCCCCCTCTACCCAATATCCATAATTGGGTCATGAAGTCATGGAAGTCATTTATTGAAGGTAAGATTGACTTATTTCCCTATATAAGAGGTTTCTTTATTGTCACTTTTGCTTCCTCAGAGCAGTAAGATTTAGTTCTTGATGGCAGGGTTTGGATGTGGGGTGAGCATTGCCTTTCCATCAAACCCTAGACTCTATCTTTTAATCCCCTCACTAAGTCAATTAACATTAGACCCATTTGGGTCCATCTTCCAAATCTCCCTTTCTTGTTTTGGGAGGTCTCTTGCTTCGAGGGTATCAGCAACGCTATAGGTCACTTCCTTAAAGTTGATTCTACTACATCTTTCATGGGACACTCCATGGTTACTCACATCATGGTGGATATTGATATATCCAAACCTCTTTATGGTGATGTGGTTTTTTTAGTGGTGGAAAGGCCTTGGAAACAACTATTAGATTATGAGAGTCTCCCCATTAGATGCAAAATTTGTTTTGCTACCAGCCATTTGGCCTCTAGGTGTCCTCTCTCATGTCGTAAGGGAGTTGCTACTTGGTGGAAAGATGATCATTTGGAACACTTGATTATCAGTGCATCCCAGGAGGACTGTCCATCTTAGGAGGATGAGTCCTCTGAGGAGGTTGAGATCCCTATTGGGGCAACCTCCCCTACCATTACTATTGTTAAAGATGTTGGGACTGCTACTAAGATCTCAGCCATTATTGTTGTTGAAGAGCCAACATATTTGAATGATGTTATTGGAGCTGTAACAGGAACTTGCCCTGTTGTCTCCCCTACTAATGCTACTGGATTGACCATAGGGATCCTACCTGCTACTGTCACTAAGTCTAAGATCATAGCTATTGGAGTGTAGGTTTTGGATTGGTCTGATGATGTTGTGGCATTTGCCCAGGCTATGCCCCCTTTCTGAGGATTTGGTGAATTTTTCACCTCCTTCATCTCCTAATTCTATGATTGGAAATGAGAATGAGTATTGGACTATTATCCAAAGGAGGAAGAGAGGTCTTCATAAGCTAGTTTCTCAGACCCGCACTCATGGTAAGGGTGTGAGACCTGCCAGATCAGGTTTTATTATTGTTTAGTATGGGTTGTTGTTTTGAGCTGTTAGAGTGTTGTTACTAACACGTCTGAGGCTTTTTTTCCTTGGGGACTATTTTGTATAAGGCTCAGGGCCCTCTTCTCCTGTTCTTCTAATAAAAAACTATATTAGACTATAATATAATATATTATTTAATAGAATATAATACTATAATATATATTATAATTATTTAATATTATAATATAATTATATTATAATACTCTCTGTGTGTGTGTGTATTCTCGATAAATATGTATGAAAAATATAATATTTAATAATATATATTCTAAATATTTTATAATTATAGGCACCCACCAAATATTCTAAAATAGAAAATAGAGAATATGATATTTGTTTATTATGATATATGTGGTAAAATTTATATATTCCCTATAAATTAGTTATGATTATTTGTATATTATTTATTTATTTATTTATTTATTTATTATGATGTGGTAGTATTTTTTATGATAATTTATTTCTACAATTTCATTGTTATAATTATTTATAAATATAATGTGATAAAATCTATATATTACCTATAAATTAGTTATGATTATCTGTATATTATTTATTTATTTATTATGACGGGATAGTATTTTTTATGTAATTTATTTCTACAATTTCATTATTATAATTATAATGTGATAAAATCTATATATTATCTATACATTAATTATGATTATATTAATTAGTTATCATGATGTGGTGATATTTTTTATGATAATTTATTTCTACAATTTCATTTTTATAATTATTTATAAATATGATGTGGTAAAATTTATATATTACCTATTAATTAATTATAAATGTGATATAATAAAATATATTTTTTTATGATTTTTTTTCATTGTTATGATTATTTATATATGATGTGCTAAAATCTATGTATTATCTATAAATTAGTTATGATTATCTAATTATTTATTAATATAATGCAGTAAAATTTATATATTACTCATAATTTAATTATGATTATGTATATTATCTATTTATTTATTATGATGTGGTAATATTTTTTTATATAATTTATTTTTAAAATTTTATTGTTTTTTTTTTAAATTTCATCATTTATTACGTATAAATTAATTATTTTTATAATTTTATTATTATATTTATTTATAAATATGATGTGTTAAAATATATATATTACCTATAAATTAATTATGATTATTTGTGTATTATTTATTTATTATCAATGTGATGATATTTTTTATGATGTAGCAATTTTTTATGATAATTTATTTTTATAATTCATTATTATAATATGATTATTTATAAATATAATTAATGTTGTAATATGATGTAATCAATCAAGTGGAAATCAATTTCACACTAAAAACAATGATGGAAGTTGTACATGAAAAAAAAGTAATATTTAAAACACTAATATATAATGTATACATTCTCTTGTGTTCACTAATGAAAGCCAATGAATATTCAAACAAGTTTTTCAAAATTCAATCATACAAGAAAGATAAAAAGAATAGACTCATATCAATGTTATTTCACAATACCATTCATGTAATTGTTTTCATACTTTTGCTATATTGTCTATTCATGAAATTAGTCTCAAAGTCAATCATTTTTTTAGTCTATGCTACTTTAAACTTAGTTACATATTTTCATATAATATTGAAATCAGATTACGCATTTAATACTAGATTCAAAGTCTGTGTTCATGTTAGAGTGATTTAACCATAACACATGTAAATATTACTTTATTAAATGTACAACTCAATTGTATCAATGATACCCTCATAATTTATATTTACATTTATTTCTAGAAGTTGGATCAAACCATCACATTAAGTGGCTAAATATAAAAATTGAGTCCACATCTTTCTTTCATTGCAAGTATAAATACAGTAATGTCTAAATATGTACTAAGTAAGAGAAGTCAACTTTTATTTTTTTAGGTCCAATAGTTCAATTCCAAAGTAATTACCCATAATCAATCTCATAATTATAATTGAATAAAAACTTATAATGTTTACAACATAATTAATAATACATGATTTCATCTTTCCAAGTAACAATGCAATATTTAATAAATATACTCACATGTCCAAAATATTCATTTATGAATAAGTATTCATAAGAAAATCCATAAGAGTTTTGAAGACATCGTTGTTACTAAAATACCATATAGGAAGAAAAGAGAGATCATCCTTGGAGGATTTTTTCTCCAACCTCAGAGCCTTTTATATCCTCTCCACACCTCTTACCCACTGAGAATATCCCTACCTTTTCATGAAGGTAGTAGATCTAGAGAACTGATAGATCAAGCGAGAAATCCATGTGGATAGAACAAGTCAGCATGCAGCTCCCCACAACAATGCATTATAGAATGATATAATATTTGTAATGTGTATTGAAATATATGCATATGAACCAATTAGAATATTTTTGGGATAATTATGTGTTCATTTTTTAACTTAACATTTCGGATAACTACCTGTGATCCTTCCTTGGGAGAAATAAGAATGATCAAGGGATAACTTAGTTACATGTTTCCATTTCTTATTTCCCCTGAGGAAGGATCATGGGTAGTGATCCAAATCGTCAAGTTAAAAAATAAAAACACAATTATCCCAAAAATATTATGATTGATGTTATGGACTGTGGAAGCATTAAATATTTAATATATGTATATGTTCATATGACTTAGGGAAACAATAGGTGACTCCTAAATGCATTTCGACTCTAGTACTAATGCATACTTAGTAATTATCTCAGTTGTAAGTGGTTTCATTCTTATGTGTTTATTTTGGATTATAAGGGATTTGATCATATTGAATATCAGCATAAAGGAGTGGCTGATGTTCACAAGTCAAAAAAGAAACCTAAATTTACCTAATGACACCTATTTGGGCTTGAATTTGAACTAAATTTTCCTGATCATGTATGAATTTGCCCTAAATAATCTACAGTTACCCTAGTCATAGGTGGTTGAGTAAATTTATGTCAAAATTTCTCATTAAATACATAATATCAACATAAAGGTGTGGTTAAAAAACTCATGTTCATGATGTGTCTCAACTCCACCCTCCCATTCAATGGTGTTTCAAACCCTACAAACCTGGTGATGGCCCTCCACAATGTCCACAACAACCTGCATCCCTCCTAGAAGCCCCTCCTACATGTCTCTCACCCAAATAGTCAAAAAATGGGTGATGACCTAGTTAGAATGGCTCTACTTCTGGCCTAGTGGGTGCTTCCCAACCTAGATCCACCCTTTTAGGCCCTATTCATACAAGATCCTCCATCCCATGGCCTACTAGTCGGTCAAATAGGGTTTCCACATCTCCTTGGTCAAGATCATCCAATCTCCCTTATAAGGGCTAGGACGTTATGGAGATAGAGGCAAAAGTTGGGCCTAAAACACACAAACCCTCTTTTGTTGAGGCAATCTCCCACTAGACAATCCCTATAATAGAGCCCAAACCTCTCTTCCCTACATCTCTATATCTAGTGGTGATTTTTGATGAGGAGGAAACTAGGCAGGTGTTAAAATCAAAGGAATATTTTTTAACAAAGTGTCTCATCTGCATATTCACTGACTACTAGCCAAAACTTTAGGATCTCCACATCTCGATCTCTACGCATTGGAAACCTCTCCTCTCATGTAGTCTTGAAATTTACCCTTGCACTAAAGTTTTTTTTATTATTTTTGTGACAATATTGAGGATAAGGCCAAGATTCTAAACCATTCATGGAGCCTAAATCACCACCCCTTGGTCCTCAAAACTTGGTCCCCTAACTCCAATCCCCTCACTAAACTTAATGAATATCATCTACCCTATCTCCTTCTGCATTTCTAGACTGAATCCAACCTAAAAGTTATATGTAGTGTATGCACTATAATATGCTTGCCTCACTAATTATACTAATTTGGCCCAATTTTTATACTCCCTAGCCAAAATAACTAATAGCCCAACAATCCCC
Source organism: Torreya grandis (assembly GCA_037957365.1). Lineage (NCBI taxonomy): Eukaryota > Viridiplantae > Streptophyta > Pinopsida > Cupressales > Taxaceae > Torreya > Torreya grandis. The sequence continues at coordinate 951,143 of JARHVA010002724.1, read as the reverse complement.
ATGCCTTTCCTAGATCCCACATACTTTTATCCCATCCAAAAACCAATTAATTTTCCCTATTAAGCCCTTAATAGATCCTATTATCTACTAACCTACCCTCTAAACCAACTTGAGAATTTAAAATTCATATTTATTCACCTACCACCCTAGCTACCTTACCACCCTAGTCATTCCTACATCCGTAGTCACCTAATCCTTCTCTAATCCCCATCTAACCTTCCTCTAATCATCATTAACTTCCAAAGAGAGTTATAGAACCCTCCAAATCTAGAACTCTCTCTCTAACTTAACCCACCTCTCTAGAAACCTCTAACTCTAGAGGTTTCCAAGGAATTTAATATTCCTTGGATAATTTCTATCCATTGGACCTCCTCATCCAAGTTTGAATTGTAGCCCTTGATCTTCCCTCCCTTCCTCTATTTAAACAACCCTTATCCTCTATGGAAGTCCAACTAGAAATCTTGTAGGGAAACCATGTCAAAATGAGTCCTTGAATCAATCACCAATCCATCATCAAAAATCCAACATCCAGTTAGACCACTTTGTCAATCTGAGTCTACATGCAATCACAAATCTTGGAATGGAGGAATGAAGAGGTAAAAATAGATGGTAAGAATGTTCCATTTATGTTGATTTACTCCTTCTATCCATTCCTATTGGTGTTATCAAGTTTTGGGTTTTTATTGTCATTTTGATAATATTGCATTGAACTTGAAATTTGATGCATATTTTGGTGACCATGGTGGGACTATCCCTCCCAAACTAACAATTTGACATCCTAGATGTGTTTTTTTTAACCTACAGGTCTAACTGGATGAAGAAAATCTCAAAATTTTGAAATTTTACATGCACAGGTTGTAGTCACGATATTGATCTAATAGTCATGAGATTGTCTAAGGTAGTCATGGTATTACCCCCATTAGTCATAGTTTTGTTGTAACCACTTGCTTAACCACTCATTATTTTCTTAACTATGTAGGTTTTTGGCCTTTAATAATATCACGACTTCAATAGTCACAAGGTTATCTTGATAATCATGATATTGTCAATCCCAATCATGATGTTATAAACTAATAACAATTTTTGTCTTGTAGGTATATTTTTGGCAATCCCATAACTCTCCCAATTGTGATATTATCCTATAAATCATAATATTGTCAATCCCAATCATGATTTTGAAAACCACTAACATTTTGTGATGTAGGTCTCATCATTTGACAAAATCGTGACTGACCCAGTCAAGACTTTGTCTTGCTAGTAACGAGATTGTAATCGAGAGTCATGGTATTGTTGATTTACATAAAATTTCTAAAAGTCAATCTCTGTGTCTGAATTTGTAAGATTTTAAACTAAAATTTTGTTGTTTTATAGGGGGCATTGTCATAACATAATTTGTAGTTCAATATTTTAGGGGTTTCTTATTTATATTCATATCTATCGACTAACCCCAATCTTGTCTTAGAATTCTATCTAGTTTTTGGTTGATTTGAGTGTTGTGTAGGGTCTACCAGGAAGGTCAAGTTAGGAGGAGGCAAGGACAAAACATAGGCCTTTTCCCTTTCTCCTTATTATTGACAGTATCATAACTATCAACACAATGAAACTCACGAGATTGTTCAGTGGAGTAGCAATATTGTAGTTCCAGTCGTGATCTTGTAATCTGGTAATTTTTTCATAATTTTGATTAATTTTACAAGGTAATTTAGGACTGAATCTAATTAAAATACTTGTTTAACATCCTAAATTTTTCCCATTTTGATGGATATCCCATTTAATAAAAACTTTTCATAACATCATAAAGTCAGTCTTTAGTCCATCACAGTCATCTATAAACAATCATTTTTACATCTAACTTAATCTGTCATATAGAAATCTATATGTGTCAAAATTTAAATCTAAAAGTTTTGTCATTTCTTAAAATATTTCAACTGTCAATTTATTTTAAATAGCGGGATTATCACTTTGAGTCATGGTTTTGTGGTTTACGATAAAATTGCAACTATCATTTTATAGCTAATCATGAGTTTGTCATTTGTAGTCATGGTTTGCATGACAGTTGTGGGTTTATAAGTTAAACCATCACAGTTTGCTAGCTTTTACAAAACTACAACTTGAAACTAAAGATTTTATTCCCCCTAGTAGCGATTTTTCACTATGTAGTTATGATTTTGCATTAAATTTTTGTCCTTTTTAAGATCATTTTTTGAGTCAATTTTCATGAATTTTGAGTCACTCTAAGCCTCTTGTAAATCCCAAATTGCCTTTAGTGGAGAGGAGCTCTACCCCTCGGCCCCACCCTGTACCTCAATAGGAAGTGTGCTAGGGGTACTACCCCTAGACCCTACAAGGGGTGTTACCCCTTAAACCCACAAGGGGTGCTTACCATTGACCCCACTAGGGGTTGCTGCCCCCAAACCCCCATGTCATGTCCTGCTCACCCCAAATAAATTATATAGCCAAACAATGATTTTTTAGGGTGTTTTATTAAGGCATATTTGATTAACATTTTATTTATTGTAGGGGTTATTTTGTTGATCCAATGTTTTGTTTTGTAGGTTACCCTTCAAAAGTGATTTGTCAAAACTACTAATCTTTTTGTTGAAGGACCCCATGCTTGAGTGCCAATCAAAACTATTAACTTGTGTGGTTGTAGGCCGCTAGTCAAAGACCCATTTTGGCACTTTTTCACATAATTTTTGTATTGTATATATCATTTTTAATCATCTTGTTGTGTGTATATATCTTTTTTAACTCTCTCTTTATATATACTTGCTTGTGTCCACTTGTAAATAATCATTGTATCATACCCCTCACATATATAATTAAATCAGTTAATTAATTATATCACATGTTTGCTTGTTTGTTGATCCCCCCTTTAAGATAACACCTGACATGGATTTCATCACCATGCACAGGCTTAATATATAGGGGTTAGTATCATGGATTTCACCACCATGCTTTAATTAAACTATGTGTTCTGACGGAGTATAACAATCAAAGACAGCTTTCGTTAGGCTAAGTGATTGAGCCCATACAAGTCATCTATGAAGGGGAAGAGTTAACTCTCTAAACTAGGCATTAGACAACACCCTCTATAGACTTGGGCCCCAATGTACCTTCATGTATATAGGAGACTCCTTTAGAAACCCTATGCATACCTAACATAGGACCTTTTGGCCATAATAGGTGTACCGTTGTAGGAGTCAATATCAGCTCTAAAGTAGCCATCATATATGAGTCAATTTGAGAGGATTCAATCGATACCATAATGAGTCAATAGCCTGCAACCTCACCTATGAAGCTATTGGATGGTGCGAACATCGGGTTACATACCCTTGAGTTTACTAGTCATAGGTTGTGGCTTGCTTGCTTGGGTGTGTGTTGTGTTAAACCTGTATTGTTTGAGATTTGATTCAGCCTTGACCTATCCAAACCTATCTAGTTCCTTTGCATGAATCATCTTTTATATCCTTACCACATCTCATTCCCAGTCATCTTTTGTATATATCCTAGTCACCATCATTGTCATCCTATCATTATACATATTGTCTTTATCCATTCTTATCTTATCTAGTCATACCTAATTATCATAAGTCATACCCTCATCTTACCTTGTACATGTCATCTTGTACACCCCATCACATATTGTATATCCTTGTTTCACCCCTTTGTAAATAATTTTATTCTGTTGTAAATCTTTTTAGTCACATCCTATCCTACTCACTGACATTTTTATCCTACACATCCATCTCCCATTCCCCATCTTGTCTTCATCCCATCCTAGCCTATCCATATCTACTTACCATTTGTCATACCCCCTTATCACCTCCATCTTATTTTGAACATCCTTGCTATCATCATCACCCTCTTTATTTCTTTCCTAGTCATATCCACCAAATCCTAGTCACATCTTGTGTGTCTAAGCCGCATCCTCTTGTACATAATTTATTCTCTTGTACATTCTACTAGACTCTCATATTAGTCACATCCACTCATCATCCTAGTCACACCTTGTCATAAAACCATCTCATCCATAATCAATCACACCTCACTTTGACCTTACCTTATCCATAAATCACACCATAGTCTTGATCATTCCCATATCATATTCTATCCTAAGTCCACCTCATCCATAGTCCTAATCATCCCCATACCATCTTGTCTCATTATCCCATCATCGTTTATATCCTTTTTTTACCTTCTTGTACAGAATTCACTCTCTTGTACATCCTTTTAATCACATCTTATCACTAGACCCATACATCATCATTCATCCCCTAATCACAACTCATCATCCACATCTTATCTTAAATCCATACTGAATCACTTGTCTTAGCCTTTTCCTTCATCACCCATCTAATCATCACCTCATCTTATCCTAGTTGACTTCTAGGTCATGTACGAGCCTAAACCATCCACATTTCATTACCCCTTTATCATTTCATCATAACCTATCTTCATACTTATCCTTATTACATTATCCTAAACACCTTTATCGCCTAATCCTACCTTATCCTATCTTGAGAAAATTGGTATAAGGTTTTGAGCTAGTCCTATCATCCACATCATATTATCATCCTACTGCACTATCATTTATCCTTTGGTCAGATACTCATACCTACTCAATATCTTGTTAGCATCTTGTCACCTTGTCAGTCTCAATCTATCAAACCCATCAATCTAATCTAGTCGAATCATCTAGCCTTATTCATTACTAGCACTCACCATATCATCCTCTTACTAGTTTTGAATATTAGGCACCCATCACATTCCCATCCTTTTGATAGCTTGCCCACTAGGTATTTTTTATAAGTTGTTCACACCTATTGAAGTGTCAGTCTAACATTTGATCATAGTCCTTAATCCATTATTCTATCTCATCTACATCATTACCTATCATACTAGCTCAGTCCTTTTGATCTATTTTGTTCAAGAACCTTATCCAATCCTTATCCTACCTACATCATCCATCATATATCAACCATCACCATGGAATTAGACCTTGCCTTCATTGACCAATACATACATGCCAACAAGGATGAGATCCTTTTATGACTCATTACGATGGGTGTACCACTTCCTAAAGGTGTTGATCCCCTTCATCTCATTGCACCTACTGTCCAAGCCCCATCATGTGAATCCCATACCAACCCTCCATTCGATAACCATAAACCACCATCTATCCATTCCCATACTAATAAATGGAATCCAATCTTGGCCACCTCGAATCCATCCACCTAATCATATCCACAACCATCTGATCATAAGTCTAATGCTTCCAAATCTAAGTCACAATGTGAAGTGGGTCCTTATATTCCCATTCCCATATCATTGGAATCCCTTTTCAAAAAAATCATCATTACTAACATGATGGTCTATCCATCTTTCTGACATCTTGATCCCATTAATCCAAATCCCTCTTGGTATAAAGATAACAAATATTGTGCACATTATCGAACCTGAGGGCATACCATTAATCAATGTCAACCTTTCCAAGATTTTGTCCATGACCTCATTGACTATGGTGATATAGTAATTGATGATGAACCAAATACATCCACATCCTTGGGTGAACAAAAAGAGGAATGCCAAGATTCCCTTCCTAATCATGATCAAGCTCTTCCCTTTCCAAGTAAAGGTCAAGATGCCTCTCCCATCCTTAATGATCCCCCCATCATCGATCAATCCTCCATCATAATTGAGTCTATTCACCATGAACCTAGCCCCACATCTCTCATAAGTCCCTCCATGAGCCTATCATTATTGAACCTATCATTCATCCATCATCTCCCTCTCACCCATCACCTCAAATACCCCTTATCGAGAGGTCAATATCAGGTAATGCATCTACAAATAGCAGCATTATAAATTATGCAGTAAAGTCAACATCTAAATTCTTATCTTTTGTAGGATCATGTTCAACACCCGTATCCAAATCAAATTCCTCATTAGAAATTTCATCCCTCATCGATGTTGATAATGCCTATTTTTTAGAGGATACTTATAATTTAGATACCTCTGATTCATTACCAGGCATATCTTTTGATCCTATTCCATATGATGACATCATAAATGATTTATTACAAGAATTATCTATCAAATATTATTAGAGTGAGTCTAGTCCTTCAAATGCATCTACTATAACTAGTCTTAGTGATCCCTAAGTTGATCTTGAGAAGATTTTCTCTGATGTTGAAACTGGGTCTCCTAAGAACCCCTATGAAGACTATGTTGCCCCATCACCCCTCATTGACCTCATCATGCCCTCACCCCCATATTCATCCATCATAGACCCCTTTATTCCCATCGATGACCATTTAATCACCTCCCTCCATAGGGACAAACCGGGCCATGCATCATTGGAACCTTCCTTGATCAATATAATGTGTGCCACTAATATTAAGGTCCAAGACAATATTCAAAAAGCCAATCATAATACTTAAGTCATCTTTGATCCTATCATTCAAAGTAAAGACAAATATAATCATTGACCTAATTTAAAATCATCTGTCCTTAGTGAAGCCCATAAATTGGCACTAGGGACCCATCAAAGTCAAAATAATCAATCACTATCCCCTGGTAAATCCCAAAGTCAAGCATTAGGGTCCAGTCAAAATAAAATCTAGTCAAATGCTCCAAATCATATGGCTGATCATCCATCAAATACTCAGATCAAAGATGAACCACATTATCAATGTGTCTTGGATCTCCTATAGTCTTTTATCGCATGGTACCAATCAAATAAAGAATGCTCAGTTCCTCCAATGATGTATGTAACTGCCAGCCCTAATACTCTACCACTGATCACCCCATTTGATCATGATCCTATCACTCATTTTAGTCCTAATCCTCCATCACCCATCATACCATCCTATCCTAATCCACTACATCCCAATAAAAATCAAGACTTAACCACATCCATACCTCTCATCACCCTCTTGGGAAACATTGTCTCTCCTAAGGGCAATGATGATACCTGGTCTAGATATCTACAGGGATCACAATCAAGAATCACACTAGGTCACAAGGTCACCAATACATCCATTATCAATGATGACATGATCTTACCATCACACATCCCTAAAATAGGTGTTGGCTAAATAATCCATCCAGTGTTCACACCTTGCATCTCACCCATCATCTAATATATCGAGATGCCATCTAAAAGTCAAAAAAGTCAAAAAAAATCATTCATCCAATGGTGAAAACAAGTCTTATGGAATCTTAGGCAAGTACCATGATGAAAACTAGTTTTCAGTGTCATGGTAAAATAATCTATTATCTGTATTCCTTCTTAACACTCGGGGAAAATCCATCCATTTCATACCCTCATCCATTCATCCTACTTATCACATCCCTTTTTCACCTTGTATATATCCCTTGACCCATCATCCACCATCATATCATGCATCCTATTCCTTCCCACCTTGACCTTCATAAGTAAGGAGAAGGTGTCTTGATAAATTTCCTTGAACCATCTTGGCATATCTTCCAATGGACCCTTGGGAAAATAACCATTTGGTTCCTTCATGATGTGGTCATTGTTATCCTTATCCCCATCATCATTATTTATCATCCCATCCATCATCACTCCATCATTCTCCTGGTTCTAGGCTTAGTATTCACTTTGATAGTAACCCCATTTGTATAGTGTACATACATATCTCAAAAATCCATAAAATTTTGAAAAATGTCAAAAACCCTAAAAATCATAAAACTTGAAAAAGCCAAAAATCATAGTCCATGGTGTCTTGTCTTATGCCTAATCCCCTAGTTACATCCATCTCGATACCATTCATCTATTATCACATCTAATATTTGTATTATGCATATCCATTCCCATCTTTGGATACCACATTTAGTCTTGAAACCTGATATAAATGGTTACCCATCATTTCATCATCCTTTTGGCCAAGTCTTATAAACATACATCACTTTGTCAAGAATTTAATCTTGCACCCATCACTTCATATCAAAGCCTTTTCATAATTGGTACTCATCTAATCACCCTTCACCAATATGGAAGGTACTTGATCCCATCACTATCCTTATCGTTGCCTCTTCATGTCTAGCACCCATCCAATCACGTTTTGCTAGCATGAAAGGTATTGAATCCCATCATCTCTTAGTATCCTTGCTAGATTGGATCCTTTAAGGGCCTTTTTTGTTGGTAATCCTTGGTCATCACTTGTCTAATCACCTTCCTTGACCACTTTTCTATTCAATCTCAAGACCAAATCAATGTTTAGAAACCTTATCAAATCATCCATACTTTTAACCACAACTAAGGGCAACATCTTGGCCTAATCCTAATCCTAATCACCCTATCCAAATCCAATCCCAACCTAATTCCACAATCACATCATGATTATCCAACCCATCACCTAATCACTCATTTCATCATTAAACAAGACATTGGGATACTGCATGTATATACTTGTATGTGTTGTTTGTCTTGTTTGTATGACTATAGATATCTTGTTTGTCTTATGTTTTCATCACATCATGTCTCTTTTTGTCTATTGGGAAATGAATGAGGATGCTATGAGGACACCTAAAGTGCCCTCAAGGATGCAGAGTTCGCTATTTTTCCATGCACTTTGGCACAGTGTCCTCTTGGTCATGTTTTTACCATGGGGCATCTTATCAAGTGATATATTTTTGGATTAATTAGACTTATTAGGTTGTGGAGCTAAAAGCTTCACTGTATGCATACATGGAGGAGTTGCTGAGTGTCACAGTCACCGGCGTCGGTTAGGCTAATTGACATCGATCAGGGGTGAACAGAAGGGCAATCAACATCGACAGGAGTCAGCCGATGTCGGTCATCTCCAGGCAGATAGGGACCGATGTCGGTCACCTGTACGATTCTAGAACTACTTGTTACACAAACAGTTAGTTTGTTGAACCGATTGTTTGCATGTAAAGACTATTTTGAGTCTTGAGTTGCATGTCTAATTATTGTAAATTAGAAGTCTAAGTTATTGTTTAGTATGGGATCTATTTATAGACCCATTGGCATGTATTGTAATTAAGAGCTATAGAGGATGGCAAGGTAGATCCTTCCAATTGTAAGAATAGGGTGGTCTACAGGTTGTTGCAAGATCAGAAAGAAGTTCTACATGGTAAGTAAGATCATTTGAGTTTCAGGTTGTTGCAAGTTCATGGGAGATCTACTTGAAGTACTTTGAGTACTTGTGTACTGGCAGTGTTATTACTGACTGGTTGGAGGTGAACACCAACTCTGTGTTTGAGTTGTGTGTTGGGACCATTTTTGGTAGGAGAGTGAACTCTTGATTGAGAATTACTGGGAGCCCTTGAGGTGTGGGAAGCCTTATAGAGGTGGAAGAAGAGTGTGGCATCTTCTTTATTGTATTTTCTTTTTGGATGAGTATTAATACAAGATTGTGTATTGTCTCTCATATTCTATGTTATTTGTGAATTCTAGTTACTTGTTCATTCTGGTATAATTTCATGTTTAGTTGCTTATACAAGGTAATCATATTGTGCTCTTATTGAGGAGCAAGATCCTGACAAGTGGTATCAGAGCATTTATGTTCTAGATTCCACCCCTCACAATTGGTATCAGAGCTTTTGGTAGGGTTACTAACAAGTTGTATCAGATCTGGTTAGTGTTTGTTGATTATAGGTCACTCACAGGGGTTTCTGTTTGAGTGGGAGTATAGCAATGGCAAAAGAAAGTAATGTTAGGGTGTGGAGCTAAAAGCTTCACCAAGGAGCATACTAAAACAGGTTCGGGTCTACACAGATGCCAGCGTCGGTCAGGAGCGATCGACGTCGGCAGTAGGGTCGGCCGACGATGGTCACAGGCGAACAGGCAGGAACCTACGTCGGTTACCTGTGTGTCCAGAAAGTGATTTCCGAGGACAGAAGCGAGTGTTTGCATGATGAGTTTGAGTTGTAGTCTCAAGCTCGCGTCTCTATTATTAGCAATATTATTTTTAGAGCCCTTGTTGAAGAGGCTTAACTGTTTGTTGTAAGAGCATGCTCAGGTTTCCTATTTCTATATGTAGGAAAGATCTTCTTAGCTTAGAATCGTAGAAGAGAGTAGAACTGTAATAGTAGAACATTGTGAATGTTTGAAGGACAGTGCAGAGTTGCATCAATCCAGGTTGTTGGATTTGAGTGTACTTGAGAGAGAGCTCTTGAGGAATAGAGATATAGTGTGAGATCTTGTGTGCATCTGAGAGAGGTGTGGAAGAAGGAAGTTTCTTCATTGTATTCCTATTGTAAAGAGTTTCAATACAAGTTTTCAGGGTGTTTTCTTGTATATCTTGTTCTGTGCTATTTATCATTCTAGTTACTTATCTATCTGATTTATTTCCGTGTTTATTGCTGTCACAATTGTAATCTATTGTTGGTTTGATCCCCCAACAAGTGGTATCAGAGCCTTGGTTACAGGTTCAGATCTGTGTAGTGTGTTTGGATTACAGGTTGCTCACAGGGGTTTCTGCAGGGATTTCTGTTTGAGTGGGAGAAGTAATGGCAGAAGAAAGTAAGTTGAGAATGGAAAAGTTTAATGGCAAGAACTACCAACATTGGAGAATGCAGATAGAGGACTATCTGTATCAGAAAGATCTCTACTTACCGTTAGGTGGGATTGCAAAGAAGCCCAAGGACATGGAGGATGAAAAATGGGAAGTTATTGACAAAAAGGCTCTTGGGTCTATAAGACTGAGTCTGGCCTCCACTGTGATATCTAATTTGTCACAGGCAAAAACAACGGTAGAGTTGATGACTACGTTATCAAATATGTATGAAAAACCCTTAGCTTCAAATAAGGTATATCTTATGAAGCAGTTATTTAATTTGCATATGAATGAAGGTGGATCTGTTTCTACTCATCTGAATGATTTTAATGGAATTGTTAATCAGTTAAGTTCTGTCAATATTGTATTTGAAGATGAAATAAAAGCTCTTTTAATATTATGTTCTTTGCCTGAAAGCTGGCATGGCTTAGTAATGGCAGTTTCTAATACTGCATCTGCATCAAATATTTTGAAAGTAGAGGATGTTGTTAGTGTTGTCTTGAATGTGGAAATACGCAGGAAAAGCACAGAAGAGACATCTGGGAACGCTTTAAATTTTGAGAGCAGGGGAAGGCAAAAAGAAAAGAGCAAGAGAAGATCAAGATCTAAGTCTAAGGTGAGAGGAAGATCCAAATCCAGGAATGGCAGGAAGCCACAATGCTGGAATTGTGGAAAGATGGGGCACATAAGCAGAGATTGTTGGTCAAAGCCTAAGGAGGACAATCAACATGAAGGAAAGGAAGAAGCCAAGGTTGCAGGTATTGCACAAGATGCTTTAATTTTCTCTTTGCATAATAACATAGAATCTTGGTATTAGATTCTGGTGCATCTTTCCATGCTACCCCTAACAGAGAATATTTCAGTGACTATATCCATGGAGATTTTGGAATAGTGTACTTAGGGGATGATGAGCCTTGTAAGATTACTGGCAAAGGTAAAGTGCAACTGAAGATGCAGAATGGCAACACATGGGTGTTGAGAGATGTGATGCATGTCCCTAGTTTGAAGAGAAATTTGATTTCTGCAGGTAAGCTAGGTGATGAGGGTTGTACAGTAACTCTCACAGCAGATTCTTGGAAGGTGACCAAGGGTGCACTCGTTATGGCCAGAGGTAAGAGAGAAGGTACTCTCTATTTGTGTAATTGTGTTATTAACAAATCTCCTTCAGTTTTATCTACTTCAGATGTGGATGCTAAATTGTGGCACTCAAGGCTTGGCCACATGAGTGAGAAGGGGATGTCAATTCTTAAGTCTAAAGGTATGCTTTCAGATTTGAAAAGTATGGATCTAGAATTTTGTGAGCATTGTGTATTTGGAAAACAGAAAAGGGTTAGTTTTCTCAAGACTGGGTCTACTAAGAAAAGGCAAAAGTTGTAGCTTGTTCACACAGAGTGTGGGGACCGGCTCAGGTAGCCTCTATTGGCGGATCACGGTACTATGTTACATTCATAGATGATGCCACAAGAAAGGTATGGATCTACTGTATTAAAAATAAATCTGATGTTTTTGAGACTTTTAAGTTTTGGAAGGCTATGGTTGAGAATGAAACAGGCAGAAAATTAAAGTGCCTGAGATCTGATAATGGCAGTGAGTTCTGCAGTCTTAAGTTCAAATTGTATTGTTATACACATGGAATCCGTAGGCAAAGGACGGTTCCAAGGACACCTCAGTAGAATGGTATTGCTGAAAGGATGAACAAAACAATCATGGAGCGTGCAAGATGTATGAGATTGCATGCAGGGTTGCCCTTAGAGTTTCGAGCAGAAGCAGTTGACACCGCAGTGTACCTGATTAACAGAGGACCCTCTACAGCTCTGGATGGTGGAATTCCAGAAGAGGCATGGACAGGTAAAAAGGTAGATCTCTCATATCTCAAAGTTTTTGGCAGTGAAGCCTTTGTGCACATAGATAAGGAAAATAGAAAGAAGCTTGATGCTAAGTCTATGAGGTGCACGTTTATTGGCTATGGCTCAGATGATTTTGGTTTCAGATTTTGGAATCTAGGAACTAACAAGGTAATCAGGAGCCGTGATGTTGTTTTCAACGAAAGAGTGATGTACAGTGATCAGATAAGGAAGCTAGATCAACTTGGGCAGAGCAATGGTGAATTGGACGAAGTTATGGTCCAAAATGAGCTCGCGGGAAAAAGAAATAATCACTTGCAGGAAAACACAGAGACCAACGTCGGCAGGGTAGGAACCGGCGTCGACAGTACAGAAACCGATGTCAGTCATACAGAGACCGACGTCGGCAGACCATGCACCGACGTCAGCCAGGAAGAACCGACGTCGGCCAGTAACAGGTCTACAGGTGGCCGAGGTCAGTCACTGTCAGAAAATTTGGGTGGACAGATTGTTGAAGACGAGTCCAAGACACCCATCAGGAGGTCTGAAAGGGTAAGTAAGCCTCCAATTAGATATTCTCCTTCCTTATATTATTTATTGCTAACCGATGGTGGAGAACCAGAGAGTTTTGAAGAAGCATTACAGGTGGAGTCCAGGAGTAAGTGGGAGCGTGGCATGGTTGAGGAGATGGAGTCCTTAAGAGAGAACCAAACATGGGATTTGGTTGAATTGCCAGCTAGTAAGAGAACACTGAAGAACAGATGGACCTACAGGTTGAAGGAAAGTGAGGATGGACAGATGAGATACAAGGCCAGATTAGTAGTGAAAGGATTTGCACAGAAACCAGGTATTGACTTTGGTGAATTTTTTTCTCCAGTTGTTAAAATGACTTCAATAAGGGTTATATTGTCTTTGGTTGCTTTTGAGGATTTGCATCTCGAGCAGCTAGATGTTAAGACAGCGTTTCTTCATGGAGATTTGGATGAGTAAATTTACATGGAACAGCCAGAAGGATTTGAGGTCAAGGGTAAGGAGAAGTTTGTGTGCAGGTTGAAGAAAAGCTTGTATGGCCTCAAGCAAGCTCCAAGGCAATGGTACTTGAAATTTGACAGGTTTATGACTGAGCACGGCTACAGTAGGTGTCAATCAGACCATTGTGTGTATTTCAAGAGATTTGATAACGGTAGATATATTATTCTATTGTTGTATGTAGATGACATGCTGGTTGCAGGGTCTCACATGCAGGATATCTCTGAGCTTAAGGAGAAGTTAGCTCAAACGTTTGCTATGAAGGATTTGGGAGCAGCGAAGAAGATCCTTGGCATGAGCATTAAGAGAGACAGGAAAAATCACAGGTTGATATTGTCTCAAGAAGATTATGTGAACAAGGTGTTGGAGAGGTTTAATATGTAGGATGCAAAACCAGTAAGTACACCTATGGCTGGACATTTTAAGTTAAGTAAAGAACAATGTCCCAATTCACATGATGAGGTAGAGTACATGAGTAAGGTTCCATATTCTTCTGCAGTAGGAAGTTTGATGTATGTAATGGTGTGTACTAGACCAGATATTGCCCAAGCAGTGGGAGTAGTAAGTAAATATATGGCCAATCCAGGTAAGGAACATTGGAAAGCGGTTCAATGGATCCTTAGATATCTGAGAGGAACCAGGAGTAGACACTTATGCTATGGAGGTTCAGATACTTCTCTACATGGTTATGTAGATTCAGATATGGCAGGGGATTTGGATGGCAGAAGAAGCACTACAGGTTATGTTTTTACTGTAGGTGGAACAGCGGTTAGCTGGATATCTAAGTTGCAGAAGGTTGTTGCCTTGTCAACTACAAAAGCAGAGTATATTGCAGCTACAGAAGCTAGCAAGGAGATGATATGGATGACACGATTCATGGAAGAGCTTGGAAGGGAGCATGGGAGTTGCAGATTGTATAGTGACAGTCAGAGTGCAATCCATTTGGCTAAGAACTCAGCTTTTCACTCTAGAACCAAGCACATATAGCTAAGGTACCACTTCATACGACAGGTATTGGAAGATGGTGAGTTGAAGCTGGAGAAAATCCATACAGACAAGAATCCTGTTGATATGTTAACAAAGCCGGTTACGAAGGAGAAGTTGAACTTGCATTCAACTTCTATCGGTCTTCATGATTGAGTTGAAGATGGAGGAGCTAGAAGATGTTGATGTACAGGTTGGTGCAGCTGTTTATCTCCAAGTGGGAGATTGTTAGGGTGTGGAGCTAAAAGCTTCACCAAGGAGCATACTAAAACAAGTTCAGGTCTACACAGACGCCGGTGTCGGTCAGGAGCGACCGACGTGGGTCAGTAGCAGTTGCAGAGGCACCGACGTCGGTAGTAGGGTCGGCCGACGACGGTCACAGGCGAACAGGCAGGAACCGACGTCGGTTACCTGTGTGTCCAGAAAGCGATTTTCGAGGACAGAAGCGAGTGTTTGCATGATGAGTTTGAGTTGTAGTCTCAAGCTCGCGTCTCTATTATTAGCAATATTATTTTTAGAGCCCTTGTTGAAGAGGCTTAACTGTTTGTTGTAAGAGCATGCTCAGGTTTCCTATTTCTATATGTAGGAAAGATCTTCTTAGCTTAGAATCGTAGAAGAGAGTAGAACTGTAATAGTAGAACATTGTGAATGTTTGAAGGACAGTACAGAGTTGCATCAATCCAGGTTGTTGGATTTGAGTGTACTTGAGAGAGAGCTCTTGAGGAATAGAGATCTAGTGTGAGATCTTGTGTGCATCTGAGAGAGGTGTGGAAGAAGGAAGTTTCTTCATTGTATTCCTATTGTAAAGAGTTTCAATACAAGTTTTCAGGGTGTTTTCTTGTATATCTTGTTCTGTGCTATTTATCATTCTAGTTACTTATCTATCTGATTTATTTTCGCGTTTATTGCTGTCACAATTGTAATCTATTGTTGGTTTGATCCCCCAACAAGTAAGCTACAAATGGAGAAGTTTAATGGCAAGAACTATCAATTATGGAGGATGCAGATAGAAGATTATTTGTATCAGAAAGATTTGTACTTATCGTTGGGTGGGGTTACATGCAAGCCCACAGATATGAAGGATGAAGAATGGGAGGTTCTTGATTGGAAGGCTCTCGGATCTATAAGGTTGAGTCTTTCATCATCTATGATTTCCAATGTATCACAAGCTAAGACAACGGTAGAGTTGATGGAATCTTTGGCAAATTTATATGAAAAACCCTCAGCTTCGAATAAGGTATTTCTTATGAAGCAATTATTTAATTTGCAAATGTTGGAAGGTGGATCTGTACATAGTCATCTTAGTTATTTCCATGGTTTGGTAAACCAATTAAATTCAGTCAATATTGTTTTTGATGATGAAATTAAGGCTCTCTTAATCTTATGCTCATTACCTAAAAGTTGGGAGAGTTTGGTAATGGCAGTTAGTAATACTGTGTCTGCTTCAAAAATCTTAAAAGTGGATGATGTTGTGAGTGTAATATTGAATGAAGAAATTCGTAGGAAAAGCACAGGGGAATCATCAGGGAATGCTTTGAGTGTTGAAAGCAGGGGAAGACAAAGAGAGAAGATCGAGCATGGGAGATCAAGGTCAAAGATAGGCAGGAGATCCAAGTCCAAGTATGGCAGAATAACCTGCTAGAAATGTGGAAAGCAAAGGCATATAAAGAGAGATTATTGGTTGGTTGAAGATTAGCATGAAGGACATGAAGAAGCAGATGTTGCAGAGTTTGTTGCACAGGATGCTCTGGTATGTTCCTTGGATAAATTAGAATCTTGGGTTTTAGATTTTGGTGCCTCTTTTCATGCATCCCCAAATAGGGAATTTTTTCATGAATATGTCCAGGGAGACTTTGGAGAAATTTATTTAGGGGATGGTAAGCCTTGTCAAATGGTCGGCAAAGGGAAAGTGAAGCTGAAATTGCAGACGAGCAACAAATGGGTGTTGAAGGAGGTCATGCATGTCCTAGTCCTATAGCGGAATTTGATATCCATTGGAAGTTGGGTGATGAGGGTTGCACAGTAACTCTCACAACAGATTCTTGGAAAGTTTCCAAGGGTGCACTTGTTGTAGTAAGAGGTAAGAAAGTAGGTACTCTTTATCTATCTACTTGTATTATTGATTCTCCTTCTGGTTTATCTACTTCAGCTATAGATTCAAAGATGTGGCTTAATAGGCTTGGTCACATGAATAAGAAGGGGATGCATGTTCTTGAGTCAAAGGGTATGCTTTCGGATTTGAAAAGCATGGATCGATATTTCTGTAAGCAAAGGAAGAAAGTGACGTTTCTTGAGAAATCCGATGTTCGTGACAAGAACAGGAAAGTCTTGGTTTTCAAAGAGAAGATGACAGACAGAGATCAGTGCAAGTGGCTGAAGAATTTTGAGTAGAGCAAGGTTGATATGGACAAGGGTTTGATCCAAAATGAGCTCGCGGGTAGAAGTCATCACTCACAAGTAAAACACAGATACTGATGTTGGTTTGAAAATTGATGTCGGCATCCAGACAGGGACTGATGTCAGCTATGTGCAGCCCAATTTCAATGACTCCAGACAAATAAAGACTGGCATCGGTCAGAAAGAATCGATGTCAGTGATGAGGCAGTCGCATGGAACCGACGTCGGTCGGGTGCAGACTGAGATGTGACCGACATCGATCACTGAGACAGATTTTGGGTGGACAGCAAGCTGTCAAGGAGTCTCAAACACCCATATGGAGGACTGAAAAGGTAAGTAAGCCTCAAATTCATCATTTCCCTTCTTTACACTACTTGTTGCTCACTGATGGTCAAGAACTAGGAAGTTATTAAAGAAGCAGAGCAGGTAGAATCCAAGAAATAGTGGGAGCTTGGCATGGATGAGGAATGTGATTCCTTGGAGAAGAACCAAATGGGATTATTTTGATAGAGTTGCCAGTTGGAAGAAAGCACTGAGAGACGAATCGATTTTTAGGATAAAGAAGAGTGGGAATGGACACATGAGATGAAAGGCCAGGGTATATGGTCTTGGGTAAGCTGCAAGATAATGGAGGTTTAACCATTGTGTTTTCTTTACCAAGTTGGATAATATTAGCTACATTATCCTGTTACTGTATGTTGTGCTTGTTGCAGGGTCACATATGCAGGGAGTTGCTGAACTAAAGGTAAAGTTAGTTCAGAGGTGTGTCATGAAGAATCTGGGAGTAGTAAGATTCTTTGGCATGAGTGTGTTCTAGAGACATGGAAGGTCACAGGTTGATTTTGTCTCTAGATGATTGTGTGAAACCGGTTAGCACGCCGATGGTTGGATAGTTCTATGAACAGTGTCCTAATTCACATGATGAAGTTGAGTACATGTCTACTAAACCTGAGATTTCCCAAGCAGTAGGAGTTGTCAGCAAGTTTGGAGCCAATCTTAGAAAGAAGCACTAGAGGGCAGTTCAGTGGATTCTCAGGTATCTGAGAGGGACCAGCAGCAGGTGCACATGCTATGCAGGGTCAAGTTATTTTCTACATGGGTTTGTAGATGCAGATGTGGTAGGTGATTTGGATGACAGGAGGTGCACCACAGGATTTGTGGTGGTTGGTCTTCAAGAGTGATCTTGAAGAGGGATACAAAGCCAGGGAACAAACTAGATGATGTACAAGTATAGGTACAGTTGCAGCTATTTATCTCCAAGTGGGAGATTGTTAGGTTATGGAGCTAAAAGCTTCACTGTATGTAGATATGGAGGAGTTGCTGAGTGTCACAGTCATCGGCGTCGGTTAGGCCAATCGACGTCAGTCAGGGGTGAACAAAAGGGCAACCGACATCAGCAAGAGTTGACCGATGTCGATCATCTCTAGGCAGACAGGGACAGACATCGGTCGATTGTGCGATTCCAGAACTGCTCATTGCACGAATAGTTAGTTTGTTGAACCGATTGTTTGCATGTAAAGACTATTTTGAGTCTTGAGTTGCATGTCTAATTATTGTAAATTAGAAGTCTATGTTATTGTTTAGTATGGGATCTATTTATAGACCCATTGGCATGTATTGTAATTAAGAGCTATAGAGGAAGGCAATGTAGATCCTTCCAATTGTAAGAACAGGGTGATCTGCAGGTTGTTGCAAGATCAGGAAGAATTTCTACATGGTAAGTAAGATCATTTGAGTTGCAGGTTGTTGCAGGTTCATGGGAGATCTACTTGAAGTACTTTGAGTACTTGTGTACTGGCAGTGTTATTACTGATTGGTTGGAGGTGAACACCAACTCTGTGTTTGAGTTGTGTGTTGGGACCATTTTTGGTAGGAGAGTGAACTCTTGATTGAGAATTATTGGGAGCCCTTGAGGTGTGGGAAGCCTTATAGAGGTGGAAGAAGAGTGTGGCATCTTCTTTATTGTATTTTCTTTCTGGATGAGTATTAATACAAGATTGTGTATTGTCTGTCATATTCTGTGCTATTTTTGAATTCTAGTTACTTGTTCATTCTGGTATAATTTTGTGTTTAGTTTCTTATACAAGGTAATCATATTGTGTTCTTATCGAGGAGCAAGATCCTGACAAGTGGTATCAAAGCATCTATGTTCTAGATTCCACCCCTCACAAGACTATGATGAGTTTTATGGAATTTTTGATGGCTTGATCATCTACACTTTCATCATGTATCTAATAATCTCATCATCCTTCTTCCCATCACTAATCCACTCCTCTCGTCTCATCCAACTAACATCCCATCTTTTGTCCTTATCATCTTCCTCTCATCATCCAAATTATATCCTTCAATCATTAAAAAACCCTAATCATCCTCATCTTCACCATTTTATAATCATTAATCATCATAATATTCATCCTCTCATCAACCATTATCATGATCCTCTAGTTAGAACTACATTGTCTTGAGGTCTTTTTAGACTATGTAGGCAGCACTTGGCCACTTTTTAGTGCCCAAGGATAGCTCGGCCACTATCTCCTCTCTCACTCCCTTGCATGTGTCTTATCTAGGGGCATCATCCCAATATTTTTCATCACTTAATCATATCAATTCTTCCCTATCATCAGCAACATCATCTTGATCAATTTAGCTTTGAGCTACACCCATTCTTAATCTAATCAAATCATCAGTCTTATCTTGGCCAATAGCTATCCCTTGCATGCATCCTTGCTTGGGATACATCTAAAGCTTAAAGACTTTAATCCTATCACCATCTTGTTATGATTGATTCCCCCTTGGGATGTGTCTACAATCATGACACCCATCATCTCTATTCCCTGTGCATGCATCCTTGTCAGGGGCATCATTATCAATTTGTAACTCTTTATTTGAGTCAAATCACTCTTATTATTCATATTCTACCCAACATCTTGCATCCCATCCCCTCATCTCTCCATCACATCCCACCCCTCATTCTTATTTTGAGTGGCCATCCATCTCATTCTTCCTCGCATGTCCCCTCAAGGGGGCATCATGTCCCCTAGCATCATCTAATAACAATCATCTATGATGTGGTTTTTATTTAAAAGACTATTACTCCTTCCACTTTGTCTACTCTAAATGCCCTTTCAAAGAGGGTCAAAGCAGTAAAATATTCTCACTTCTCTAATTATACTAATTCTCGCTAATTTGGCCCAATTTCTATACTCCCTAGCCAAATTAACTAATAGCCCAATAATCCCCATTCCATTCATATATACCACATACCTTTACCCCATCCTAAAACTAATTAATTTCCATATTAATCCCTTAATATATTCTATCACCTACTAACCTACCCCCTAAAGCAACTTGACAATTTAAAATTCATATGTATTCACCTACAACCCTAGCTACCCTACTACCCTAGCCATTCCTACATCCCTAGTCACCTAATCCTTCTCTAATCCCCATCTAACTTTCTTATAATCATCATTAAATTCCAAAGAGATTTATATAACTCTCCAAATCTAGAACTCTCTCTCTAACTTAACCCACCTCTCTAAAAACCTCTAACTCTAGAGGTTTCCAAGGAATTTAATATTCCTTGGATAATCTCTATCCATTGGACCTCCTCATCCAAGTTTGAATCATAGCCCTTGATCTTCCCTCCCTTCCTTTATTTAAACAACCCTTCTCCCCCATGGAAGGCCAACTAGAAATCTTGTAGGGAAACTATGTCAAAATGACTCCTTGAATTAATCATCCAATCCATCATCAAAAATCCAACATCAAGCAAGATCACTTTGTCAATCTGAGTCTACATGCAATCACAAATCTTGGAATGGAGGCATGAAGAGGTAAAAATAGATAGTAAGAATGTTCCATTTATGTTGATTTACTCCTTCTATCCATTCCTATTGGTAAAAAAAGATGGTAAAAATATTCCATTTATGTTGATTTACTCCTATCCATTCCTACTAGTGCTATCAAGTTTTGGGTTTTTATTGTCATTTTGATAATATTGCTTTGAAATTGAAATTTGGTGCACACATAGAACTTTGGGTGAATTTCTACAAATACATCTGGATACAAACAACTTATACATCACTACCCTTGTCAAGATTTTGGTGAACATTGATACCTCCAAGAACCTTCTTAATAAAATCACTCTGTAATTTGGTGACCGCTCCTAGTCCCAACCCCTTGACTATGAAGGTTTGTCATTTCACTGCTGCAACTGCTTCCACACTAGATATTTGAAAAAAAACTACAGTCTCATATAAGGTTATGGGGCCTTTCAAACCCATTAAGTCACCTATCAAATTAAAAAAACATAAAGGTATGGTTAGGTGGATGCAAATCATCAAATAAATATAATTAAACCTAATCACATCTATTTAGGCTTGAATTCAAACTAAATATGTCTGATCATGCACTAAGTGCCCTAAATCATATGTAGTTTCCCCAGTCACAAGTGGTTGGGTTTTTTTGTATCACTTTTAGCTTATAAGGGACCTAATCATTAAAAAACTTGACAAAAAGAGGTATTTGGGTGTGCACATGTCATTAAATTGACTTATGTTACCCCAATCACACTTATTTGGGCCCAAATTTGACCTAAATTGACTCGATTGTACATGAATGTGTTCTAAATCGACATAAATTCATTATTGGGTATGTTCAGAGATTTGTTAAGTCACTTTTGGATTTTAAGGTGCCTAATCACAAATTCTCACAAATTTTGGAAAAACAACTTTAATGGCCATGCTCCTCTACACCTAATCTCCAAAACCTCACTAATTTTTTTAGAATTATTTATGGATCTCTATGAAATTGTTATCCTTTCTTGAAATCCTAACCAACTCAAAATACCTTGCAAACCCTTAACAATTTAGGGAGTCATTGAGGAGCCTATGTTATCCATTCATTATTATTAAGCCCTTGTACTAAAATAGTTTAGAAGGCAATGTTTAATGCACTTCAATAAGAAATTGTGGATGCAAGCCCTGATCCATATATGACTTTTCACTAGAATGAATTACTGGCAAAATATAATATGAAAACGACAATCTTAAATAAATTTATGCTCTAAACACTTTGATTTCTTCTCTTTTCTAAATGCTTGACTCTTTTTATCACCCTTGACTTTTTTCATTCAATTCTCACTTGTATTTATTATCATATATACACTAATGCACCCATATAATTTTAGTTTTTTGAAAGTCAAAACCTATTGGCATGTAAGTTGACACATAATGGGTAGAAAAGACTACAAAAAGAGGAACAAAAGGCACAAGAGACCCAAAATAAGGATAAAAGGTTACATAAATCAAAGGACCAAGATCATATAGTATATTCTTGGTTAGCCAAAACTGTACTACTATGGTCATGGCAAAAAATAAGAAAACAAAAAAAATGTGGACAAGAGAAATAAAACCAAGGATAAAAGAGAAAGGTAGATGAAGAGGAATAAAATGGGGCCTAAAATAGGAAATGTGTGCTAATTAGACGCTAATATGACTTGATAATTTAAAAACACACAAGTACCCTAAAATAATGTGATTTGACAAATAATATTATCCCCAAAACAAAATCAAGTATCAACACATTGTTGAATCACTCTTGCAAGAGCATTTTATCGAAATAATTTACGTTATAAAATTTTGATTTATTGATATCTAAGTTGTGTTTGAGGGGACACACAAATTAAAAGGGCTAGGTAGTACATGTTAACAACTAACCTCAAATATGAAAACCCCAAAATGAAACCATTATTCATTTCAAATTTACAAATTTTAGGACAAGAGTCATAGAGCATGAAGTTAGGGCAAAAGATGAAAGATAAATAATTGACAAACAATGTCATAAGTTCATTAAACAAGTACAACAATCCCTCATCAAGACTATTTATATAGTCTTGATAGTTGACTAAGAGCATTCATATAATCCTAGACATAAACTTTACACAGATCTATATTTAACAACAACATGAATGATACTTCCATAATTACAAAATCAGGGTCAAATTATAATGACAAATTCAATGATACCTTTAAAAATACTAATAACTTCCAATCCCCTTATATATTTTATTTAACAATGATTTAAACATTGTTTATTACATTTTTTTAATAAATAAAATCATTTATTGATATAAAAAATATCAAGAAGGCAACCTTACAAATACAACAAGAAGTTAGCTTTAGTAAAAAAACTAACTTACTAAAAACCACCTCGAAAATCTTGCATAAACAAACTTTCTAAAAAGAACAAGTGTTCCTTTAACAAGTTAAATGAATTTGCATGCAAGTCTATCCTTTAGGCAACTTTCTAAAAATGACTTGCATGCATGATGTATGCAAACCCCACTATTTTTTAGAATAGCAACATTAATTTCCCTCTTGGAGTCAGCGTCTTTTTTTGGAGCCGATCACGTGCATACATCTTTTTAACAGAGCATACATGCATGTTCTTCATAATTATATTGAAAATAATCAAATTGTTGAATTAACCATTAATAACGATTCTTTTTAATTCCATCCGAACTTGTTGGGATGATTTAAAGTTGCAAATCATGTCCCTCTTCAGGATTTGAGGTTAGATTAATTTCATTCAGAGAAGGGCTTTTGTGATCCTTTTTCCTCTTTGTTGTTGTTTTTTGACTTTTTTTCTAGGAAAAACTCTATTTTCTCATCCATGTTATTCCTAGTGATCTCCATTCCTTGTGGACTTTGTGATTCTTCTATTTTTTCAAGGGAGTTTTTGGTAGCACTCCTTCCTCAGATTCTTTTTTTTTATCAATAACATCAACCAATGTGTGGTCTAATGTGGCTCCCTTCCACCAAGTAGCTTTCTACTTTCTCTTTCTTTGAACTACTTGGAAACCTTTGTCATTTGAGATAGTATTCTTATCTACTGGATTTTGACTTGGAGCTTCAAGACGTCGACATGTAGCAGTTAGATGGACATATTCAAAATATTGAATACATCTGAAAGTAATGTTTTCATAGTCTACATTTTGGGTTCTTGTTGATCCACTCTAAACTAATGAAAAATCAACAGGGAGCCCTTTGCTCAAGTCTACAAACACACGAATGTAGGCAAATGTTGATTTGAATCTTTCTTTTGTTGTGGAGTCTTAGCTACAAAAAACACCTATAGCATCTCTTATTTGTTTTAGGGTTGGTAGGTTCCAAAAATGGAAAGGCAAATTTGGCAGTCTCACCCAAATTAGGATGTGGGAGAGGTTTTCAGTCAATGGGTCAAAGTTTGGAAGCCAAGGCTTCATGAACAATTTTGTCCCCTTATAAAATCAAGGTCCTTTTTTGAGAATATCATCTCGTTTCGACTGGTCTGAAAATAATGCAATGAAGAAACCTTGTGCACAAGGGAAGATTTCCACCTCTTTTGTTATGATAGGAGTCCAATGTTGGCTTATCCACTCATGTAGATTAGGAAGAGTAGGCCAAAATCCATTAAATCTACAGATTAAACCTTTTTCACTAAGCATTTGTGCAAAATCAGGGGTCTCCTCATTATCTGGGCAAATCATGAGGGGTGAAGCTATTTTATCAACAATAAAATATTAAGAATTTTTTCTATATTAAAATCTCTAACAAGTAAAAGTGGGATATGAAACATCAATTCGATAAGCGTAACATTTCAACATTATAAAATGTTCATCATACATTTTTAATATATATCAATATATAATATTTAATTTAATAATTACAATAAAAATGTAATTAAACAAAAATAAAAATTGTATTCAAGGTTTTTATTTTCTATATATATATAATAGTATATTAAAGTCCCTCAAATCATGAACTCATCTCGTATGATTGATAACTTTACCAACAAAATGCACACCATAAATCATTATCAACCTTTTGTCAATTTCAATAATTTTGGATCCAAGAGAGATCCACAATAAGCTTTTGTACACATGGCATTATTAAAAATCCAAACTTCTCTGAAAATGCAGTTCGAATGGCATTTGTGCAACAAGGGATCTTGGGTTTTTTAAACTTTTTAATTCTATTTTTAATGGTTGGTTGAGTTTAAATTCTAAGTTTAGTTTAGTTTGCTGCTGCTTTTTTATTTATTTTTCTTTTTTTATTTGGGGGGGACTCTCTTGCCAACTTTTTATAATTGTATTCTTTTAACGAATTTTTTTTTCAATTTTAGAGATTTTTTTATATAGGTTAAAAAAAGTTAGTGATTATTTTTATATTGATGTCAATTGTACAAAATTTTAAATTTTTTTAAAAATATTAAATTTTAATATAAAATTTATATATAGGAGTGAAGTTATTTTTCCATCATCGTATTTATTGGTGTAACTTATTATAATAATAGATAAAGTAATGTGTGAGATGTTAATAAAAATGTTTTATTTATATTTGACATATATCTGATTTCTATAAAATAGATTTAATCTTAAATTTGAAATTTATTTAATCGTTATATAATTTTTTTTCTTGTTTGAAACATATAATTTAAAAATCATTAATATCTTAAATAATTTTTCTCAAGCCTAAAAAATAATACAATTAAATTGAAACCATATACTACCATTTAATAAAAATTTATAAAGAAAATAATTGAATCATTAATCAATATAATGGCAAATCTGAAATAAATCTTTTAAAATTAATATTTCTAAATATTTTTTAAATAAATATATTTAAAACACTAAATTATAAATATATTACTAATTACCACCCTTACGACATTATTCTAAACCTAGTAGAAATATTTTAATAATTTATGGAGCGCAACGTGATCTTTATTTTATCAAATTATTCAAATTGGTAAAATCATTCAAATATTGGCTACCCTGCCTTATAAGGTAGTGTTAGCATATTCCATATATATAAATGCCAAGAATCTTTGGCCTTCTTGTTTTTGTGAATAATTATTCACTCTCAGTAATGTTGGTTATTTCTGTCATTATTATTTAGATTGATCATATAATAGATGGCCAGCAGAATCTTTGGGCCTTCTTGTTTTTTTTGAATGATTATTCACTCTTAGTAATGTTGGTTATTTTTGTCATTATTATTTAGATTGATCATATAATAGATGGCCAGAATTTTTAGGCTTTCTTGTTTTTGTAAAGGAAGGCGTTTTAATATGAAACAAATTGGATTATTCACTCTTAATAATGTCAGAGATTTTTATTTTTGTCATTATTATCGACCACAAACAAAATTATGATACTTTTAATGAAAAAGTAGTAGAACATAAAATGCATCAATGCATGCCACAGGGCACCCTCCCGTTGTAAGATCATTGGAGGGTTATATGGTAATAAGGGCTCTTTATTTATTTTTAATATTAAAAAATATAATTTAAAATAAGCGTTGTGATATTATTTTAATATTTATTGTTAGGAATAATATTTAAAAATTTATTTAGATTGATTATATAATTAATTTAGAAATTTTAAGAAGTACAAAATAAAGATGAATAGATAAGAGTAGTTTATATAATCTGTTAAATAATTAATTACATATTATAGATATTTTAGAGCATTAAAAATTATCAAAAGATATATTTTTGTTTGCGAAGTGTTTTTCTATTAATAATACATAGTGTACATTTCTACTCTTACAAAAATGAACGGTATGGTATCATGCTTCTTTTCAATAAATGGATTTGAATGATTTAAAGAAAGTTACTATTATTTAAAAAAATATAATGGTTTATATTAAATTTGACTAAATATTTATTTACGTCTATCTAGAGATTACCTTTGATTGAGTCGATTTATCTCAAGATCTAATTAATCTAATAAAAAATTATTGAAAATAACCCATGTTGTATGGTATGCTAAACAATACCTAAATAACCCACTTCATGTAACATGTTAAGCAATATTTTTAGTATTAATAAAAAATGCTACCCAATATATTTAGTTGTATCAATACTTGTGTTTCTTAGAAGGCAACTTAAAAACAGAAAGTTCTCTCCATCTTCATCACATTAAAAACATACGAGACATTGCTCTCAACTCAAGATCAAATTCCAGACTTATACACCCATTGCAGCTACAACGAAAGAGTAAGACGTGTGAAAATTTTCCTTGTGTTTTTATAAAGTAATTTAAAGCCTTCTTTTCCCCTTAAAATGAAGAATTTGAGTAATTTTTTTTATAGATTATCATTTGTCGAAAGATATAGGGCATTCATTCATTGCAATGCCCCTATAATTATCTTAAAATTAGCTTTATGTACATGTTATTCATTTATCATTAAAGGACTTAAGCGTACGGATGAGGAGAATTTATAAATCAATCATTGTTTTTGTTTTGATGTGCAGTTGCTACGGGTTTTATGCTCAAGGGTCTACGACAACGTAAGATATTTAGAAAATAGTTGAGAGTCAAGGTAAAATAAAGCTAATACTTGGTAGTAAGATTGGAAAGAATTCTACAATTTTTTTATCTATATCAATCACTAGTAGAATTTGGCAAATAAATGACTACGTGACTAAAAATTTTAGTCACAACAACTAAAAATAACTAAATTCTACTAATTTTTTGCAACATAGCTATAAATGACTAAATAAATGATTAATTTGATCATCGGGTAAAAAACATAACTAAATAATTAGTCACACAAATAAAAATTAAACAATACAATATGATATTAAAGTGGGTAATTAAAGTGATTAAAGAATTGTTATTTCCAAATACTTCAATATTATATACATTACTTTAAAAATATTAATAATTGTTATATTAAGTACGAATTCAACTATTAAAGTATCATTTTAAGTTAAGTGTGTTAAAATATTTAATGAGTCTTTAATAATTATCAAATAATTAAGACACCTTATAAAAATCAACAAAGACAGTTAATTTAACTTCTAAAAGTTTATCTATCCAAATAAAATAAATAATTCGAAATAACTAAATTCAAAAATAACTTTAATAAACTAATTGATAATATTTAACAATTAAATAAAATACATTTCAACCTTTTTTTTGAATACTTAATTATTAATTTTTACAAGTCTACAGAAAATTAATTTATAAAGATAAATTAAAATAAAAGCCACCAAGAATAAATTTAATTAGCTTTAAATTTAAATATTAAAGTCAAAAGTCTTTTTCCCTCCCATTTACATTTAGAGGGATAAGCTAGAGCTATAGGATTGAACTAATCTAAACCCTTGGATCTAGGTATTCTTTTAGAAAGCCCTAAATTTCCTTATAGCCTAAATAAATAACTTTGCTTTGATGTTTTTTTTACAAGTTTACAAGATCAAGCAATAGAAGCTCAAAATAATCCATTCCAATATGAAAATCATATTATTTGTATATTTATTCAATTTATATATACATATAATATATATATATATATATATATATATATATATCAATATATCATACAAATTACTCATTATATATAAATATATATTTATGATGTATATATATTTTATATATATTTATTCAAAAATAAATATACACAAAATATATATATAAATTTACTTATTAATAATGATCAAAATACTTATTTATATATATGATTGCTTTTTATTTTATTTAATTTATTATTTTATATATATATATATATATATATATATATATATATATATATATATATATATATTTTTTTTTTTTTTTTTCTTTTTTTTTTAATATATTTTTTTTTCCTCAGACAAAAGTTGTGGCTGCTTGGCCACCGCTGACCCCTTTAAAATACAAGGGTGGATAGATTTACTTATTTGTTGGTTGCCCTGCTAGCCGGACCCCCTTCCCCCTTCCTATAATGAAAGGGGGGTTGGGGTCGGCCTAGCTACCTCCCCTTTTTTTTTGGGTTTTGTTTATTTTTATTTTTATTTTATTTTATTTATTTTATTTATATATATATATATATATATATATATATATATATATATATATAATTATTGTTTATTTATTCATTGTATATATATGTTTATATTTAAATAATTTATTTTTAATATATATTTTATTATTATTAAATTATTGTTGATTTATTTATTGTATATATATGTTTATATTTAAATAGTTTATTTTTAATATATTTTATTATTAAATTATTGTTAATTTATTCATTGTATAAATATTTATATTTAAATAATTTTTTTTTTAATATATAGTATATTATTATTAAATTATTGTTTATTTATTCATTGTTTATTTATTATATATA
The DNA here is from genome assembly GCA_037957365.1 of Torreya grandis. Lineage (NCBI taxonomy): Eukaryota > Viridiplantae > Streptophyta > Pinopsida > Cupressales > Taxaceae > Torreya > Torreya grandis. The sequence continues at coordinate 922,178 of JARHVA010002724.1, read as the reverse complement.
TATATATATTTTTAATTTATATATTTATATATATATTTAATATATATTTTTAATTTATATATTTATATATATATAGTTAAAATTTATATATATATATATATAATAATTGTTTTTATTTTATTTATTTTTTAATATATATTTTTAATTAATTTATTATTATTATTAGTCTAAATAATTTATTATTATTATTATTATTATTATTATTATTATTATATATATATATATATATATATATATATATATATATATTAGTCTTAATAATTTATATATTATTTAAAGTAATATATATATAATAGTCTTAATAATTAATTTATATATTATATGTATAAAAATTATATGTATTTATATATTATTAAAGTATAAAAATAATGATTAAAATGACTAAATATATTACCAATAAATGGAAATCAATTAATACAAATGACTAAATATATTATCAATGGACAAAAATTAGTGAATAAAAATGATTAAATATATTACCAATTGATGGTAATTAATGATTATAATGATTAAATAAATGACTACCATGACTAAATAAATACCTAGTTAACAACAGTCAATGACTAAATTAATGACTAAATGTACTACCAAAGTGATCAATCAAAACCATGAATAAATGACTAAATATGGTTTAGTCATCAATTTGGTTGCATTATAAATGACTGAAAATAAACTACTAATGGTCACGTGATCATGTTTGGTCATTTATATGCAGTTTTTAGTAGTTTTTTAAATCATATATTGCTCTTTCTGTACTAGTAAATTGATTTAGTACTTTGATGTTTAGTTTTTTCCTTGTGGTAAGATACACAAACAAAAACGTTAACAATTGAGAGAATAATTCTTAGTTATTTTGCTAATCTAACAAAATATAACATAACATTTTTCATGATTATAATAACTATCCTAAATACATTCATAACTACCAACCCTGTAATACTAATAATAATACATTTGTCTATTAATATTTAATAACATTGTTATAATATAATAAATAATTGTAGATCTGATTAGCACTATATTCAATGATTATATCATTTCATAATATTCATCTATAAATATATGTAAAAGATGTATGTTTAACTCTTAGGGTTTGGCATTCACGACAATATGTATTTTTTGGGGCTTGGTGAGTGTTCATCTCATATACGTTTTGCTTGGCATGTTAGTCATGGTGGGTGTTTATTTGATATATGTTTTTGTTGCTTGACATTAATGTGAAGGTGAATTTTTAGTGAGTTTGACTATGAAAAGAGGATGAAATATGTTTTACTATCTGGTGGCATGGAGAGTGGGCTTCGGAAGGGAGTGATAGCTAACAACATAAGACTAGTTTTGAAGATTTGTGGTTTTCATGTAACCTCCATCAAGGTAGGTAGATTCATATACACATTTTATATAAGCATGTCTAATTTTTGTTATGTAATATGTATTTTGGGTTAAGATGCTAAATATTTGCATGTGTGACACTTAAAGGAATAATTTTATATCCTCATTCAAATTCAGTTGTGGACAATGCTTAAAATTGATAGTTGTATGGCCATATTTACATTTTAAAGCCTTTAATTACAATCAATTTTTATAGAAGACTATTAAATGCAATGAAATCTTAGGCAGGGCATAAAAAACTACAAAGGATTATAATAAATGTATATATTTTGTCTAATATTTCCTCATCTTGCTATGAATTATATTGATATTCAAAGGGCGATGTTGAATAGTTCTCTATCATTAAAAAACATGATAGCTAGGGTTGAGTGTCAAATTTAGGCCTCGAATGTGGGTACTAGATGCATGCTAAGACTGAGATGAATGGAAAAAAATATAATATTGATGTAGGAACCACTCGTCTACAAGTCTAACATAACTTTCACATTTACAAAACTCACCAACATAAAATAAAGACTAAAAGACTAGACACTCAATGACACTTGGTAAATAGTATATACCAATCTTAACCATATAAATTTCATATCACATATATCAATAATATTGTAATTTTTATAATATAATAATATAAACATCTCTATTATATTTATGAGTAACAATACCATTATATTTATATAGTAATTGATGCACATCTTTACATACAACACTTACAATTTAACAATGATAGAAATTCATGGTTTTTTAACTTACCACTTAATTACTTACTAATTTTGGCACACTTCATCCAAGTGCCAACCATTTTTTAAGTAAATGCACCCCTTTGTCAAAATTATCATCAATTTAGTCGCATTTCAATGAAAGTTGGCCTCGATTAACTTAACATATATTCAATGTGTATACACCATGCACTTAGTATTTTCAATGAGTATACCTTTGCTTTTTTTGTTGTTTACCTATGAAAGGGAAAGCACCAAATAAACCAAACTCATAGTTTCCAATGATGCATACCTAATGCATATACACTATCCAATTTTGAAAGGTTCAAACTAAACGCTCGACCATGTGATGTATCTACATAAAAACTATCGCTTTTTTACGAAAACATAATGAATATATATGCAATGAATATATACCATTAAATTTATTTATAATACTTTTATTAAATTATATTTATGTATAATTTAATACTCTATATATATTAATATATGTTATATATCTGTTAAAATCTTAAATGTAACTACATTAACAACCATTACCACATTTGTTGTTTAAATTGCCGTCCATTGTTTCCATTACAGAAATTCAAAATTTTCAAATTGCAGTTTTAATATGACTGAGAGTATAAGTGAATAATATCTTAGAATTTTTTTCTGTATTCGATCGAAAATATCTAGTGTGCAATGAATAGTTAACCATGGAGATGAGAAATGAATAGCTTGAGTGGTTGAGGGATGGAAAGGTATGCAAAAGGAGGCGAGGGCTTCAAAGAGGACTCCCACGACTTTCCTCAACACATAGACCTCCAATTTTAAGGCTATGGTGCAACACTTCACAAGAGCACGTCCACATCCAAACATATTCCCTTCTTCTAAGAATTTAGGAGGCTATGATTTTTTTATTTCTAACAAAACCATGGTTGTCAAGAAAAATATATATGATTGGGCAAGCTTAACCAGTACGCATTAACTATCGACATGTTAGTGTTAGTGCTCAGTCTTTGTCAATCGTCATTCGGAGAGTCTTTGCCAATCATCATCAACATTAGTACTGACCACCACTAATCGAGCCTACTGTGGTTACCATTGATACCACCATCGAACACGGTCACTGCTACCTATGACTGTCATTGTCATCTCCACTAATTGCCAAGATGCCAAGACCGTGAATCGTGATTGTGCAGGTGTCACTCATCTTGCCACATGACATGGGCCCAGCATGGCTGCAAATGATTCCTCGATAAACCTTGATTATTATGCTCGACAAACCCTGATTGTCATTCCCTGTTATCATTAATCGTGAAGCTCCTATGGCCCTACTGTTAACTGGGTAAAGCCTAAAGGCCAAACAAATGTCATTTACCATTTGCTCACTATTGGATCCAAGGTGGAGGGAGATAGCTCAAGTGAAGGTAGTTAGAAGATCAGAAATTCTACGTTTAATCCCAGGGTTTACACTAGTCCATTCTACTAGGTTTTAAAATTTGATAAAAGTTAATAAACCAGTCAACAATCTTTTTGACTGAGTCCATTCTTCCAGGTTTTATCATTTTGATAGAGTCATTCATATTTGTGATCACAATAGATTTAGGGATGCATAAAACGTGAAAATGTTAGAAGGTTAAGCTCAGCGCATTAGTAGTTGATATAGTCCATTTTGTGAGTTAAATGTGCATATAACCCTACACTAGAAATTTGACCAATAGAGGTCTACAACCCCATTGGAGATAGAGCCTCTGTTTTGAAAAGGGCAAGTGGACATTGACTATTACCAACCAAGGAATACACTGAACAAGGAAAGAAATCCTAGAGTTTTTACAAAATGTGAAAAAACTGAATCCATAACTTATTAACACAGTCAAAATCCAAAACATGCAAAGCAAGAATAGATACGGGGAAAAAAGGAAAACACTTTAGATAAGCACATTCATAGTGTGTTTGTAAGTCTCCTTTGCATGAAGGTGCCAGAGAGCATAAATTATTTAGATGAAAATGCGAAGAAAAGCAGTGAAGATTCGAACAAATCCTTTAAAAGGACATTTGTCTTCAATTTAATTATACCTACTATTTCTTGATCCCTATTTCTCCTTTTCAGAGGCCCACTATACATAAGGTTAAGCTCACCCAAATTTTTATCTTTGTTAATAAGTTATTTTATACATAAGGACAAGCTCTCATATGTAGGGTCATATGCACTAGGAATTTGACAAATAACGCTGTTCAATAGGGTAGAACAGGGTGTATAGGAGCCTTTATAGTATATTCCAAGCTTTAATATCTTGAGCTTAGTTTTTAATTCATGTGTTTTTATTCATCATTTCATGCGTATTTATGCTTGAAAGTGCCTAAATGTACTCTATTCTTGTTTACGAGGTGTGTGGATGGATGAAGCTACATAATTCTTTGTGATGGGGTCATCATGTATGTGTGCTTTTAAGTTCATTCTTTGTGTGGGTTTTCAAATTTCTTGATTTGAGATGCCCTCCATTCAAAAATATAAACCATTATAGTTTGACAAAGGCCATACTAAATCATACTTCTTGTTTACGAGGTGTGTAAATGGATGAAGCTTCATAATTCTTTGTGATGGGATCATCATGTATGTGTGTTTTTAAGTACATTGAAAGTGTTACTCTTATCATATTTCATGTGTTTGTGTAGACTTCCACTTTGTAAGAGCGTGTGAATCCATGTTTGTTGTACTCCCATTTTACTATATATAGTATACTTATTATTGTTGACTTCTACATTTAGAATGTTCACTGAGCTTATTAAGTATTGCCATCAACCTCTTTCATAGAAGCTACAACTGAAATTAAATTTTTTGCATACAATCTCCATGGACTTGATATTCCAGGCTTCAAAAATATTATTGCTAACCTTTGAAATTTACAACAAGTATGTTTTGATTATTTTGAAGTTTTCAAAATGTAATGTATCCATTAAGTTTTCTCTATCTCATCTACTACATACAAAGGTTCGATTAGCTTGTCCTTGAATCGCCACATGAGGCGTTGCCATATTATATAGATTTTTTCCAAAAGAATTGGTATGTTATGTTTCTATAATGTGAAAATACAATCTCTGCTTTGAAATGTTACACTATCTAGAGAAAATGCAATGCCTTCTCATATGTACATTTCCTTATTGGAGGCTCATAATATATATTTCAATATACAGTGTCAATTTCATGAACATTGGTTGCCCCAATTATTCCATGACTGCTATGTTACATTTCCAAGAACTCATATTCCTTTGCCCACTATCACACCATTGTAATCTTGTGGCAACCTTTACGATGAATTCTATAAGCAATTCATTGGTAAGGGTTAGTGTTGTAAAGCATATTCTTAACTTGTTTGAATACAAGTTGTTGTTTGTTGGCAACTAATACTATGAATGTTAACTGCTCCAGATTTAAGATGGATGAATGGGAATCAGATGATTGCCTCAAAGAACTTTATGTTGAGACCAAACAAATGGTATGCATTTTCAACTACTGCACTCGAAGTTGAATTTGAGTTGTATTATTTTTTTGTTGATGCTAATCTATTGTGGCATGCATTGTGTTAGGAGAAATAAGTCGATCGAAAATCCTCATTACATGCAAGTGCTCAGTTTCGGCATTCCCCTTGGCCCCTCGGAGATCGAACGAGGAAGCTATATGGAGCATCAACCATTGGGGATGGTATTCCCACTGTTATGAGACAACCATCCCCTACCCGCAAATAACTAGGGGTGAAATCCCAATGTGAGATCGATTCTTTACCGAATAAAGATGTAGACAAGGGGATAACATAGGTAATTTTATTGATGGTCTATGTATTTTCAATGTTTGATTTAATATTCTTGCTGCATATGTAAAATGCTCAATATTTGCAAACTTTAATTCCATATTTTAATTTTTTACATCTTTTTTAATACTATAGGAGGAGGGGGTGGAGCAGACAAATGGTGAAGAGGGTGTCCTTGAAGCGCCCCTTTGGCTCCCCTTAATGTTTGGTTGCTCCTCATGTTAAATAATGTTTATTTCTTCCCTTTTACAACAATCAAAATTAGAATACTTTTGACACACCAAACATTTTTCTATGTTGTTTTTGTTTTGTGTTTTAGTTGGAAGGGGTGGAGTGAATCCACGTGGACATGGCTGATATTCACCTGCATAATGATTCTATCTCTACAAATGTGTTTATTTGTTTTACTTTCTCTTTCATTTTCCATGCTCATACAGGTTTGTTGTTCCATATATGTTTGGAATCACATATATATTTCAACCTATGTGGTAGGAAGAGGTGGAATCATATGACCTTGAGGACAACGATGATGAGGATATTGATGATGATGATGATGACTATATTGATGATGATGATGATTAATAGCTTCTAGACGCTTCGCAATCTGAAATGGAGGAGGAACCGAACGTTGTAAGAATAATTGATTGTCTTTGATGACGTTATCTTATGTTTATTATTTTATGATTTTAACATTTTATTGTGTTTAATGACATTATATTTTGTTTATTGATTTATGCTTTTAACCTCACATCTCTTCCTTATTGAATGATAGTATGCAGGCAAGTATAGTATCAAGGATTGGGGTATTGCAATGAGGAACAAGCTTTTAATATTGCTTGTTGAGTCCATGTGACACATCTGGAGCTGATGGTGGTCATCCATTTTGGTCACAAGATAGACTTAACACTCACCATTGTAAGATTCATGATCGACAACTCGTTCCAAGGAGGCCCCTTAGGCTTGCCGAAAGTGTGAAATGTAAGCCGAAGGGAAGAGAAATCATGAAAAGACAAACAAAAAGGATGCTAATATAGCAACTCTTGAAAAACTAGAGCATCAGCAAGAGAGACAGTTTGGAAAGATCATGGATCGCTCTAAAGGATGTCTCTAAGCTATGTTATCTCAATGAGATAGACTTGAAGGCTATTAATGATGAGATAGGTGCATATGATTTGAGTGAAAACTTAGCATGGAGAAGTGAAGCTTGAATTTAATGAAGATAACATCATCAACAAATTGAGTGCGAAAGAGAATGGGTGGAGCAATAAAAAGGTGCATGCAATAATGGACCTCAGGTTAAATGCATTTTGTTCATTGGTTTTCACGAAGTTAAAGTTAAGTTCAATTTAGCTTACTCAATATTAACATTGATATTTCTACAACAATCACCATTTTGATTAATTAAAAAGGGATGACCCTCAAGCCCATTCTAGTGATGACAATCACATTCCCTTAAGAGAAATGCATTTACATAATGGTAAATATGTTTTTCATGGGGGACGTAATAAATGAAAGTGTGCATGATAGGTTACCTCACAAATTGATATTATACTTCTTACAATGACTGTGTATTATACGTGCTCTTCTTTGTTCCCCCTACCTTTCTTTCAACCCTGCCATTAAATATTTTGATAGTGTTGTATATTGTTATTGCATATAGGCTTTTGGTGGAGATGAGTTGGCATAGTCATAGGCATGGATGGACCATGTTTAGGAAGTATGATAATTACTTCTTATTTACCAAAACCAACAAGTTCATTCTTCATTTTAGTGTCTTATTCTTTCTTTTTGTCAAGATTTTTAAACTACACATTTTTAAATGTAGGTGTCCAGGGTGACATGTGCACATATGTGCATTCATGTGGTTGACTGCTTCCAATTATTTTTCCATTTCTAGAGGCCTAATGGCACAGCATGAACATTGATATTGCCTTGTGATTACTGCTTTGGACATTTTTATTTATATACATACATTTTGTCATAATATGTATGATATGTGGTCAAACATATTATTTGGATAGGGTATTTCAATACAAGTGTTTCATTTCTAGTTTGTGTTGGATATGTATATTTTTTTATTTGTGTACAACTTAAGCAATGGTTTGGTGGTTAATTTGCATTTACCAATGTATTTCACAATGATGCATGGTTGAATGATGTAATTTTTTCCCATGTATTCATCATATATTTTTTATGTGTATGGTATGTGATATTTTCGATAAGTGATCTATCGTCTTCATATGTATACCTTATTGTACTTTTATTCTTTCACATGTTGGTGATAAAGTTCACATGTTTGCATGTCTCTATGTCTCTATAAAATTAACCATGGTGGGAAGGAGTGCAATATAATATTTGTATGCATGGCATGTCTCTCTAACATTCCTTTATCTCATATCATGTGTTTGTCTATTTTGGCAATTGACACAACTGTCGATGTCTATGGACCATGGTTCAAGGTAGGGGAGGAGGGGTGAGAAACAATGGGAAAACACTCCAATACATCACAATGACCATGCCATAGGTAAATAATGATGGTATTCTCTGTTGGTTTTTGGTGTTTCAAAGGAATTTGCAAATTCGTCATTAGCCATTGTAACAGGGAGTATTATCCATTTCACTTGCCCACTTTTCTCATTTGTCAACATTAGGCTAATATAACAATTTCATTGTTTTAATTTAAGTTAGAAAACTCTATGTGTAAGTAAATTATTTGTAATATAAAAAATTTAGATGTTCGTAGTTGTTGAATATTCTTATGGACCCTCATTTATGTCTAGATTTTTTTAGCTTATCAATTTTGAAAATATTAAATGTTATCATTGACATTCACGTGTATTTTTTGTAGATGAAGCCCCAAATCTAGAAGAGAATGTGGCTTCCCAATTACCTAAGGACATGGAATAACTTCTTGCAAGGATGATATCTGAGAACATAATGGGTGTAGAAGAACATCTTGGTTTACAACTGTCAATAGTTGCTTTAAAAAAATAATCACTCGACAGCTAAAACTAGTTTTTATCTGAACTTCTTGATAGTGCAAGGTCAAATGTTATCAAGTTGAAAACTGCATTGGCTTAGAAGACTAGAGAGGTCGAGAAGTTGCACTGTTCACTTCTCACATTGAGGGATGAGAAGATGGACATTGAAATAAAGTTTGTCAATCTACAAGCTGCCCATGCCTACACAAAAACACTCCATGATGCAAGGACGGAGACTGTATGGACCATGCAATTGAAGCACGAAGGAATAGTTTCCATATATGAGCACTAGTTGTAGATTTTGAAGGTGGAGTTTAATATCTTGTTTGCACAAGCGAATGGGATGTCTCCCATTACACATGGTATTACATACATGAATAATGATAATTAGTTGTGTGCAATAACTTATGTGTCCGGTATTCCATGTATGCTTATGACTTTGGATGGAAATCAATTGAAACACATGCTTATTCAAATTTTAATCTACAAAATTGATGTTTATTTATCACTAGTTGCTTACTTTATCTTGTGTATTTAAGTTGTTTATGACTGAACAAATGACTGTGTTTAGAATTTCTATAGGTGCATGTTAAGAGACCTAGAAAATTATGACAAATGATTGTTTACCAATATATTTTGACTCCAAATCATGTATAAATGTGTTTTCATGCTAGTTGATCAGCATATAATGGTTTTATAATGAGTTCCAAGTGATTGGAGGTTTTATAATGTGGAAGAATTTCATTTACAAGTTGACTGTGTAAAAGGTAGAATAGACATAGAAGGGAAAGTGAATTAAAGTTTTGCTTCATTATTTTCCTCTCAATATTCTTTGAAGGTGTCTCAATGTTGGATAAGCAGTGTATAATGGCTTTATAACATAGTTTGGTTCATTTGGTGATTTTTTCATGATCTTCAAGAATCTAATGTACAAGTTGTAATAATTACAGACCTAAGAAAGAATAAAGTGAATAATGAAATACAATCTATGCAACACACATAATTATTATGTTTTTCAAAACAATAGGTATCAAAAGCTGGCAAACTAATAAAATGAATACAAGATGAATATGACAATATGTTTTTCACAACAATATGTATCAAAAGCTGACAGAAAATATGTATCAAAAGCTTGACAACATATATAAACACTCACTTTATATTAGACAACACACAAGCATATGTAAAAGAACATTATAAACTCCTTTCCATTTGAGGAAATCCTTTTCTTCATTTATTAAAACATAAAACACTATTATAGACTTATGGTAAAAAATTAGTAGATTTTGGATCAATATGGTTTCATGCAAAAGTGAAGGTAGAATTTGAATGATATGAGTCAGAATCAAAACTTCAAGTAATACACAAACAAATGTGTACTTTATTTATCAATAAATTAAACATGTTCAAATAGAACCAATTACAAGACTAAAAATTGTTTATCAATATTGAAAGATATTTCTATATAATTGTTCTATTCACTTTCTGAACCATCGCTATCATCTGATGGATTGTAGTCACCATCACTTTCACGTATATAACAAATGTGTAAAAATATAGTGGTTCAGTTCTTGAAATCCTTCACCTTTTTTTTATGAGAGTAAAATCTATGTTTTGGGAGATTGTGTACCTCTTCCATAACGTTGCATATGGTTGGGTTGGACAAAGCCTGCATGCATCAAAGTGGTTATTTTAAATGTTGTATAGTTAAAAACACACTCGAAATGGTAGTTTTGCACCAATGAATATATTATGTACTTGATCTAGATGTACATATACATCTCGATCATTAGACACCTTTGTTGGAAAGAACTTCTCCAAGAAGGGCCTCAAATAGGTTGGAATGGTACTAGGAGTACCCCACACATCAAGAAAAATGGCATCATCTTCTAGCCAATCATATGACCACTATAGGTAGAAATTAGTATCGAGCATGTCTATGAATTCCATGTACTCATATCTTGACATTGGAATGTGGTACGAAGGATATGCCATGTTGTAATTCATGAGAACATTCACCCATCGAAATCCATCAGGATGGATGAAATTTGTAGTGCTTCCAAGGCCCCTCTAGTTGATGGAACCAACCACCACACACGAGATTTGGTACAATGTTTGATGTTCCACATTTAGCTCCTCCAGAATAACTATTTTTTTCATATGAATTTTTGGAATTCCTCTCATGTTTCCACAACACTCACCATGTTTTTTAGTATTAATGCCACCTACCACACAATTACAAAAATTAATTAGTGATAATTTCCAAAACAAATTCACAAATTATAGTTAATTATTTTGCATGTAGTAATCAACATAGTTAAATGTAATAGAGAACTATTTAAATGAATAAGAAAGGAATTTTGTGTGTGTTTAAGATTCTCTTGAATGGTACATAGATTGCTCTTGTTCATGTCTTGTTTCAATAAATCCCTTGAAGCTCTAGGCAGACCCGTGTGTGTGCAGTTACAGTTTTAAACAATAGACTATATGTGATAGTCCATAAAGTATAGAAATACAATCAATAAAGTATTGATCTTTATAGTATGCTAATCCCAGAGACACTAGAGATCTTGCAGGCTCTTTCATTACTAAATGGATTGATATAGAGTGGAGAAAGTCAAGAAAGGATAAATCTGCCATGTACTCTATTATATACTTGTGTCATTCAAGGTGTGAAGGTGAGTTGATGTGGCTTATTGAATAAAGACTATGATTTTTATTTGGGATGAGTCTACATATAAGAATTTCTTTTATAGAATGTTAGGTTATGTGGTTTGGATGTAAATAAGTGACAAATCTCTAGTTGCATTGTCAACTTGATGGTAAATTGAAAGAGAATTTTGTGTGAATGGTAGGAGGGGAGAGAGTAGGATGGGAGAGATAGAGCTTTGAGAAGGAGAGTTAGGGGATCAATGCAGAGAAGATGGTAAAATCTCTTAAGAAGGTGATCAAGTCCTTTCATGGATTATACATGTAATGAAGGTTGATTTACATGAATAAAGAAAAGTGTTTTGATTTAGTTTACTCTCCTTGGATAAGCATATAAACCATTCTTGTTTATAGATTGTCCTTGAAGGACTTGAGGCCATGATCTTGTTTCTAGTTTGTGTATAGTTGCAGGTTGTAGAATGGACTACAGATGACAATCAAGGAGAGAAGGATTTGAATAATTACTCCAGATTATTGAAACAATAATTATCATTGTGTTCTATATCTTGAATTTAATAGGGATCATGTATTCCCTCTGGTGATTGAGCCAGGGTTTCAAAGTATTGGCAATTCAGATAAAAGACACCTCTATTCAAGAATCCTAGACATGCCTATAACAATGAAGTACAAATGTGAGTTGACAATGTGTGTTGAGGTATAGGTGATGGTCTTTTCTTGAGGTGGTTTGTAGGAAGGAATGTTTGATAAGGAGACATGTTAATTTATCTTGAATGCAAGTATAATAGTAAATAGTAAATATATAGTCCATAATAAATAATGAAACCTATTACATATCAAGGAAACCCTTGTTCTCACATAGCCAGTATATAATGACAGAATATATATGTTTGAGAAAATGAATTGTTATTGAGTTGATAGTAAGTTGAAGATGAACTTGAGTAATCTGATTGTTTCAATAAGTTGGCCATCCCTGAGTTGTAATAGCCTAATCAATCCTGATTACTCTGCTTGTACCCTATCTTAAGATAGACAATCATCTTGAAAGGAGACGTGAATTCTTTTGGTTCTCAAGAAAGGAATAATAATGACTAATTTAGAGTTAGTGTGATCTATGTAGGGGAGACAAAAGTTGTGGAAAGTTTCAAGGGATCTTAATGAGCCTTCAAACTCAAGAAAGCTTTAAACCCATGTTGACACTGTCCTTCTAGGATCATATAATTATGTGTTTTGGTGATTACAAGATTTGACAAGATTGAGTAATGGTTCTAAGGCCCATTGGTAAGTTGGATAATGTCAATATAGACCTTGTACGGGTCTTATTTTGTATTTAAAGGCTCCCAAATGGAAAATATGGTAGTTTGACCCCTCTTGGTTTGTGTAGGCCTGAACACTAGCTTGACTAGGGTTTCCAAAACTTAAAAGGCCATAACTTTTGAATGAACCAATAAAATTAGTTAAAACTTCATATTATAGTGTTATTTGATTCCCTCTAGAATATTATAAAGGTTATAGGTTGATGACAAGTCCGCACAGTACTAAACTAGTATTGTATGTGTATGGAATGGCTAGAAAGGCCTAATTGGGAAGAAGCTAACAAAGGAAATACAAGCTAGGTGTGGAGTCAGACCTTAAAACTTGATGAAGACCTCTAAGGAGATAGAATATGGTGGAAAATGGTATTAGATCTTAAATGGAGTTCATATATTGTTCAAACCTAGAGAAAATGTGGAAAAAAAAGCTACTAGCTAAAGGGTGTCATTATAAGCTTGAGGTATGGAAATGAGTGGTGAAGTGTGACTGAGGAATTTAAATAGGTTAAGACAAGTATCATATGATCATGAATTATCATCCATGTTTTCAAACTACCTTCATGAAACCTATAATAAGATTTGGCATGTTGAACTAAGATAAGAGCTTGTCTAGAGTTGCTAGTGAATAAAGAAATTGAAAATAATGGATTAGTGCATGAAATGTGATAAGTAGGAGGATGAGTGATCTGAGTAGAGTCTAAAAAACATTGGAAAATGATTCAAGGACATTTGATAAACCAAATCATTGGCATGAAGGTTATAAATCCTAGGGACAAGTTCTAAAACATATGTTGAAAATTGAACCTTGTGATCAAAGGAAGTAACCTAAGTTAAAAAACAAGTTTGGAGTCTGGAGATGATGATGTTGATAATTTTCAAGGTACCTATGAATTAGCAAACCATTGTTGCACTGGTAGGAACCTTGTCATTATATAGTTGTGTATTAATATAGATCATAAATGTGTTGAAAATTATGAGTGAGCATTGGATTAGAGAAGATTGAATATGTGGAGAAGAAGGAAAGATCTTGACAAGAATCCATTTGAAGTTTGGAACATAGTAAATAAAAACAAACCCCTGTTTGCACAAGTTCATATGTTGTTTGTATAGTCCAAGATAAGAACGAGTGTATGGGTATGAGAAGTGGCATGTATATTGAGTTGATTAAGTCCTATCATGATTTTAAAGGAGATTAAGTCTTGAGAGTGACCATTGTGAAGTGTTTGTAACCTTATAATGTATACAAATCCATAAAACCCTTGCACAGTCAACTAAATGTACATAGTCCTTTATGTTGTGTTATCTTTAAGCATTAATAAGATGGAATAAGGTACCTAGACTATGTGCATAGGTGAATATTATCAAAATAGACCTGGGAAAGGTCTTGGTCTAGTTGGAAAGGATCTAAAAATAAATAAAATGAATTTTGAAGCCTCTCAGCCTATGCAGACAACCAAGTAGGGTTTAGAAACTTAAAACCCAATATCTTGAGTTCTAAATGTAGGAATTTTGTGAAACTTTGTAATCTTGCTTGTCTTGACACGCGTAAAAGGATTCAAGTGTTTTTAGTTTGTTATAGTACCATACAATATGAATTTTAGTTCTGAGCAAGAGCTTATAGGGCTAATAGGCCTAATTGGTAACGTGCTTGTGAAGGAAGTACTACCTACAGATGGAGTTGAACCTTGGAACTTCAAAGAAATTTTCAAGAAGATAGAGGGTATTAAAATATGGAATTATATCCTCAAGGGAACCTATAGATTGTTTAAATAAATGGAAAAGGTGTAAAAAAGGCTACAAGGGAATGGTGGCTCTAAGGAGGTTGAAGAGTGAGAATGAAGGATGAAGAGTGAATGAGAGATTAAGAGGGATGATCAAGACAAGTATGTTTTAATTAGGGGAACTCATCCAAGGTGGCAGATTGAGTCCATGAGACCAATGTCAAGCTTTAATGTGTTAAGCCAAGAGAAGACTAACTAGTGTAAGGATAGTGAGTGAGGAAAGTAAAAGGAAATAGATCTATGAATAGAATGAGTAGAGTGGGTGAATGAATGAGTTATGTAGGTTATAATAACACTGAGAAATGTTCTGAAAAGGTGTCTAATGATAGATTAAATAAAAGGAGGCTAATGAGTCTAATGCGCAATTGGTGAATTATTAGAGAAGCTTGGAGTTTATGAACAAAGCAAAGTAATGTGAATGAAATAAAACAAGTACAGATATAGGAGATAATGATTTTGAGACATTTCCCAAGTACCTGCATCCTTTAAGGTCTTTAATTAGGAATGGATATTGTCATTGAGTTTATAGGGATCCTTTTAATGCCCAAGTTTAGATCTAAGGATTCAAGCATTATTTTAACCTTGGAAAACTTAAATCCAATGTGGTTGAGTATGTTTTGATTAGACAGTCCTGATTCATCCACTTTGAATGTTCAAACCCCTTTTATATGCATGGAAACCTTAATGAGTCCTCCTCAGCCTGTATATAAACCCTACATAAGGTTTGTTGAACAAATATATGTTTTTGCAAGTAGAGAAGGAGTTGGGATCTAAAATTTTGTATGAAGGTGGGGAATGATGACCTAAAAGTGAATCAAAAAGTTTTTAGTGCATTTCGCATGTGTGGAAGCTAGGAGATGCAAAAATTAGAATTGGAAGATTGAAGACCTAAAGATAAAGGTCAGGGTTTTATGATTGCGGACCTTTATCTTTGCCATTATACCCACTCAAGCATGCAACACAATGGATTATTGTAAAAATGAACATTACACCCAAACATAAATTATAAATGAGCTTATGATTTTTAAGACCTAAAACTACACAACAAATATGAAACACTGTAACATGTGTCATGAATTATGATATGTTCATGCAAGTTTGGTGATAGATGGTTCCATCACTTGCTTGGTTAACTTTGCAAATTTTAAACAAGTGTTATTAGTATGAAAGTTTCACAGTCTTTAGTTAGCGTAATATCCTATTGGGTTTAGTAAATTACTTGCAAACATTAACAAGGAACTATATAAGTTTAGCTTATATGGTTCATAAGTGGTGCTTTTATTCAGGTGAAATCTTTAGATATGTTAAAGTGTAACTCTTATCAGTAAGATTCATTGTTTATATAATATTTCAATATTCATTTTTTTTATTTAAAATTATGGTTAGCTTCACAAAAGTTAGAAGAGGTGATAATCTTAGGTTTTACCTGAGATGTATCATATTAATGTTCAATATTATTGCATTCATCTCTTATTTCAATTATTAACTTGTTTGAAGTCTGTGGTTGCTTTCTTATGTGGATACTGCTTAGAACTAGAGCTAGTTGTGCATGTCTTGTGTAGCTTCCTATACCTCTATTCTCACTATTTATAAACTTTGTAGCTGCTTCTTTTAAAGTATGTTATTCTAGATACATTTTTTTTGTTTAACACCGTTACATGTACACTATTTAAAACATCAACTTGTTTTTTCGAGGAGGAGATGAACCATAATAATGTGAGAATACTTTCACATTCAAATAGTGTTGTCATATCTATTGTGATAAGTTTTTCCATGCATTCCACTTACGATTACTTTTATTCCTCATATTGCCTCTGATATGCATTCCTATTTCATACCTATGAGTACATTGTATGCATTCCTTAGATTAGCTTTAAATATCATTCAAAAAAATCCTTTAAGAGATAGTACATTTATGCAATATGTTACTGCATGTGGGCAGTCTACGAGAACTATTCACCTTCAAAAAAAGGTATTTATTTTTTGTTGGTTTTAAATATAATTGACAACACATCAAACAAATATAATTACATTAGAAGATATAAAATAGTATATCATCACCAACTGTCCATGTATTTATTATTGTTGTGCTATCACTAAAACCTACAAAGGGATGTAATCAAGATGCAATATCTCTATTATGTCTACCCCTATCTCACTTCACTTCCCTATTAAGATCATCATCCTAGACATGTCATTTTGGATTGTTATGAGGTGGGTTTGGAAAAAGTGTGGTCTCCTGTGACATACTCTGATGTCTATGTCTATTCATATTTTGTATGAAGTCTCTTTGTCTACATGTGGAAGTTCCATGCCCATTCTGCACTTTTTTGAATGGATGAGCCATTAGGTGTAGTGTAGTTGATATCATCCTACTATTTAACTTGTTATAAACATGTTCCATATAGTTTTTGAATAATTCCATAGTTTCTATTCTTTTATCTACTTCAAGGAATCAACATCATCAACTCTAGTAGTATACGAGATCTATTCATAAAATGAAAAGCATCCAGTTAGAAATCCTGAAAAATATGAAAAACATATGATTGTGAGTAGTTACTAGACTTACACTATTAGCCTCCCTCAATTTTTAGTGTCATCTGCCAGATTTACTACAATACTTTCTAGTGCATGATTTGATCATTGCATATCCATATCCAATACACCATGCATTTTGATGTGCAAACCTCCAACATCCATGCCTTCTTCTCCCTCATTTTCAATTTGAACTCTGTTGTCTATGACCTGGGCAATGAAAATGTATTACATAAACAACAATCACCTTGAAGCTATTAATGAACATAGTATGGGGGGAAATAAAACTTACATGATACTCAACATCAATATTATTGATGCTCTCATTAACACCATGCACTATGGTAGCATCCTCTACAACTACTTAACTTGTCAACTTTCTCATTAGGTCCACCTTGACCACATGCTTATAAGTGTATCTTTGGAATGAAAATGAGCAATTACACGTCAACATAGAAGGTGTTACATTGAATATGTGAAAATGCAATGTGTCTTATTTTATACTTTGCACCCATGTTGTACGAGGGTTGCTATTGTCAAAGGTAACATGATAATCTGGGATCTTCAAAGCCCATACCCCCATGAAATATTTTCAAGTATTTCTACTTTGAAATTAATGTGGAAGTTGATGTCCTTGCATAGTTATAGCCACCAATAATATATTTAAATCGATGTTGTCAATTGGTGAACCAACCAATCTACCCTAAAATGTGTAGAAGTCCTTACTATGATTAGGAAATGACATTTCAAATGGGAATGGTAAGATTCTATATTTGCATTGGTGTCTTGACTAGTATGTGGAAGTGTCTGACAACATCACGACCAATTCTAACCTTATTTGCCTAGTGTTATTCCTAGTATTTGATAAAAGTAGCCTAAAAGGAGCGATATCTTTCTAAAAAAAATTTGGACTCCCTTGTAGCCATGTCCTCATAAACACAACAATGCATTATGAACCCCAAATCAATAAACATCGCATGTCTTACATCATCATCTTTCACCTTTACTATCAAATTATTCAACTACGCATGACGGACATACCAAATGCATAAGTAGACCTCATAGTCGAATGTCTCCCTGCATAACACAATAGTTTTGCTTAAGATAATGGAATAAGGTGAGGATGGTGTCTATGAACATCCAAATATGAACTCCATGATGCGTGTAGAAATAATGACAATGCACCTAATAGCTTTTATCTCCGTACCAACATCATCAACCATAAAGGCACTGATTGCCCATTCAATGTCTTTTAAGTCCACTCTTTGAAGAAGAATTTACATCCATTGTCTTATGTCAATAATACATGACTGAGACATAACGGCCCATGTAATGGGCACACCTTTGTGTTTGGAATCAAATGCCAATAGTGTGTAAAATTGGAACTATACAAGAAAAAAATAAAAACATTAAAACAAGTACTATTATTATAAACATCAGAACAACTAATATAATCAACTACTCTTATAAACATTAACATAATACCTTCATTGTATTCATCCCAAACATTGCATCCATCACCAATAAGCTATTCTTCCCAAATCACAACAACTATTCTAGATGTTGTTGGAGTTGGATGCCCAAGATGAAGGGGATTTACCCATCCCCATCAAGCTCTCCCCCATTACATCCCTGATAGAAAAACCACTTGTCAAGATTTACCAGTGCCCACTCTTAAACACATTTTACATCATCAGTATTGTACATGTATTTTACCTCCTTGATTAATCGTTCTCTATTTTATATGGCATCCTTGATCAAGAAACCATCTCACTATGTTTCACCATTAAACAATACAAGTTTTTCATGCACCATCTCCCAATGTTTAAGGTGGATAACATTAGTAAACATTTCAAACAATAGTAGCATATGAACCCATTCATTAAATTGGGGGCTAATGTAAGTAGCAAAAAAATATTTCTTGCCCTTGAACTATTCATATTGTTGGCCATGGTAATAGTTACATTCATTGTATGTGTATTCTACATGATTGTATGTGAGAAACACATGATCATGTATATAAAACATATGTCGTGTGATTAAATGATAATGACAACTGCACCTTATATGCCTTCAATCTGACCGACTACCCTTTCCAGACTTGGGCATTAAAGACTTTTCTTTTGGCATGGCATCCATTTCCCAAAAGTCATTTAGTCCATCTAAACGCCAATATATGCATAACTACGGTGAACAAATAAATAGTCATGCAAGGTGAAAAAAAGTGTACATGAATGAAACATAATAGCATATGAATAGACACCATCTTGCAATCTATAGTGGGAGGTGACTTAAAAGACATATTCAGAGGTGGCAGTGATCCTACTATCCTTTCCATTAAAATATGATTTTTTATTGCGATGTGAAACATGAAAATTTATAGGGAACAATGCCCTTCTTGATTCCCCTTTCATGAATTTGTCAACCCTATCCTGCTCAACCCAGGTAACCCATAAGTCTTCCTCATTGACACTAGGAAAATTATCCCACTTTATACAATTATAATCAAATGGACCCTCACCTGGCTTCTATTGTTCAAGGAACATTATTTCTTCCCACCTTTCTACCATCTATTCTAGCCTACGAGGAGAACATTTCATTAAATGAATTTGAAATGGACATTTGGTATTGAGTTAACACAACTTTCCATGTATTGCGGTGGAATTCTTTTATAGATTGAATGTTATCTGGCATATATTACAATGTACAAAGGACAATGATTGAATAATGCATACAATATAAGCACAGTTTGGTCTAAATAACATTAAAACACGTACACATCATTCAAATGGCAAGTCAAACTCATATACGTCAACAAACATGAGAATGCCCTTTTTGGATACATTTCTTGTACCTCTCATTCAAATATGATGTTTTGCATGCACTATTACATCTAACCCATATTAGTTCATTCAAACTATAAATCTATTTTACAGTGTGTCATATGTAAAAACATTAAGAAATTCATGACACCATATAAATAATCAAAATAAGGTTTATATAAAGATATGTTTAAAGTTTGTTTTTTATTGACAAAAGTATAATAGATATATAAAAGAAACTTTTCATGACTTCATTTGAACATTACATCAAGTAGGGGAAGAGAATAGAGAATAGTATGGCAACTAAAAATGTGAACATTAGACAATGAATAAATGAGAATCAGTACATATCAGCATTGGTAACTATGTCTACCAATGGAAAATTGATCAAAGTATTAAAAAATTCATCCATGGGGGCATCTTATAAATCAGGCAATGTAAATGAATCCATAGTGATTTATCTATTTCATTTTTTTATCCTAATGATGCTTGTTGAAGACGTCTATTTATGCAACAAATGTGAATATTTGGAAATAATCCATACATGAAAGTCACGTCATCATGTAGCTTAGTGAGAAGAGCTCCAAGCACATTCATATCCCCTATAATTTCATGATAATCATCTTTATAATCAATGTCTATGCACACACCTATTTGATTACGCAAATACAAACATAAGCCTAGCCCGTCTATTAAAACAATGTAGGAGGCACAATGTAGAGACAATTCATCAAATAGAAAAGTGCCATATTACCATATGATTTCATTTTTAGGAGAAAATAACATGATTTTGATATAAATTTCTCTTCTTTTCCATTTAGACGTAACCATTCAACGCACATGTTCGTCAAACATATCATAAACAGAAGCCATGAATTGCACAGATAAATTAAATTATGAGAATTGAAACCACTTAAGTAAAATATGATAGAAACTATGATCAAAAAGGTTATAAGAATATACAAAACCTTGGTGAAATGAACATAAAACCCTTCATAAAACACATCAAAATAAAAGCATGAAACCATAAAAATAGACAAAATAGTGCATGCAAGAGGCAAATGCATTTATAGATGATATTAAGTGGCACGCACTAACTATGTGCATGTGGGCATGGTGTAGGAATGTGATTTTGCTACAAATCCCATAGATTTAATAAAGGATTTAAAAAAAGAGAAATTGTTTGGAAGCCCATATAATCAAGACAGGGTTTAAAAAATAGTGAAGTTGTTATGAAGCCCATAGAATCAAGATAGGGTCAAAAAAAGTGAAATTGCTACAAAGCCCATGTGATATTTTGGTTGTCCATAAAATAATCATTTGATGTATCTAATTAGAGGCATATACATATTGGTATTTATTGACACCATGTGAAATGAAATGCTAGTAGGTGACACAAGAAAAAATTATACGACATGTGTGCATTAAAAATTATATGAGCCCATATGGGATGCAATTTATCCCATTCAATTGTAATGGTACATTGCCTTATCACCCACAGTAAGGTCAAGGCATAACCCATATTGAGTTATGACAGCTTTAGTGTAGCAAAATAGGCCAGCAATTTTTTTTAAATGATTTCCTCATAGACCAACACTACCATACTTCCCACCTACTGGACCATAATTCTTGGCCCCTAAATTTAGGGAGGGCCATGAGACGACAAAACATAATTATGAAACTACATTAAATCTTCTTCTTCATTAAATGTACAAAATTATACAAAAATTTATCATCTCCATCCTGCATAATATAAGAAAGATGTTCAAGGCTCCGAACGATGAGTCAACATTCCACTTACAAAAGTTGATTACCACTAACTATAGTAAATGCCATTATCTAAGATTTTATAGAATGGAATAGACTGAATAGCAAATAGATGTATTAAAGTATCCTTATAACACTGTCCAATTTTAGTTCTTTACAACTAATCTAAGTAATGTCCATCATGATCACAGGCATTTCTACCATCCTCAAATTCTTGTGATGGTGTTGGAAATTGACTTCTTCACCACATTGCTTCTTGGTATGTAAGCTCATCCAACTTGTGTTCAGGTTCTAATTCAATATTTGAATTCGAACAATTTCATAATTGTACACAATTATCATGAAGACCATCCCACATTGAAAGTTGAAATTCAATCACAAGGTGATATGTACGAAAGAATCTTTCTTGCAAGAATGTTGCATAACTAGTTCTATCAAACTATCTGTCAAACCAACTTTTCATCTTGGGATTCAAAGATATTTCATGTTGTAAAATAATTAATTCTGATAAGAGATTAGACTTAAAAATTATATCCAACAATTCCATTTGTTGATGTGACCCATTTTATTTTAGCAACTCCAAATTGAAATCATTATTAGTATTCCACCAAATCCTGGCAACGTGATTTGCATGAGTAGCCCAAGCAAGCGGTAGCCAACAAAAAAATTCATTCAATTCAACTAAAACTTTATCAAAGTCTCTTCTTATTACATCTCTGAGTTGGATTAGGGAATTTCATAAGTGATTAGAATGCCAAGTGGAGAGGGGTTTTGAAAATAGTGACATATTGCAAACAAACACACAAATCATAAAAAACAAATTATATACAGGATCCACTGCATCTAATGTAATAGATTCTTCAACAGAGTGATTGTTGATCACCCAATCAATTTTTTATAGATTGTCAAAAGATTCAATCATTATCATTCTACAAAATTAACTTTAGAAATGTACCTGTAAGAATGTGGTTGTAAAATATGTATCAATTATTTTTATAAAGGTGGAGTAAGACCATCATATAGACTACATAAGCAAGAAAATCTTCTTCAATGTAGAAACACATCTGACATAAGCATCATACTCTAAAGCGGTGTCATACAAAGATAACAAGCCAATATGACAAATATCAAATTAACATTCAACACTAGTACTTTACAAGTATTTTATGGGCCTCCATACTGAGATGGAGTCATAAAGTGCCTCTCATTTCCTTTGAAAATCTTGGTTAAGGTTTGAGATTTGTATTTTACACTTATACCCAAAAACAAAAAAGATATATGTGTAAGTTGCCAGCTAGTTGAAAAGAGCTACCATTTGGTATCATCCAAGCTTGCAAGCCATCTCATTTTTAGATTACCAAATGTTTTAAAGTTTATACAATTTAGATGAAGCTCGAAGGATAACAATATTGTTTTTAGACACAAGGCCATTTAAACTCATATAAATTGTGGAAGGGTGGAAGAAAGCCTTCATCAAAGCAAATATGTACATTAGTGGAGGTATTATCCCATTTTTTAGTGGATGCCTCTATAAAATTAAAGACTTGGCCATGTATCTACACACCAAGTGTGTACTTTAACATTAAAAAAAAGTGGGAAAGAAAGGCTATTTTTTGTTCTGATTATTGAAGCATTTTAATCTCATTTCATTTTTATACCCTTTCCTGAACTTTCTTACTAAAATGTTGAGCATTGACCTCTCAAATATTTCCTAGAAAAGTCTTAATTATCTATTTCTAAAAAACTGCACTTCATAAATTCTTCAAATTTCATAGAATACAATTATATTAGGGCATACACAAGATAGGCTTGTTGAAAAGGCTTTGGAGAGATTTAAAAAAATGTAATTACCAGGTGTAAATCCAGACTCCACAACCTTTGCTAGCATATTCCTAGCCTTTTCCAAAATGGGATCTTTAAAAGAGGGTGTGGATATCCTTTAAATCATAATAGAAAGTGGTTTTTTATTAGATGTGGTTGTCACGAGTGCCCTAATAGACATGTATGCGAAATGTGGAAGTTTACACAAGACATGGTATCTATTTGACAGAATGTGGGAGCTTTGGAACAAGGTATGGAGTTTCATGAAAGAATAATCGAAAGCATATTTCCAAGAGATGATGTACTTGTAAATGCCCTAATAGACATGTATGTAAAATGTGGAATCATACTAAAGGCACATGAACTGTTTGACAAAATGAATCAATAGGACAAAGTTTCATGGAATACAATGATAGCAGGGTAGTGTTGTGCTCTCCTTCCTTGTCCTTCAACAAACTTGGCATGCACTTCTTGCCATCATTTTATAAGTGATAGATTTTTAATATTTTATCATGCATAACATTTAAGTAATATTTCTAAGGCCACCTTAAAATTACATGACACACATCCTTTGGTATCACATCACACCATACCTTATATCGATGTGTGCCGATTAAGAATTTCAGCAAGTATTTCTCATTTACCAACACATTATGGTCCTTTTGAATCCATGAAACCTAATATGGGTTTGGATGTGCCACCTTCTACAAATCCAATTTATCCACCATCTCACACAAAACTTAATTTTATGTGCTAAAATTATCCATAATTACTTTGTATCACTTACCTCTTGACTTACACACCTTTCAGAACACTTTATTCATATGCACTAGTTTACTATCCTCTTTTAGCAGAATGAGCAATACCTTATTTATCATGAGGTTTTCTCTATGGTATAAATATAAAAAGTGTTTAATAGTTCCAATGTACTTTGCTTATCCATGCATAACATGTGCCCCAACTTTAGATCTTATGTTATCTTCCCCTTGCGCCAATATACATTCATACGACCTACATCCAGGCTGGCCACATCTGAAGCATGTTTATGGGAATCCTCTTCCTTTTCCTCAACCAAATATTTATTTCCATATATATGTGTGAGATCTAGTCATTCACATGCTATCTTATTAATTCATGTATGTTACTCTTGTTTATGGGTATGCACATTGAGCAATGTTATTCTCTCCTTGTATCTAGAGGTTCCTTCTTGTGCCACTCCAATAATAATAGTAGGGTATGTGCAAGATGGGAAAATATCATATATATTGTACACACATGCATTTTTATATTGTTTTTCATACCTTTCAAACAATAGATGAGAATGGTAAAAAATAACATCACTTCATTTTGTAAATCATGGTGGTGTAAATCAATTCCTTTTAGGAGGAGATCTGATTTCCAATTTGTGTGTAAGAGGGGAATGGCTATGTAAATTTTGGTTTACAAGCTTACAAAGTGGTATCACTTGGTGGCATATTAACATTAAGTGAAATCATGTTAGGTCAGGAACGAGAAGACTTTTCAGCAGGGCGGTATCTTTGTAAAGAGATTAATGCAGGGGACAACATTTGAAGGGCAGGTTTCGAGTTTCAAAGATCCTAGCTAGTGTTTACGAGGATTGTAGCTTTAAGCTCAATAGGTTTTATATCCCCTGGATAATCAATCACAACTGATTGATTGATTTTTATCATTTTTTATGGGAAAATATCATACGTATTATGCACACATGCATTTTTATAATTTTTTTAAAGAAAAGCTAACATCATATACAGGTCATTAGGTAAATTGTTATTTTTTAGTCTGTAGATGGTAGATCCATCATCAGATGAAATATTATGCCTTAAAATATTACAAACAATTTATCCATAGACTCCCACAAAGATAAATTACTAACTCAATACATTTGACAGTTCATTGTAACCTTGGCCTAAGCTATCTCTATAGTACTTTGTGTAGCTACTATTTATTTTATGAGTTTCTTGGTCCTTATATATAATCAGTCAACATTCAATTGGGTGTATATTCTTAGAGTATACATCCCATCAAGTAGAAGAAGGTGCACAAGCTATGTTTGCTTTAAAAAAGAAGATTATTTTTTCAATCTCACTGTAAAAAAACCTTAACCTTTCATAATATTGCAAACTGATACTGTCATGAATTTCTAGTATATATGTATAGTTCAAACTGGTTTGGTTTTAAAAAAGAAGATTATTTTTTCATCTCACTTTTAGAAAACCCTACCTTTCCTAATATTACAAACTAATACTGTAATAAATTTCTTGTATATATGTATGGTTTCAGTTTGGCAGTTTCCAAGCTTTTCTAGAAAACCAAAGAGCCCAAGAGGCGTAAACAAATATAAAAGCATGATTTAAACTCTAAAATCTTTCAAGCTTTTCAAATGTAGCAAACAATTTTTAGGACAGTTTAAAGTCTAAAATAACAATGCAGGAGGAGATGGGTAGACCGTGGAGGAAAACGTTGGTATTGTTGTCACTCACGATGCTGGTTAGACTCTGGAGGAACACGGGTGTGTTGTTGCTTTCCCTTCCGTTGATGCTTCATAGCTAAAATTGGGGGAAATGGAGAAATTAGGGGAAATCATTGACCTGAATTTCAAAATATAGTTCTCACTCTTTTCTCAACCCCTTCCCTTTTAACATGAAATGGTGATGTTGGTTGTGACAGTGAGGGTTGAAGGTTGTTTTGATAGTGACGGTCAAAGGTGGCATCAATGATAACTATGATGGGAACATCAATTAGTGGTGGTCAGTACCAATGTTGGTGATGATTAGAAAAGACTGTCTGGGTGACGATCGATGAAGATCGTCTAGATGATGATCGATAAAGACCATCACATTGGTGGTTAGTGCGTGTTGGTTAAGCTTGTCGTATATGAATCTCCTTTCAATGATGTTAAATCTTCTTCGGTGTCTTATGATTTAATTTGATTTTTAATTCTTCTTAGTGTCTCACTGAGGTGCTTGCTTGTTCAAGAGTACTGTCATAACCATGTCCTTTGCAACAAGGGACTCGCTTGAGGCACAAGTTAAATCAACTTTTTATTGGGAAAACTTGAAGCAAGGAAAATATTAGCAAAGTAAAGATATTTATTTTTCTCTGAATTTTTAATGGATAAATGTTTAGTTTTTCAAGGAAACTAGTCCTATCATAGCCTTTTGATTAGTTACACATCAAAAAATTTATTTATTTCTTTTTTTTTTATCATATTATATTTCAAATTTAATGTTGAAACTCAAAAATAACTTGTTTCTATTGGGTACACAAAATTCAATATAAAATAATATAACTAATCGATTACAATATTACCTACACAACGTGTACTAATAAAATAATATAAGACTTTACAAAAAATAATATAACACTTGGAGAAGTGCACAGAGTTGGGGGACCAAAAAGTGAATATATTTTGTGTTCAATCCAATTTCAATGTTTCTACATACATAATTTTAAAAAAGTACGTATATGATCTTAACATAGATAATTTTAACTTTTCATACATAGAAACCAACTGAATATGGTCTAATCGACTGCAACTATTCACCAATAAAATATTCAAATCAGCATTAAAATCATGCCACAATAAAAATAGAAAAAATAAATAACCCATAAAAAAACCAAAAAAATAAAATTAATAGACACAAAGCATGAAGATTACCACCAATAAAACAACATAACATTTATTTTCTTATGTGCAAATCACAATTAAAACCAAATATTTGCCAGCATAAAGAATTGTAACATTTTCCAATTTTATTTTTTTTTTTTAAAAACAACAACAAAAAACAAAACAAAAACCATAAATAAATTCAACACATCTTTGTATGCCAATAAAAAGAGCAAAACAAATATAGAAATAGGTTTATTAATACATTTGAATAGTTTTCATGTGCGTAAATCAAAAATTTAAATTATGCATTCATTGATACAAATAGCTTTCAATTTTCTTTATTGGATTGTAAGCTTTTGTTAACAAATGTTTTCAATTTAATATTAAACTTCCCCTCAAAGATTGATATCTCATTTATAAGCTTAAATTATTGATATAAACATAAATAAGACATTAGAATTAACTCTAGATCTTTACACAAATTAATATAAAACATACATAAATTGTCATTGATTAAAAATAATAATGATTTTGAACATTTATTATTTTGTACCTACTATTACATTGTCGATGTCCATCCACCATGCCTCAACATATTCGAGGCAAGTTCACTTAAGCAACCTCTACCTTCCATACATCAACATCAATGGTGGGCATACAATGACAACATGAAGACCATATCGCTTAAGTATTGGAAACAACGAATGTTGTCCTTCAACAATGTACAATTAGGAAGTGTTCCTCCCATTCTACAACGCCTAATGATATAATGAACTATTTTGTTGGGGGCTAATATCATTATAATTATATATTTTAAATAAAATAAATAATATTAAAAAAGGTTGATAAATTTTCTCTGATTGGTTATGTGGATTAGTTTTGCCTACTTTCACGTAGATTTAAATTTTATATAATATTTAAAGTAAGTTATATTCATGTGTCAGTGAGGCCAGTTGTGTTTGTATGTGTTAGATTGTGGGGCACTACACCTCTTATTTGTGTTCCAATAAGATTGGGCCCCCTTATAATCTATTTGATTCATAAGTCTAATAAAAAATGTTTATCAAAACTATATATATAATAATTAATTTTCTTTAATACATAGTTACACCAAATCGTAAAGCACTCCAAATATATATAACTATATTACAAGCAAACAAAACCGTGTTTTATTTTATTTCTATGAAAAAAAATTATATTATCCAAATCAAAAATTAAATTTGATATTTAATTCTACTTATTAAATTATTATTTTTTATGATCATTATCTATTCAACAATACCCTTCAAAAATTAAGATTAATTATATTTAAAAAGAATAAAGTTAAAATATTTAATATATATTTACGATAAACTAAATAATTCTACCTAAAACCCTTGAGAAATGTTGAGTGCAATATTATTTTCAGGTAAAAAATAAATGTTCGATACGAATTCCATAAAAACGGTTAAAATGTGGTTTTGGACTTGTGATGCATGCTCGACACAGAAATGAAACCTTCCTTAATATCATTCTTATTTTCACGTCTCAACTTTTGCATGAAAATTTGAGAGAAAGGGGTGCCTCATCTTTGAAAAATCAAAATATCAATTAAAAACTATTGACAAGAATTGGGGTTTCTATCCCTGGGTCATACACAAGGGTTTTATATTATTTATTATAATAATTGTTATAATTATTTGTTATAATATTGAGATGAT
This sequence comes from Torreya grandis, assembly GCA_037957365.1. Lineage (NCBI taxonomy): Eukaryota > Viridiplantae > Streptophyta > Pinopsida > Cupressales > Taxaceae > Torreya > Torreya grandis. The sequence goes on along the minus strand of JARHVA010002724.1, from coordinate 893,261 downwards.
ATGAATGTGTTTGATATTAGAAATATTTATACAATTTATTAAGATTATATAATGATGATTTTTATTTTAATAAGTGTAAATGAAATAATAAATTAAGATAAGGGCATATATCTAGTGAGGAATTTTTTTGTATCACAAATAAAAAAGATAATAGTCTTATTCAAATATTCTTGAAAAAATATGGATTTGAATTCAAATATGTACCAAAAATAGGCTATAGTGGTAAAGGACTTGGAAAAAGATAATAAGGCATATTACGATCAATTATTCCAGATATTCATCTGGACAAACAAGTATTTGGTTATAATAATGATGATAAGTCACATAAGGATTTCGAGTGTGTACATAAATGATCAATCACATGTTATAATTAGTAACATACCTTATACCAGTATAAATAAAAAATATTTAGGGGCCCAAACTCATCACAACATTGTCAATGGTAAAAACACATTTTGACACATTTGAAAGACAATACAACCCCTTCTTTCCCAAGTTGTAAGAATTATGTAATGGATCACACTTGAGAATTTTCACGTATAATGTATATCTCCCAAGAAGATGCATATAAAAATATACCCCTCCATACGACCATTTATCGATTCCTTGTTATTCCTTCACATTCATTGACTTATGCAAATAATTGTGTATATATGGCTTCCCAAGAAACAAAATCTTCAAACCATAACATGATATAGAGTCGTATGATCCAAATGCTTTGTCTCGTTAACCTTCTATGTGCATAAAGTCTTCTTATGAAAAATACTCTCTATGATATGATATTATTTTATTTATTTTGTAGTTAATGTAATCTAAATAAAATAAAACTATGAATATTCAAATTATGTAATAAAAGTAATCATACAAATTTGAATATAAAAGTGCATATTAATAGTGCACTTACTATATTTGGAATGGACAAAGAAATAGAGGAGATATGCATTTAGGTTAATTCTAATTGAACTGTAACTCGCTATGTTGATCATTATCCCTTAAAAAAATCTATATCTGATCTATAATATCTCAACTTAGGAAACATGAGCTCAAACCCTATGAAGACACTGACAATGAAGCTTAGACCCTTGTGGTGGCTAGTACTATCCAGGCTCTAGTACTATCTTGGAAATCAAGCCAATTTGAACTATACATATATACTAGAAATTCATGACAGTTTCAGTTTGCAATATTATGAAAGGTTAAGGTTTTTAACAGTGAGATTGAAAAAATAATCTTCTTTTTTAAAGCAAACATAGCTTGTGCACCTTCTTCTACTTGATGGGATGTATACTCTACGAATATACACCCAATTAAACGTTGATTGATTATATATAAGGACCAAGAAACTCATAAAATAAATAGTAAGTACACAAAGTACTATAGAGATAGCTTAGGCCAAGGTTACAATGAACTGTCAAATGTATTGAGTTAGTAATTTATCTTTGTGGGAGTATATGGATAAATTGTTTGTAATATTTTAAGGGATATGATTTCATCTGATGATGGATCTACCATCTACAGACTAAAAAATAACAATTTACCTAATGACCTGTATATGATGTTAGCTTTTCTTTTAAAAAATTATAAAAATGCATGTGTGCATAATACGTATGATATTTTCCCATCAAAAATGATAAAAAGCAATTAATCAGTTGTGATTGATTATCCAAGGGATATAAAACCTATTGAGCTTAAAGCTACAATCCTCGTAAACACTAGCTAGGATCCTTGAAACTTGAAACTTGCCCTTCAAATGTTGTCCCCTACATTAATCTCTTTACAAAGATACTGCCCTGCTGAAAAGTCTTCTTGTTCCTGAGCTAGCATGATTTCACTTAATGTTAATATGCCACCAGGTGATACCACTGTGTAAGCTTGTAAACCAAAATTTACGTAGCCATTCCCCTCCTACACATAAATTGGAAATCAGATCTCCTCCTAAAAGGAACTGATTTACACCACCAGGATTTACAAAATGAAAGTGATGTTATTTTTCACCATTCTCATCTATTGTTTGAAAGGTATGAAAAATAATATAAAAATGCATGTGTGTACAATATATATGATATTTTCCCATCTTGCACATACCCTACTATTATTATTGGAGTGGCACAAGAAGGAACCTCCAGATACAAGGAGAGAATAACATTGTTTAATGTGCATACCCATAAACAAGAGTAACATACATGAATTAATAAGATAGCATGTGAATGACTAGATCTCACACATATATATGGAAATAAATATTTGGTTGAGGAAAAGGAAGAGGATTCCCATAAACATGCTTCAAATGTGGCCAACCTGGATGTAGGTCATATGAATATATATTGGTGCAAGGGGAAGATAACATAAGGTCTAAAGTTGGGGCACATGTTATGCATGGATAAGCAGAGTACATTGGAAATGTTAAACACTTTTTAGATTTATACCATAGAGAAAACCTTATGATAAATAAGGTATTGCTCTTTCTGCTAAAAGAGGATAGTGAACTAGTACATAGGAATAACGTGTTCTGAAAGGTGTGTAAGTCAAGAGGTAAGTGATACAAAGTAATTATGGATAATGTTAGCACATAAAATTAAGTTTTGTGTGAGATTGTGGATAAATTGGGTTTGTAGAAGGTGGCACATCCAAACCCATATTAGGTTTCATGGATTCAAAAGGACCATAATGTGTTGGTAAATGAGAAATATTTGCTGAAATTATTAATTGGCACACATCGAGATAAGGTATGGTGTCATGTGATAGCAAAGGATGTGTGTAATGTAATTTTAGGGTGGACATCAAAATATTACTTAAATGTTATGCATGATAAAATATTAAAAATTTATCGCTTATAAAATGATGGCAAGAAGCGCATGCCAAGTTTGTTGAAGCACAAGGAAGGAGAGCACAACACTACCCTGCTATCACTGTATTCGATGAAACTTTGTCCTATTGATTCATTTTGTCAAACAGTTCATGTAACTTTAGTATGATTCCACATTTTACATACATGTCTATTAGGGCATTTACAAGTACATCATCTCTTGGAAATATGATTTCGATTATTCTTTCATGAAACTCCATACCTTGTTCCAAAGCTCCCACATTCTGTCAAATAGATACCATGTCTTGTGTAAACTTCCACATTTTGCATACATGTCTATTAGGGCACTCTGACAACCACATCTAATAAAAAACCACTTTCTATTATGATTTTATGGATATCCACACCCTCTTTTAAAGATCCCATTTTGGAAAAGGCTAGGAATACGCTGGCAAAGGTTGTGGAGTCTGGCTTTACACCTAGCAATTGCATTTTTGTAAATCTCTCCAAAGCCTTTTTAACAATCCCAACTTGTGCATGCCCTAATATAATTGTATTTCATGAAATTTTAAGAATTTATGAAGTGCAATTTTTTTGAAATAGATAATTAAGACTTTTCAAGAAAATGTTTGAGAGGTCAATGCTCAGCATTTTAGTAAGAAAGTTTAGGAAAGGGTATAAAAATGAAATGAGATTAAAATTCTCCAATAATTAGAAAAAAAATAGCCTTTCTTTCCCACTTAAACCTTATGTTAAAGTACACACTTGATGTGCAAATACATGGCCAAGTCTTTAATTTTATAAAGGCATCCACTAAAAATGGGATAGAACCTCCACTGATGTATATATTTGCTTTGATGAAGGATTTATTCCACCCTTCCACAATTTATATGAGTTTAAATGGCCTCGTGTCTAAAAACAATATTGTTATCCTTCGAGCTTCATCTAAATTGTATGAACTTTAAAAAATTTGGTAATCCAAAAATGAGATGGCTTGCAAGCTTGGATGATACTGAATGGTAGCTCTTTTCAACTAGCTTGCAACTTACACATATATCTTTTTTATTTTTGGGTATAAGTGTAAAATAAAAATGTCCAACATTAACCAAGCTTTTCAAAGGAAATGAGAGGCACTTTATAACTCCATCTCAGTATGGAGGCCCATAAAATACTTGTGAAGTACTAGTGTTGAATGTTAATTTGATATTTGTCATATTGGCTTGTTATATTTGTATGACACCACTTTAGAGTATGATGCTTATGTCAGAGGTGTTTCTATGTTGAAGAAGATTTTCTTGCCTATGCAGTCTGTATGGTGGTCTTACTCCACCTTTATAAAAATAACTAATGCATATTTTACAACCACATTCTTACAGGTACATTTCTAAAGTTAATTTTGTAGAATGATAATGATTGAATCTTTTGACAATCTATAAAAAAATGATTGGGTGATCAACAATCACTCTGTTGAAGAATCTATTACATTAGATGCAGTGGATCCTGTATATAATTTGTTTTCTACGATTTGTGTGTTTGTTTGCAATATGTCACTATTTTCAAAACCACTCTCCACTTGACATTCTAATCACTTATGGAATTCCCTAATCCAACTCAGAGATGTAATAAGAAGAGACTTTGATAATGTTTTAGTTGAATTGAATGAAATTTTTTGTTGGCTACCACCTGCTTGGGCTACTCGTGCAAATCACGTTGTCAGGATTTGGTGGAATACTAATAATGATTTCACTTTGGAGTTGTTAAAATAAAATTAGTCACGTCAACAAATGGAATTGTTGGATATAATTTTTAAGTCTAATCTCTTATCAGAATTAATTATTTTACAACATGAAATATCTTTGAATCCCAAGATGAAAAGTTGGTTTGACAGATAGTTTGATAGAACTAGTTATGCAACATTCTTGCAAGAAAGATTCTTTTGTACATATCACCTTGTGATTAAATTTCAACTTTCAATGCGGGATGGTCTTCATGATAATTGTGTACAATTAAGGAATTGTCCGAATTCAAATCTTGAATTAGATCCTGAACACATGTTGGATGAGCATACATACCAAGAAGTAATGTGGCGAAGAAGTCAATTTCCAACACCATCACAAGAATTTGAGAATGATAGAAATGCCCATGATCATGATGGACATTACTCAGATTAGTTGTAAAGAACTGAAATTGAATAGTGGTATAAGGATACTTTAATAAATCTATTTGCTATTCAGTCTATTCCATCTATAAAATCTTAGATAATGGCATTTACTGTAGTTGTTGGCAATCAACTTTTATAAGTGGAATGTTGACTCATCATTCGAAGCCCTGAACATCTTTCTTATATTATACAAGATGGAGATGATAAATTTTTGTATAATTTTGTACATGTAATGAAGAAGAAGCTTTAATATAGTTTCATAATTATGTTTTGTCATCTCATGGCCCTCCCTAAATTTAGGGGCCAAAAATTATGGTCCAGAAGGTGGGAAGTATGGTAGTCGTGGTCTATGAGGAAATCATTTAAAAAAAATTGGTGGCCTATTTTGCTACACTAAAGCTCTCATAACTCAATATGGGTTATGTCTTGACCTTATTGTGGGTGATAAGGCAATGTACCATTACAATTGAATGGGATAAATTGCATCCCATATGGGCTCATATAATTTTTAATGCACACATGTCGTATAATTTTTTCTTGTGTCACCTACTAGCATTTCATTTCACATGGTGTCAATAAATACCAGTATGTCCATGCCTTTAATTAAATACATCAAATGATTATTTGATGAACAACCAAAATATCACATAGGCTTTGTAGCAATTTCACTTTTTTTTGACCCTGTCCTGATTCTATGGGCTTCATAGCAACTTCACTATTTTTTAAACCCTGTCTTGATTATATGGCCTTCCTAGCAATTTCTCTCTTTTTAAATCCTTTTCTAAATCTATGGGCTTTGTATAAAAATCACATTCCTACACCATGCCCACATGCACATAGTTAGTGCGTGCCACTTAATATCATCTATAAATGCATTTTCCTCTTGCATGCACTATTTTGTCTATTTTTATGGTTTCATGCTTTTATTTTGATATGTTTTATGAAGGGTTTTATGTTAATTTCACCAAGGTTTTGTATATTCTTATAACCTTTATGTTCATTGATTCTATTATATTTTACTTAAGTGGTTTCGATTCTCATAATTTAATTTATCTGTGCAGTTCATGGCTTCTATTTATGATATGTTTGATGAACTTGTGCGTTTAATGGTTACATATAAATGGAAAGGAAGACAAATTTATATCAAAATCATGTTATTTTCTCCTGAAAATGAAATCATATGGTAATATGGCACTTTTCTATTCGATGAATTGTCTTTACATTGAGCCTCCTACATTGTTTTAATAGACGGGCTAGGCTTATGTTTGTATTTGGGTAATCAAATAGGTGTGTGCATAGACATTGATTATAAAGATGTCTATCATGAAATTATAGGGGATATGGATGTGCTTGGAGCTCTTCTCACTAAGCTACATGATGACGTGACTTTCATGTATGGATTATTTCCAAATATTCAAATTTGTTGCATTAATAGACGTCTTCAACAAGCATCATTAGGGTAGAACAAAAATGAAATAGATAAATCACTATGGATGCATTTACATTGCCTGATTTAGAAGATTCCCCCATGGATGAATTTTTTTATAGTTTGATCAATTTTCCATTGGTCAACATAGTTACCAATGCCGACATGTACCGATTCTCATTTATTCATTGTCTAATGTTCATATTTTTAGTTGCCATACTATTCTCTATTCTCTTCCCCTACTTGATGTAATGTTCAAATGAAGTCATGAAAAGTTTCTTTTATATATCTATTATACTTATGTCGATAAAAAACAAACTTTAAACATATCTTTATATAAACTTTATTTTGATTATTTATATGGTGTCATTAAGTTCCTAATGTTTTTACATATGACACAATGTAAAATAGATTTATAGTTTGAATGACCCAATATGGGTTAAATGTAATAGTGCATGCGAAACATAGTATTTGAATGAGAGGTACAAGAAATGTATCCAAAAAGGGCATTCTCATGTTTGTTGATGTATATGAGTTTGACTTGCCATTTCAATGATGTGTACGTGTTTTATTGTTATTTAGACCAAATTGTGCTTATATTGTATGCATTATTCAATCATTGTCCTTTGTACATTGTAATATATGCCAGATAACATTCAATCTATAAAAAAAGTCCACTGTAATACATGGAAAGTTGTGTTAACTCAATACCAAAAGTCCATTTCTAATTCATTTAATAAAATGTTCTCCTTATAGGCTAGAATAGATGGTAAAAAGGCAGGAAGAAATAATGTTCCTTGAACTATAGAAGCGAGGTGAGGGTCTATTTGATTATAATTGTATCAAGTGGGATAATTTTCCTAATGTCAATGAGGAAGACATATGGGTTACCTGGGTTGAGCAGGACAGGGTTGACGAATTCATGAAAGGGGAATCAAGAAGGGCATTGTTCCCTATAAATATTCATGTTTCACATCGCAATAGAAAATCATATTTTAACGGAAAGGATAGCAGGATCACCGCCACCTCTGAATATATCATTTAAGTCACCTCACACTATAGATTGCAAGATGGTGTCTATTCATATGCTATCATGTTTCATTCATGTACACTTTTTTTCACCTTGCATGATTATTTATTTGTTCACCGTAGTTATGCATATATTAGAGTTTAGATGGACTAAATTACTTTTGGGAAATGGATGCCATGCCAAAAGAAAAATCTATAATGCCCAAGTCTGGAAAGGGTAGTCGTTTAGATTGAAGGCATATAAGGTGCAGTTGTCATTGTCATTTAATCACACGACATATGGTTTATATACATGATCATGTGTTTCTCACATACAATCATGTAGAATACACATACAATGAATGTGACTAGTACCATGGCCAACAATATGAATAGTTCAAGGGCAAGAAACATTTTTTGCTACTTACATCAGCCCCTAATTTAATGAATGGGTTCATATGCTACTATTGTTTGAAATGTTTACTAATGTTATCCACCTTAAACATTGGGAGATGGTGCATGAAAAACTTGTATTGTTTAATGGTAAAACATAGCGAGATGGTTTCTTGAGCAAGGATGACATATACAATAGAGAACGATTAATCAAGGAGGCAAAATACATGTACAATACTGATGATGTGAAATGTGTTTGAGAGTGGGCACTAGTGAATCTTGACAAGTGGTTTTTATATCAAGGATATAATGGGGGATAGCTTGATGGGGATGGGTAAAGCCCCTTCGTCTTGGTTATCCAACTCCAACAACATCTAGAATAGTTGTTGGGATTTGGTAAGAATAGCTTATTGGCAATGGATGCAATGTTTGGGATGAATCCAATGAAGGTATTATGTTAATGTTTATAAGAGTAGTTGATTATATTACTTGTTCTGATGTTTATAATAATAGTACTTGTTCCAATGTTTTTATTTTTTTCTTTTACAATTCCAATTTTACACACTGTTGGCATTTGATTCCAAACACAAAGGTGTGCCCATTACATGGGTAGTTATGTCTCAGTCATGTACTATTGACATAAGACAATGGATGTAAATTCTTCTTCAAAGAGTGCATTTAAAAGGCATTGAATGGGCAATCAGTGCCTTTATGGTTGACGATATTGGTATGGAGATAAAAGCTATTAGGTGCATTGTCATTATTTCTACACGCATCATGGATTTCATATTTGGATGTTCATAGACACCATCCTCACCTTATTCCATTATCTTAAGCAAAACTATTATGTTATTCAAGGAGACATTTGACTATGAGGTTTACTTATGCATTTGGCATGTCTATCATGCGTAGTTGAAGAATTTGATAGTAAAGGTGAAAGATGATGATGTAAGACATGTGATGTTTGTTGAGTTGGGGTTCATAATGCATATTTGTGTTTATGAGGACATGGCTACAAGGGAGTTCAAAAATTTTGTAGAAAGATATCGCTCCTTTTAGGCTACTTTTATCAAATACTAGGAATAATACTAGGAAGATAAGGTTAGAATTGGTCGTGATGTTGTTAGACACTTCTACATACTAGTCAAGACACCAATGCAACTATAGAATCTTACCATTCCCATTTGAAATGTCATTTCCTAGTCATAGTAAAGACTTCTACACATTTTTGGGTAGATTGGTTGGTTCACCAACTGACAACATCGATTTAAATATATTATTGGTGGCTATAACTATGCAAGGACATCGGCTTCCACATGAACTTCAAAGTATAAATACTTGAAAATATTTCATGGAGGTATGGGCTTTGAAGATCCCAGATTATCATGTTACCTTTGACAATATCAACCCTCGTACAACATGGGTGCAAAGTATTAAATAAGACACATTGCATTATCACATATTCAATGTAACACGTTCTATGTTGACGTGTAATTGCTCATTTTCACTCAAAAGATACACTTATAAGCATGTGGTCAAGGTGGACCTAATGAGAAAGTTGACAAGTTAAGTAGTTGTAGAGGATGCAACCATAGTGCATGGTGTTAATGAGAGCATCAATAATATTGATGTTGAGTATCATGTAAGTTTTGTTTCCCCCCATACTATATGCATTAATAACTTCAAGGTGATGGTTGTTTGTGTAATACATTTTCATTGCCCAAGTCATAGACAACAGAGTTCAAATGGAAAATGAGGGAGAAGAAGGCATGGATGTTGGAGGTTTTCACATCAAAATGCATGGTGTATTGGATATGAATATGCAAGAATCAAATCATGCACTAGAAGGTATTGTAGTAAATCTAGCAAATGACATTAAAAATTGAGGGAGGCTGATAGTGTAAGTCTATTTACTACTCACAATCAAATGTTTTTCATATTTTTCAAGATTTCTAACTGGATGCTTTTCATTTTATGAATAGATCTCGTATACTACTAGAGTTGATGATGTTGATTCCTTGAAGTAGATAAAAGAATATAAACTATGGAATTCTTCAAAAACTATATGGAACATGTTTATAACAAGGTACATAGTAGGATGATATCAAATACACAACACCTAATGGCTCATCCATTCAGAAAAGTGCAAGATGGGCATGGAACTTCCACATCTAGACAAAGAGACTTCATACAAAATATGAATAGACACAGACATCAAAGTATGTCACAGGAGACCACACTTTTTCCAAACCCACCTCATAACAATCCAAAATGACAAGTCTGGGATGATGATCTTAATAGGGAAGTGAAGCAAGATAGGGGTGGACATAATAGAGATATTGCATCTTGAATGCAGCCCTTTGTAGTTTTCAGTGATAACACAACAATAAGAAATACATCAACAATTGGTGATGTTATACTATATTATATCTTCTGATGTAATTGTATTTGTTTGATGTATTGTCAATTGTATTTGAAACCAACAAAAAATAAATACCTTTTGTTGAAGGTGAATAGTTCTCTTAGATTGCCCACATGCAATAACATATTGCATAAATGTACTATGTCGTAAAGGATTTTTTTGAATGATATTTAAAGCTAATCTAAGGAATGCATACAATGTACGCATAGGTATGAAATAGGAATGCATATCAGAGGCAATATGAGGAATAAAAGTAATCATAAGTGGAATGCATGGAAAAAGTTATCACAACAGAAATGAAAACACTATTTGAATGTGAAATTATTCTCAGATTATTATGGTTCATCTCCTCCTCGAAAAAACAAGTTGATGTTTTAAATAGTGTACATGTAACAGTCTTAAAAAAATGTATGTAGAATAACATACTTTAAAAGAAGCAGCTACAAAGTTTATAAATAGTGAGAATAGAGGTGTAGGAAGCTACACAAGACATGCATAACTAGCTCTAGTTCTAAGCAGTATCCACATAAGAAAGCAACCACAGACTTCAAACAAGTTAATAATTGAAATAAGAAGATGAATGCAATAATATTGAACATTAACAGGATACATCTCAGGTAAAACATAAGATTATCACCTCTTCTAACTTTTGTAAAGCTAACCATAATTTCAAATTAAAAAATGAATATGTAAATATTATATAAACAATGAATCTTACTGATAAGAGTTACTCTTTAGCATATCTAAAGATTTCACCTAAATAAAAGCACCAGTTATGAACCATAGAAGATAAACTTATATAGTTCCTTGTTAATTTTTGCAAGTAATTTACCAAACCCAACAGGATCTTACACTAAAAAAAGACTGTGAAACTTTGATACTGATGACACTTGTTTAAAATGTGCAAAGTTAACCAAGCAGGTGATGGAACCATTTATCACCAAACTTGCACATATATGCATATGTCACCCTGGACACCTACATTTAAAAATGTGCAGTTTAAAAATATCGACAAAAAGCAAGAATAAGACACTAAAATTAAGAATGAACTTGTTGGTTTTGGTAAATAAGAAGTAACTATCATACTTCCTAAACATGGTCCATCCATGCCTATGATTGTGCCAACTCATCTCCACCAAAAGCCTATATGAAATAACAATATACAACACTATCAAAATATTTAATGGCTGGGTTGAAAGAAAGGTAGGGGGAACAAAGAAGAGCACGTATAATACATAGTCATCGTAAGAACTACAATATCAATTTGTGAGGTAATCTATCATGCAAACTTTCATTTATTATGTCCCCCTTGACAAACATATCTACTATTACGTAAATGAATTTCTCTTAAGGGAATGTGATTGTCATCACTAGAAAGGGCTTGAGGGTCATCCCTTTGTAATCAGAATGGTGATTGTTGTAGAAATATCAATGTCAATATTGAGTAAGCTGAATTGAACTTAACTTTAACTTCGTGAAAACCAATGAACAAAATGCATTTAACCTGAGGTCCATTGTTGCATGCACCTTATTATTGCTCCACCCATTCTCTTTCTCACTCAATTTGTTGATGATGTTCTCTTCATTAAATGCAAGCTTCCCTTCTCCATGCTAAGTTTTCACTTGAATCATATGCACCTATCTCATCATTAATAGACTTCAAGGTTATCTCATTGAGATAACATAGCTCAGAGACATCATCCATAGCGATCCATGATATTTCCAAACTATCTCTCTTGTTGATGCTCTGGTTTTTCAAGAGTTGATATATTAGCATCCTTTTTGTTTGTCTTTTCATGATTTCTCTTCCCTTCGGCTTACATTTCACACTTTTGGCAAGCCTAGGGGGCCTCCTTGGAACGAGTTGTCGATCATGAATCTTACAATGGTGAGTGTTAAGTCTATCTTGTGACCAAAATGGATGACCACCATCAACTCCAGATGTGTCACATGGCCTCAACAAGCAATACTAAAAGCTTGTTCCTCATTGCAATACCCCAATCCTTGATACTATACTTGCCTACATACTGTCATTCAATAAGGAAGAGATGTGAGGTTAAAAGCATAAATCAATAAATAAAATATAACATCATCAAACACAATAAAATGTTAAAAGCATAAAGTAATAAACATAAGATAACGTCATCAAAGACAATCAACTATTCTTACAACATTTGGTTCCTCCTGCATTTCAGATTGCGAAGCGTCTAGAAACCAGTCATCATCATCATCATCAATATCCTCATCATCATTGTCATCAAGGTCATATGATTCCACCTCTTCTTACCACATAGGTCGACATATATATGTGATTTCAAACATATATGGAACAATAAACATGTATGAGCATGGAAAATGAAAGAGAAAGTATAACAAATACACACATTTGTAGAGACAAAATCATTATGCAAGTGACTATCAGCCATGTCCACGTGGATTCACTCCACCCCTTCCAACTAAAACACAAAACAAAAACAACATAGAAAAATGTCTGGTGTGTCAAAAGTATTCTAATTTTGATTGTTGTAAGAGGGAAGAAATAAACATTATTTAACATGAGGAGCAACCAAACATTAAGGGGAGCCCAAGGGGTGCTTCAAGGACACCCTCTTCACCATCGGTCTGCTCCACCCCCTCCTACTATAGTATTAAAAAAGATGCAAAAAATTAAAATACGAATGTAAAGTTTGCAAATATTTAGCATTTTACATATGCAACAAGAATATTAAATCAAACATTGAAAATACATAGACCATCAATAAAATTACTTGTGTTATCCCCTTGTCTGCATCTTTATTCGGTAAAGAATTGATCTCACATTGGGATTGCACCCCTAGTTGATCGACTTATTTCTCCTAACACAATGCATGTCACAATAGATTAGCATCAACAAAAAAATAATACAACTCAAATTCAACTTCGAGTGCAGTAGTTGAAAATGCATACCATTTGTTTGGTCTCAACATAAAGTTCTTTGAGGCAATCATTTGATTCCCATTCATCCATCTTAAATCTGGAGTAGTTAACATTCATAGTATTAGTTGCCAACAAACAACAACTTGTATTCAAACAAGTTAAGAATATGCTTTACAACACTAACCCTTACCAATGAATTACTTATAAAAATCATCGTAAAGGTTGCCACAAGATTACAATGGTGTGCTAGTGAGCAAAGTAATTGGAGTTCTTGGAAATGTAACATAGCAGTCATGGAATAATTACGGCAACCAATGTTCATGAAATTGACACTGTATATTGAAATATATATTATGAGCCTCCAACAAGGAAATGTACATATGAGAAGGCATTGAATTTTCTCTAGATAGTGTAACATTTCAAAGCAGAGATTGTATTTTCACATTATAGAAACATAACATACCAATTCTTTTGGAAAAAATCTATATAATATGGCAACGCCTCATGTGGTGATTCAAGGACAAGCTAATCGAACCTTTGTATGTAGTAGATGAGATAGAGAAAACTTAATGGATACATTACATTTTGAAAACTTAAAAAGAACCAAAACATACTTGTTGTAAATTTCAAAGGTTAGCAATAATATTTTTGAAGCCTGGAATATCAAGTCCATAGAGATTGTATGCAAAAAATTTAATTTCAGTTATAGCTTCTATGAAAGACATTGATGGCAATACTTAATAAGCTCAATGAACATTCTGAATGCAGAAGTCAACAATAATAAGTATACACTATATAGTACAATGGGAGTACAACAAACATGGATTCACACGCTCTTACAAAGTGGAATTCTACACAAACACATGAAATATGATAAGAGTAACCCTTTCAATGTACTTAAAAACACACATACATGATGATCCCATCACAAAGAATTATGAAGCTTCATCTATCCACACACCTCGTAAACAAGAAGTATGATTTAGTATGGCCTTTGTCAAACTATAATGTTTTATATTTTTGAATGGAGGACATCTCAAATCAAGAAATTTTAAAACCCACACAAAGAATGGACTTAAAAGCACACATACATGTTGACCCCATCACAAAGAATTATGAAGCTTCATCCATCCACACACCTCATAAACAATAAAAGAGTACATTTAGGGACTTTCAAGCATAAATACACATGAAATGATGAATAAAAACACATGAATTAAAAACTAAGCTCAAGATATTAAAGCTTGGAATATACTATAAAGGCTCCTATACACCTTGGTCTACCCTATTAAACAACGTTGTTTGTCAAATTCCTAGTGCATATGACCCTACATATGAGATCTTGTCCTTATGTATAAAAATAACTTATTAGCAAAGACAAAAACCTAGGTGAGCTTAACCTTATGTATAGTGGGCGTCTGACAAGGAGAAATAGGGGTCAAGAATTAGTAGGTATAGGTAAATTGAAGACAAATGTCCTTTTAAAGGATATATTAGAATCTTCACTACTTTTCTTTGCATTTTCATCTAAATAATTTATGCTCTCTGGCACCTTCATTCAAAGGAGGCTTACAAACACACTATGAATGTTCTTATCTAAAGCGTTTTCATTCTTTCCCCATATCTATTCTTGCTTCGCATGTTTTGGATTTTGTCTATGTTAATAAGTTATGGATTCAATTTTTTCACTTTTTGTAAAAACTCTAGCATTTCTTTCCTTGTTCAACGTGTTCCTTGGTTGGTAATAGTCAATGTCCACATTCCCTTTTCAAAATAGAGGCTCTATCTCTGATGGGGTTGTAGACGTTTGTTGGTCAAATTTAACTCACAAAATGGACTATATCAACTGCTAATGTGATGAGCTTAACCTTATAACATTTGCACATTTTATGCATCCCTAAATCTATTGTGATCACAAATATGAATGACTCTATCAAACGGTCAAGAAGATTGTTGATTGGTTTATCAACTTTTATCAAATTTTAAAACCTAGTAGAATGGACTAGTGTAAAACCTAGGATTAAACGTAGAAGTTTCTGACCTTCTAACTACCTTAGCTTGAGTTATCTCCCTCCACCTTGGATCCAATAGTGAGCAAATGGTAAATGACATTTGTTTGGCCTTTAGGCTTTACCCAGTTAATAGTAGGGCCATAGGAGCTTCACGATTAATGATAACAGGGCATGACAATCAAGGTTTATTGATCATGATTATTAGGGTTTATCGAGGAATCATTTGCATGCCATGCTGGGTCTGTGCCATGTGGCAAGATGAGTGACAACTACACAATCACGATTCACGATCTTGGCATCTTGGCAGTTAGTGGAGATGACAATGACGATCATAGGTAGCGGTGACCGTGTTCGATGGTGGTATCAATTATAACCTCGATAGGGTCAATTAGTGGTGGTCAGTACTAACGTTGATGACGATCGATAAATACCATCTGAATGATGATCGATAAAGACCGAGCACTGACACTAACATGTCAATGGTTAATACGTACTAATTAAGCTCGCCCAATCATATATATTTTTCTTGACAACTATGGTATTGTTAGAAAGAAAAAAATCATAGCCTCCTAAATTCTTCGAAGGGAATATGTTTGGATGTGGAGGCGCTCTTGTGAAGTGTTGCACCATAGCCTTAAAATTGGAGGTCTATGTGTTGAGGAGAGTCGTGGGAGTCCTCTTTGAAGACCTTGCCTCCTTTTGCATACCTTTCCATCCCTAACATGCCTAACATACAACTAATATGATCACAAACCAATTCATATGGTTCTCTCTCTACTGCCCATACTCTGTATCTAGCTCCTCCTCTTTGATGCAAAACCACATGATAGTAAAAACATGATACTAATAATTATTCCACATAATTGTATAACATATACTAGCATAACATCATGATAATAATTATGAACCTAATCATATATAGAAAATAAATCCCTGATTAAACATAAACCAAACATTATTAAGTATGACTTACAATGCTAATCTCCAAAAAGTGCCTTCAATCACAGTATGGGAAAAATGGGATGTTAAAAATGGTTTGAAAATGGTAGCTAACAAAAGTGTTATTGTTAGAAACAAGGGTTCTAAGACAACTCATGTCCCTCCTATTTTCAAATCTTCCTTTGAGGAGTGAAGGGATCTTGTTGCCCCCTTGTTAACCTTCCATAGTCTTATATCTCTTTGACAAAATTCTCAAGTTATTTAGCTAAAAGTAAGTTCTTACCATGATAGGACATACTTTGCACGTGGTCCTACCCCTCAACAATCTTGCAATCCACCGTGCACTTGCATTGACTCTCTTTGAGAGGACAATGGGGCTAAATGTTGGTCCATTTCACTTCATGATTTTATGCCAAACTAGCAATCTCTTTTGAGGAACTAATTTAAAACACTTGGAACTTGTAACATCTCGACTAGGTTTGACTTAGAAAAACATGATAATTTTTTTAAAATTTAATCAATATATTCTTTCAATAGGATTCACCACGAGAATCTAATTAGTGACCATATAAAATACTCTAAGTATAATAACTATAAATGAAGCGTGTGACATCGTACATCACTAATCACTATCACCATAAGAAACACATCACAACTAAATATAGAAAGTAACTATAGACTTCTAGCAACAACTTATAAGCACACATACTAATGCATTTAGGCATGCATCCCAATACACACACACACACACACACCCTCATACATATTAGTACACCAACGGTACGTATTATACACAAGTTTATAACAGATTAATTTACAATACACTAACCAATAATTCTCAATAGTTATAAGTGGACTATGTTACAATATACTCATCATTAACAATACACAGCCCATAAATATAGTAACCATTAATGGAACAATCATGGTATATACAAACCCACTAACCACTAGAACAACTTTTTGTAATACAAGTATACTTATGAATGAAGAGTCTTGTATTCAGCATATCAATATTAGAGTATACAAACAATATAGTATTTAATATAGCCCTTGTTCCAAATGAACTCATACCTATATATAATTGGTTTGGAGTATAGTAACACATAGTATTTAAAATTACATAACTAAATATATATACAGACTTGGCATGGCTTCCGATTTACTCAATCGCTAGTGTTAACATCCACTTATATTTAGTATGCATAAGAAAATACCAAAATTATATTATATAACCACTTATTATATCCTCAGATTAGATATAATATGAACAAAGCTCATATAATACAGTATATAATATAATCACTTATCTGATTATATTATCATATTTAAATCAACATGAAGCAATTAAATTCTCATAAACTTATAGACAACTATCACAAATTGATCTTCCATTTCAAGTACAACATCCCCATTTATCCTAATTTCAGACTAATCAAAACAATATAAGCTAGTTACATTTATTGTCCATGACATCATATACATTAGTAAGTATATATTACTTGATTTACTTCATTACGATGTGAAGAGAGATAGCACATCACTTATATTTTCAAGTAGAGTAAAATATAAGAAAAATAAGGAGCAACTACCAAAATTCTTATTTACAATAAACATAGAGCACTAAAAACTAGTTCACTATAGATGCCCATTGATACTAACACAAAATATCATCACTGCATGAGCAAGTAATTGTTTATAAATATCAAAAAACAAAATAGAGCTTAAAACATTTGAGTTTAGTTATCATTGAAAGTTTTTATATGAGTCCTTAACCCTATAATTATTAAATTAAAATGGACTACTATTCATAAATCCAAATCAAAAGTTGTATTGCTTTTAACCAAAAAAACTCCCACTAAGCACAAAAAGACTTTGCATTTCCACCTCATTAATGCAAAACCATCACTTTGGTTCCATCATCAATTCTTTGGGGTCTTACATGATTGCTCCATCATTTCTTTTCACATTACCTCGTTGACACGTTCCATTATAAGGCATTATCAAAAGAAAACATAAAGATATTATTCATTCATTAATAATACAATCGTCTATTAGGATGAGAAGGTTGAGGAACTCCCCTAACAAAGAAGGGAGAGGGCTTTTATGGACTGACCCAATGAAGGATCGAAAAGGCTTTTAGGCACTTTTCACATAGGAGAATAACACACTATTGTCAGCCCATACTTCCAATGTATTCTTGAATCTTTTCCAGTCACGAATACTATACAATCATTGAACTCATTGTGATTAATCATTTATACTGAGATTCCTCAAGTTGCTTCATAGTGTTAAATGATGATCATGGAAACATGCATTATAATTTTATATGCATGATCATTGTATTTATAAATTCAGGCTGATATATATTATCTGGTATGATAAATAATAATATATTAATAAATTATTGTATTTTCAGGCTGATATATATTATCTGGTATTTTCAAGCTGATATATATATAAATTCAGGCTGATATATATTATCTGGTATGATAAATAATAAGATATTTACATCCATGTAACATTAACAATCATGAACACATTAGCACTACATAACACAAACACACAAGATTAATTCCACATCATCATTAACTAAGCTAACACATAATTAATATACATAAACATTTATCTAAATAAAAACAATATCCAAAAATATATTATGTTAATGATTCAAACAATGCATATAACATATATTGTCTAATGTGGTGTGTGCAGGGTTCTAACTATTCATATGTCATTCCCTAGCAACTCCATCTACGTCACCCTCTCCGATGATGGTCTCTCTCCATCACACTCTGGGAGATGAATCTCTCCTACGTCCAACTCATGACCAACAGGTAGTTAGTCCATAACATCACGACATGTATATCATAGAATAATACTAAAATAACAAGTCAAAATGATCACAATGTAAAGAATATACATTACATTTTACTCATAACAATGAAATCATGAAATCTAAGCAACATACAACTGCACCATAACAACATATGACTTACAACTTAGCTAGTAATAATCAAATCAAGTTATCAACTATAAAAAATCTATAAATAATCAAATAAATTTACTTAGATATAAATTAGGATATAACATACTTCTCCCTTAAAGCTAGTCATCATCCTGATGACACTTATTTACACATAAATTTTGATTTAAAAATATTATTTATTAAAAAGATAACATAACAAGAAGCATCAAATCAAACAAATATTTGTGTAAATTGCCTATAACATTCATCATAGCCCTCCCAAGTAGCACTATCCTTAGAGTATTAGTCCCATGAGACTTTGAAATGTGTCATCTCTTAATTATGCAATAAATTTTTTGAGCGTCAATTACTCTGATTAGTTCTATCATGACCACCCTAGTGTCTATAACCTAAAAAATATTTTAATCCAACACATGTAAAGTATGAAATGTTAATATTGCAACTACTCCATGTAGCTCTTGACAAGTATGATGATGAATAGGAACTAAAAATAATACATTTCCAATGTATACTAAATTAAAGAATAAACATTCCTCAATATACGTGCATATAATCATACGAATAAATTTGACAAGTCCCACTTGCCAAATCTTGGATTCAACAAGCTCCCCTTACTGAATCCAAATTTAGTAATTGTCGATTCAATGTGAGACTAACTAAGACCCACTTCCATCTCTTAGTACTCATTTTCCTAATTCACCACTCATCCCTTAGGTCTCCATGACCTAATGATCTCTAAAATGTACACATGGTTCAATGAATCACAAATCTAGTCTAACAGATCTTAAAGAGCAATGATATATACTAAATAATTCAAAATGTATTAATAGCCATCATCAGAAGATCATATAAACATTCCACAATGGCATTAAGTTTCCATTAGCCAAACATAATTAGTACCATATTTCACAGCTTAACCTATTATATTATATTCATAATTAAGAGGAAATAATGTTAAAACTATTATAACAAACAAAGACCAAGGATCACACCATCCTTACAACCTTATAAAAGGAACAAGTGAGATAATGCCTCCCTGCTTGCTCGATTAGTTACACAAGTTATAAGTTTATTTGAACCCCTCAGACTAACAAGATGTTTCCTACATCCTATTTCATACTCTCTCTAGGTGAAAGGTACATAAATGTCTCATTAAAACAACATGTTTTAATCAGGATGAGAATAATACCAATCTAATCAAGAGTAAATAATAACATAAAAATTATAATCAACTTATAAATCTTAATCTAGAACCATTTACCACTCCACATGATCAACGTTCCCAAGTTTAGATAAAGTAGCATTGGAAAGTGTAACTCTAAAAAGCCACAAGTGGAAAGTAGTGAACTAATATCTCAGTAACAAAACTCTTAAAGACCATCACATGGTATGAATAAAAACACTATAACCCAAGTTGCCAAAATCACTACATACTTACCAAACTTGTAAGAGTATTATCACAACTTGCTTCCACAACTAGAAGGAAAAATACTAACCACATAGATGCATCGATCCACTCCATTCCTACAACTTTTATATCAAAAAAAGTAGAAGACACCATCCCATGAACTTCAGGGAATATTGTCAAAACAACATTTCAGAATCAAGTTTCTGATTAAGGAAAACTAAATCAACATCAAGAAAAATATGAATCCATTTAGTGGGCTTATAATGATGTCAAAGGAGGGTGAGAGAGTAACAACTCTCCTCTATGCTAGCAATTTGAGATGACACCTCTTCCCATTCCACATAAACATATGGGGTGCCAAACCATGAGCAAACTCTTAACACATAAGAATCCCCAACAAAGATAACTACACTCCACTACTAGGAGAATTCCCACCATAGTAGTTGGTGTCAATCCAAAAATGATCTTTTGGGATTCCCTCCTTTAGGAGTAATGTACATAAGACAAAAAAATAAATCTAAATGTATACATTCATAAATGAGAAGCATCCCATGATTTTTAAACATTTATAGTACAAACCACAAGTGGTGTGGGTGACTTAATTACCAAATAAAGATGTAATCATTCTTGATGTGTTTGATCTAAGTGATCAAAAATATTATAGGAATAGCTTGTTTATGACTCATGAACTACGCTATGCATTCACTTACCCAAATATCGTATACAACCATCACCATTGAGATACTCAATAAACCAATCCTTTAACAACTCTAAGAGGGTATGGATGTTCCTAAGGGTACACACTCAACATTTTATCCACATAGGTAAACATTATTTTAAAAATCATGGTTGTCTATTACCTATAATATAAATCTATCCATACATGAGGATCTACTAAATCTCTCAAATCCAGTCATGGTGTAGCATGATTCTACACTGAGGCATTACAAGTCCAAAATACACTTCACTTAACCAATATAATACTACATGTCACTAGGTTCTCCATACGTGGGTACAACCTATGCTCTCACATCCTAAGGGTTATCTTGCTTAGCGGGATGCTCTTCAGGTAAATTTTGGTGTAATTCCTATTCATAACCATAAACTTCCTATTCTAGGGCTGAAATTCGATTCCTAATTTTAATCATGGCTATGAGAATCTGATCTAACTTTACTACTTGCTTAGCAACAAATCAGTTAAGATCAAAGGGAGGGTTATTGTCATTGACATTTAAAGAACCCTCACCGGGTACCCTACTTTTCACCATTTTCCTTTCTGATAACAAAAGGATACAAAAATGCTAGTGGAATCATTAGGTCCTAGAGTTTGAGTCATAGTTCTAATACCACATGTAACAACCCCACTGGGGTTGACTTGGAAAAATGTGATAATTTTTTTAAAATTTAATCAATGTATTCTTTCAATAGGATTCACCATGAGAATCTAATTAGTCACCATATAAAATACTCTAAGTATAATAACTGTAAATGAAACATGTGACATTATACATCACTGATCACTACCATCATAAGAAACACATCACAACTGAATATTGAAAGTAACTACAAACTTCCAGCCATGGCTAGTACAACCATACAACCACTTCTATCAAATTATAATAAGTAATTATAAGTCATCAAGTACTATTTCAATAATAAATACAATACAATATACAAATACAAGATACATGGCTCCATAGAGTATGACTCATCTCTGAGCATTATAGAGTATAAGTGTCATCTCCAAGTAAGTACTGATGTGGGGAGGGAGAACATTATCTGAGCACTTTTACACACTAACTATAGACCATAAATCCCCCGCACAATTCCCCATCAGGGAATGACCCTCCCTTCATGGATGAGTAGATAGTGATGGTGAAATAATTTAAAGAGACAAGTTAGTACCCGTGTGTTATATGATTTTGAAAAAAAAATGTGCAGTGTGCCATAAAAAAATCGATTCTAAAAAGATATCGCATAAACATGTAAATCATACATATGAAATGACAATATCTCATTAACATTACTTTGGCCAAAGTTTTTAATAGTTATTGATCTTTAGGACCATTCAATTTCATATATACCACTTGATCAGATTACCTTCATTTGTCATTGTGATGCTAGTAAGTTAGTGAAGTCCGTCTCACTACTTACTCTACCAATAATGCAAGATTTGGTTAACATATATATAACCAACATATTCATATATATTACTTCTTAATAGCAATCAAAAAACATGTTAAGCATTAGAATAATTAAATGCATACATTTAGTCTATCCAACGTATGAATGAATATTCACAATATCATTTATTACATAATTAATAAGTAAATAAGTGCAGATTATACCAAATGGGTAATTTCTATAAGTAGACACAATACAATACTTCCTATTAGTTGTCATAAAACATGTTAAATGCCTACAATTAGTATGTCAAACATATGAATAAATCTAGACATAACAATTACAATTTGTACCATCTGAGTATAACATACATTTAGAGTGTAGTTTTCAAACATACACTCTATGAAATCCCATAATATCATAGTTCATTGTTCATGAACACATCTACATAATTACGAACAACCGGTCTTAGAATTTCAAGAATCAAAATGTCTCATAATCCTAAATAATACGCAAGCAAATATAGTTTATACCAATCGGATATATCCTATGTTTAAACTGCATACTACTATAACTTATAGGCACACATCATGATTGCACTAATATATGTGATATATGTCTAAACACTTGTAGCTAGGTGTGGAAGTCCTAGGCACAAAGGAAGTAATAGCTAGGTGTGGATTTCGACCTTAAAACTTGATGAAGACAGTTAAGGAGATAGACGATGGTGGAAAATCGTATTAGATCTTCAAGGGAGTTCATATATTTTTCAAACCAAGAGAAAATGTGGAAAAAAAAGCTACTAGCTAAATGGTGTCATTATAAGCTTGTCGTATGGAAATGAGTGGTGAAGTGTGATTGAGAAATTTTAATAGGTTAAGAAAAGTAGCATATGATCATGAAAGATCATCCATGTTTTCAAACTATCTTCATGGATTTGGTATGTTGAACTAAGATAAGAGCTTGTCTAGAGTTGCTAGTGAATGAAGAAATTGCAAATAATGGATTAGTGCATGAAATGTGATAAGTAGGAGGATGAGTGATCTGAGTAGAGTCTAAAAGACATTGGAAAATGATTCAAGGACATTTGATAAACCAAATCGTTGGCATGAAGGTTATAAATCCTAGGGACAAGTTCTAAGAAATATGTTAAAAATTGAACCTTGTGATCAAAGGAAGCAACCTAAGTTAAAAAAACAAGTTTGGAGTCTGGAGATGATGATGTTGATAATTTTCCAGGTACCTATGAATTAGTAAACCATTGTTGCACTGGTAGGAACCTTGTCATTATACAATCATGTATTAATATAGATATAAATGTGTTGAAAATTATGAGTGAGCATTGGATTAGAGAAGATTGAATATGTGGATAAGAAGGAAAGATCTTGACAAGAATCCATTTGAAGTTTGGAACATAGTAAATACAAACAAACCCCTATTTGCACAAGTTCATACGTTGTTTGTATAGTCCAAAATAAGAACAAGTGTATGGGTATGAGAAGTGGAATGGATATTGAGTTGATTAAGTCCTATCATGATTTTAAAGGAGATTAAGGTCTTGAGAGTGACCATTATGAAGTGTTTTTAACCTTATAATGTATACAAATCCATAAAACCCTTGCACAGTCAACTAAATGTACATAGTCATTTATGTTTTGTTGTCTTTAAGCATTAATAAGATTGAATAAGGTCCTTAGACTATGTGCATAGGTGAATATTATCAAAACAGACCTAGGAAAGGTCTTGGTGTAGTTGGAAAGGATCTAAAAATAAATAAAATGAATTTTGAAGCCTCTCGGCCTATGCAGACAACCAAGTAGGGTTTAGAAACTTAAAACCCAATCTCTTGAGTTCTAAATGTAGGAATTTTGTGAAACTTTGTAATCTTGCTTGTCTTGACATGCATCAAAAGATTCAAGTGGTTTAGTTTGCTATAGTACCATACAGTATGAATTTTAGGTCTGACCAAGAGCTTATAGGGCTAATAGGCCAAATTGGTAACGTGCTTGTGAAGAAAGTACTACCTACAGATATATTTGAACCTTGGAACTTCAAAGAAATTTTCAAGAAGATAGAGGGTATTAAAATATGGAATTATATCCTCAAGGGAACCTATAGATTGTTTAAATAAATGGAAAAGGTGTAAAAAAAGGATGCAAGGGAATGGTGGCTCTAAGGAGGTTGAAGAGTGAGAATGAAGGATGAAGAGTGAATGAGAGGTTAAGAGCGATGATCAAGACAAGTATGTTTTAATTAAGGGAACTCATCCAAGGTGGCAGATTGAGTCCATGAGACCAATATCAAGCTTTGGTGTGTTAAGCCAAGAGAAGACTGACTAGTGTAAGGATAGTGAGTGAGGAAAGTAAAAAGCAATAGATCTATGAATAGAATGAGTAGAGTGGATGAATGAATGAGTTATGTAGGTTATAATAACACTGAGAAATGTTCTGAAAAGGTGTCTAATGATAGATTAAATAAAAGGAGGCTAATGAGGCTAATGAGCAATTGGTGAACTATTGGAGAAGCTTGGAGTTTATGAACAAAGCAAAGTAATGTGAATGAAATCAAACAAGTACATATCTAGGAGATAATGATTTTGAGACATTTCCAAAGTACCTTCATCCTTTAAGGTCTTTAATTAGGAATGGATATTATCATTGAGTTTATAGGGATCCTTTTAATGCCCAAGTTTAGATCTAAGGATTCAAGCGTTATTTTGACCCTGGAAAGCTTAAATCCAATGTGGTTGAGTGTGTTTTGATTAGATAGCCTTGATTCATCCACTTTGAATGTTCAAACCCCTTTTATATGAATGGAAACCTTAATGAGTCCTCCTCAGCCTATATATAGACCCTACATAAGGTTTGTTGAACAAATATATGTTTTTGCAAGTAGAGAAGGAGTTGGGATCTAAAATTTTGTATGAAGGTGGGGAATGATGACCTAAAAGTGAATCAAATAGTTTTTAGTGGATTTCGCATGTGTGGAAGCTAGGAGGTGCAAAAATTAGAATTGGAAGATTGAAGACCTAAAGATAAAGGTCAAGGTTTCATGATTGCGGACCTTTATCTTTGTCATTACATCCACTCAAGCATGCAACACAATGGATTGTTGTAAAAATGCACTTTACACCCAAACATAAATTATAAATGAGCTTATGATTTTTAAGACCTAAAACTACACAACAAAGATGAAACACTATAACATGTGTCATGAATTATTATATGTTCATCATACAAGTTTGGTGATAGATGGTTCCATCACCTGCTTGGTTAACTTTGCACATTTTAAACAAGTTTTATCAGTATCAAATTTTCAGTCTTTTGTTCGTGTAAGATCCTATTGGGTTTGGTAAATTATTTGCAAACATTAACAAGGAACTATATAAGTTTATCTTCTATGGTTCATAACTGGTGCTTTTATTCAGGTTAAAATTTTTAGATATGCTAAAGAGTAACTCTTATCAGTAAGATTCGTTGTTTATATAATATTTATATATTCATTTTTCTATTTAAAATTATGTTTAACTTTACAAAAGTTAGAAGAGGTGATAATCTTAGGTTTTACCTGAGATGTATCATGTTAATGTTCAATATTATTGCATTCATCTTCTTATTTCAATTATTAACTTGTTTGAAGTCTGTGGTTGCTTTCTTATGTGGATACTGCTTAGAACTAGAGCTAGTTATGCATGTCTTGTGTAGCTTCCTACACCTCTATTCTCACTATTTATAAAATTTGTAGCTGCTTATTTTAAAGTATGTTATTCTACATACCATTTTTTTAACACTGTTACATGTACACTATTTAAAACATCAACTTGTTTTTTCGAGGAGTGAACCATAATAACCTGAGAATAATTTCACATTCAAATAGTGTTGTCATATCTGTTGTGATAACTTTTTCCATGGATTCCACTTATGATTATTTTTATTCCTCATATTGCCTCTGATATGCATTCCTATTTCATACCTATGAGTATGTTGTATGCATTTCTTAGATTAGCTTTAAATATCATTCAAAAAAATCCTTTACGAGATAGTTCATTTATGCAATATGTTACTGCATGTGGGTAGTCTAAGAGAACTATTCACCTTCAAAAAAGGTATATATTTTTTGATGGTTTCAAATACAATTGACAATACATCAAAAAAATATAATTACGTTAGAAGATATAAAATACTATATCATCACCAACTGTCCATGTATTTATTATTGTTGTGCTATCACTGAAACCTACAAAGCACTGCATTCAAGATGCAATATCTCTATTATGTCCACCCCTATCTCGCTTCACTTCCCTATTAAGATCATCATCCCAGACTTGTCATTTTGGATTGTTATGAGGTGGGTTTGGAAAAAGTGTGGTCTCCTGTGACATACTTTGATGTCTGTGTCTATTCATATTTTGTATGAAGTCTCTTTGTCTACATGTGGAAGTTCCATGCCCATCCTGCACTTTTCTGAATGGATGAGCCATTAGGTGTTGTGTATTTGATATCATCCTACTGTGTACCTTGTTATAAACATGTTCCATATAGTTTTTGAAGAATTCCATAGTTTATATTCTTTTATCTACTTCAAGCAATCAACATCATCAACTCTAGTAGTATACGAGATCTATTCATAGAATGAAAAGCATCCAGTTAGAAATCCTAAAAAATATGAAAAACATATGATTATGAGTAGTAACTAGACTTACACTATCAGCCTCCCTCAATTTTTAGTGTCATCTGCTAGATTTACTACAATACCTTCTAGTGCACGATTTGATCCTTGCATATCCATATCCGATACACCATGCATTTTGATGTGAAAACCTCCAACATCCATGCCTTCTTCTCCCTCATTTTCAATTTGAACTCTGTTGTCTATGACTTGGGCAATGAAAATGTATTACACAAACAACCATCACCTTGAAGTTAATGCATATAGTATGGGGGGAAACAAAACTTACATGATACTCAACATCAATATTATTGATGCTCTCGTTAACACCATGCACTATGGTAGCATCCTCTACAACTACTTAACTTGTCAACTTTCTCATTAGGTCCACCTTGACCACATGCTTATAGGTGTATCTTTGGAATGAAAATGAGCAATTACACGTCAACATAGAAGGTGTTACATTGAATATGTGAAAATGCAATGTGTCTTATTTTATACTTTGCACCCATGTTGTACGAGGGTTGCTATTGTCAAAGGTAACATGATAATCTGGGATCTTCAAATCCCATACCCCCATGAAATATTTTCAAGTATTTATACTTTAAATTTCATGTGGAAGCCGATGTCCTTGCATAGTTATAGCCACGCATAATATATTTAAATCAATGTTGTCAGTTGGTGAACCAACCAATCTACCCTAAAATGTGTAGAAGTCCTTACTATGATTAGGAAATGACATTTCAAATGGGAATGGTAAGATTCTATGGTTGCATTGGTGTCTTTACTAGTATGCAAAAGTGTCTAACAACATCACGACCAATTCTAACCTTTTCTACCTAGTATTATTCCTAGTATTTGATAATATTTTTCAACCATAATGTAGAGTTCTAGATTTTGTGCATGTAGGAATAGAACCCAAAAAAATAGGTGTAGGTACTCCCAAAACATAGGAACCATCCTATAAAGAGGAAATTAGTACCATTTTTAGGACATTATAGTATAATGACATTAGTGTCTCGGTGGGGTGCTACTATCTAGTGAAAAATCATATCCTAAGACCCTATTGATGACACTCAGACCTGTTTAGAACCAAATTTTTAGAACCTAGATCTTCCACAATAGTCACTTTATATACGAGCCTCTATTTATGAATATTTATTACTATCTTTCTACAAAATTTTTGGACTCCCTTGTAGCCATGTCCTCATAAACACAACTATGCATGATGAACCCCAACTCAACAAACATCACATGTCTTACATCATCATCTTTCACCTTTATTATCAAATTCTTCAACTACGCATGATAGACATGCCAAATGCATAAGTAGACCTCATAGTCAAATGTCTCCCTACATAACATAATAGTTTTGCTTAAGATAAAGGAATAAGGTGAGGATGGTTTCTATAACATCCAAATATGAAATCCATAATGCATGTAGAAATAATGACAATGCACCTAATAGATTTTATCTCCGTACCAACATTGTCAACCATAAAGGCATTGATTTCCCATTCAATGTCTTTTAAATGCACTCTTTGAAGAAGAATTTACATCCATTGTCTTATGTCAATAGTACATGACTGAGACATAACAACCCATGTAATGGGCACACCTTTGTGTTTGGAATCAAATGCCAATAGTGTGTAAAATTGGAACTGTACAAGAAAAAAATAAAAACATTGGAACAAGTAGTATTATTATAAACATCAGAACAAGTAATATAATCAACTACTCTTATAAACATTAACATAATACCTTCATTGGATTCATCCCAAACATTACATCCATTGCCAATAAGCTATTCTTACCAAATCACAACAACTATTCTAGATGTTGTTGGAGTTGGATGCCCAAGATGAAGGGGATTTACCCATCCCCATCAAGTTGTCCCCCATTACATCCCTGATAGAAAAACCACTTGTCAAGATTCACTAGTGCCCACTCTCAAACACATTTTACATCATCAGTATTGTACATGTATTTTGCCTCCTTGATTAATCGTTCTCTATTGTATATGTCATCCTTGCTCAAGAAACCATCTCGCTATGTTTTACCATTAAACAATACAAGTTTTTCATGCACCATCTCCCAATGTTTAAGGTGCATAACATCAGTAAACATTTCAAACAATAGCAGCATATGAACCCATTCATTAAATTGGGGGCTAATGTAAGTAGCAAAAAATGTTTCTTGCCCTTGAACTATTCATATTGTTGGCCATGGTAATGGTTACATTCATTGTATGTGTATTCTACATGATTGTATGTGAGAAACACATGATCATGTATATAAACCATATGTCATGTGATTAAATGACAATGACAACTGCACCTTATATGCCTTCATTATGACTGACTACCCTTTCTAGACTTGGGCAAAAAAGACTTTTGTTCTGGCATGGCATCCATTTCCCAAAAGTCATTTAGTCCATCTAAACACCAATATATGCATAACTACGGTGAATAAATAAACAGTCATGCAAGGTGAAAAAAAGTGTACATGAATGAAACATAATAGCATATGAATAGACACCATCTTGCAATCTATAGTGTGAGGTGACTTAAATGACATATTTAGAGGTGGCGGTGATCTTGCTATCCTTTCCATTAAAATATGATTTTCTATTGCGATTTGAAACATGAAAATTTATAGGGAACAATGCCCTTCTTGATTCCCCTTTCATGAATTTGTCAAGTAGGGGAAGAGAATGGAGAATAGTGTGGCAACTAGAAATGTGAACATTAGATAATGAATAAATGAGAATCGGTACATGTCGGCATTGGTAACTATGTCGACCAATGAAAAATTGATCAAATTATAAAAAAATTCATCCATGGAGCATCTTCTAAATCAGGCAATGTAAATGCATCCATAGTGATTTATCTATTTCATTTTTTTTCTACCCTAATGATGCTTGTTGAAGATGTCTATTAATGCAACAAATGTGAATATTTGGAAATAATCCATACATGAAAGTCACGTCATCATGTAGCTTAGTGAGAAGATCTCCAAGCACATCCATATCCCCTATAATTTCATGATAGACATCTTTATAATAAATGTCTATGCACACACCTATTTGATTACACAAATACAAACATAAGCCTAGCCCGTCTATTAAAACAATGTAGGAGGCACAATGTAAAGACAATTCATCGAATAGAAAAGTGCCATATTACCATATGATTTCATTTTTTGGAGAAAATAACATGATTTTGATATAAATTTGTCTTGCTTTCCATTTAGACGTAACCATTAAATGCACATGTTCGTCAAACATATCATAAATAGAAGCCATGAACTGCACAGATAAATTAAATTATGAGAATCGAAACCACTTAAGTAAAATATAATAGAAACTATGAACAAAAAGGTTATAAGAATATACAAAACCTTGGTGAAATTAACATAAAACCCTTCATAAAACATATCAAAATAAAAGTATGAAACCATAAAAATAGACAAAATAGTGCATGCAAGAGGCAAATGCATTTATAGATGATATTAAGTGGCACGCACTAACTATGTGCATGTGGGCATGGTGTAGGAATGTGATTTTGCTACAAAGCCCATAGATTTAGAAAAGGATTTAAAAAGAGAGAAATTGCTAGGAAGCCCATATAATCAAGACAGGGTTTAAAAAATAGTGAAGTTGCTATGAAGCCCATAGAATCAGGACAGGGTGAAAAAAAAGTGAAATTGCTACAAAGCCTATGTGATATTTTGGTTGTCCATCAAATAATCAATTGATGTATTTAATTAGAGGCATGGACATACAGGTATTTATTAACACCATGTGAAATGAAATGCTAGTAGGTGACACAAGAAAAAATTATACGACATGTGTGCATTAAAAATTATATGTGCCCATATGGGATGCAATTTATCCCATTAATTGTAATGGTACATTGCCTTATCACCCACAGTAAGGTCAAGGCATAACCCATATTGCGTTATGAGAGCTTTAGTGTAGCAAAATAGGCCACCAATTTTTTTTAAATGATTTCCTCATAGACCACCACTACCATACTTCCCACCTACTGGACCATAATTTTTGGCCCCTAAATTTAGGGACGGCCATAAGATGACAAAACATAATTATGAAACTATATTAAAGCTTCTTCTTCATTAAATGTACAAAATTATACAAAAATTTATCATCTCCATCCTGCATAATATAAGAAAGATGTTCAGGGCTCCGAACGATGAGTCAACATTCCACTTACAAAAGTTGATTACCACTAACTATAGTAAATGCCATTATCTAAGATTTTATAGATGGAATAGACTGAATAGCAAATAGATGTATTAAAGTATCCTTATAACACTGTCCAATTTTAGTTCTTTACAACTAATCTAAGTAATGTCCATCATGATCACAGGCATTTCTACCATCCTCAAATTCTTGTGATGGTGTTGGAAATTGACTTCTTCGCCACATTACTTCTTGGTATGTATGCTCATCCAACATGTGTTCAGGATCTAATTCAAGATTTTAATTCAGACAATTCCATAATTGTACATAATTATCATGAAGACCATCCCGCATTGAAAGTTGAAATTTAATCACAAGGTGATATGTACGAAAGAATCTTTCTTGCAAGAATGTTGCGTAAATAGTTCTATCAAACTATCTGTCAAACCAACTGTTGAACAATTTTTCCCACAAGCAAAATCTCGGTCAACTTCTCACCTGCTGTTTAAGGCCAATTCGTTTCGGGTTCAGCAGGTTCAATGAATTCAGTTTATAGCCAGGTTCAATTGGTTCATAGGCGGAAGTTCAATAGTCTTAGTGAAATAGCTGCTTGCCTTCAAACAAAAAGGGCGAACCATGGAAAAGAAGGAGCTAGAATGCAGCAACCCACCAGTATGTTCGCCCAAGGGGGTCAAATAAGCCAAAAAAGACAAGGATGCAGAAGAAGACAAAACAAAGTTACAGACAAGGAGAATGACATGGCACAGAAGTGACAAGGTAGCCCAAGTGGCAAAGTGCAGGCAATTTATTGCATGACAGGCGCAAACAACAAACAGTGTAGACCACGCATTTTTAAAAGGGGACAAATTTTAGTTTGTTGGAAAAAAAGAGGTGCGATCCACGCTTCCACATTAAAGCTCAAATGCCAAAGACAAATTTGGTGATTATACAGCATGGTTCCAGCATGCTTCTCCTAGGATGATGACAACACAACAGTGTTTCCTCTTTCAAATGGGACACAACACGCCAACTTTTCAAAAAAGCGCCAAGTTTCTTTCTCTTTTCTTCTATATATTGTAACTTCTCATTTTTTTTGAGAAGAATCGGTTCTTCCACTTTTTCAAAGGTGTAGCCCTGGCAAAATTTCACTTGAATCAAATAAAATATAGTTTTACCTCCATTTGGATAGATTTTCAAAGTATGCGTTGAATGTTTGCTTGTGTCTAGTCATTGTCTTTTGATTGCTCTCACAAGTTCAACACCAGCAGACCTGTTGTCTACAAGGCACCATTGTTGTAGCTGAAAGGAGAAGAGCGGACATTTTAGAAGACCAGAATAGAGGAAGTTACTATAGTGTGCATTTCATAGCACCTCTGTAAATTTTTGTCTCCTGTGTTTTCATGTAAGCCTCCCTACCAATTTTAGCAGCCTGGTCCTTTCTGCCAAATGTGAAGTGTATGTATGTATTGGTTTGATTCTGAGAGTGGATGTGTGAAGGTCAACCCTTGTTTTTTTTGGTGCATCACCTCTTTTAGAGTAGGCTTGTTTTTCCTGCATTCTCTTTCTCCCTTTTCATCCCCCCTTATATATATATATATATATATATATATATATATATATATATATATATATATATATATATATATATATATATATATATATATATATATATATATATATATATATATATATATATATATATATTTCCTGCATTCTCTTTCTCCCTTTTCATCCCCCCTTTTATATATATATATATATATATATATATATATATATATATATGTTAGCACTTGCTGGAAAAAACACGATGCATCAAAGGGAGCTAGCCCTTATCTAGAGAATCTCTCCTCCAGCTTCATCGGTCCCACAGGCGAGAGGAGAGTTTCCATGTTGCGGGGAGAGGGCAGGAGCTAAGCCTTCTTGCCTTGGGTGCAATCTCCAACGTCAACAGTTCTGGCATGCCCAGTGGGACACAAGTTTTCAATGCAGTAAAGTTTTAGGATTGATGCTGGTCCTATTACAGCAAATCAAATCTTTAGCATCTGGCGACTCTAAGTTGAATCAGCTAGTTAAGCAACCTAGTACCATTTAGAAATCATTTTTTTATATGTATAATTCTTTTGCATAAAATCATGGGCCTTATATTCCTTCATATTACCATGATCAGACTCAGCCTCTTTATGGTGTCCCCTCAAGCAACTCTCCTAGTTGCCCTGCAATGATAAGGGAAATGAGGTTGGAGTTTGAGAGGCAGATAATGGAGGTCAACAGAGAGGAGCAGTATAGACATCAGCAGGAGCTAATGTATAAAGAGGAGTTTTTGTTTAGGCAAGCACAGGGTTCATAATCCATAAAGGAGGAGGTAACAAAATGGAGAAATCCATCTTTTCAAGGCAGCCAGCCTTGTGCGCCCCCTCATATTCCAAGAAAAGCCCCCTCTTTTACACCAAATCCTTTCTATGATATAGCACTCGCTCACTCTAGCTCATCTAACGCATCTGCTCTCAATCTCATGCACTTGGCTTTCCAATATCAAAAGGTATCAGAGCAACCCCCCATGGAGATCAATCTTCCCAATCCTTTATATTGTGCATCTTCCATTGGGGGGAATACCACCAGCTAGCATGTCCCTCTTCTAGAGTCTCTTCTAGTGCATCAACAGTCTCTTCCTTGCATTCCTCAACCTCCAAAAATCTTTCAGCATGATGTGCATATTCCAAGCTGGAGGAAGGAATTCCAGGAACCAGCTCAGAGCTTTGAAGAGGATAATGCTGGTGATCTCCAAGAAAGGCTCCTTCAAGAACATATAGCTAGGAGAATTGCAGAGTTGGAGTCCCAAATGAGATTCCTCAACCAACGTGTGGTGGATCTGTCTGAACCCAGCCCTTCCACACACCTCCAAGAGACATATCAAGCCACACCTGATATTGATGAAGTGCTGACCAAATGGAAGGAGGAGAATCATTCGATTCTAGCTCAAGGACTGCCTCCTCTTCCACGTGTTTTTTCCACTTCACACCTTCTCAAGGAGGAACCTATTCTATAGGAGGTGAGTGAGGAGAAGAAGATCTAATCTGCAGTCCTTTAAGAGGCTGTCACGAGTGACGATGAAGAATAAATCATCATTGATGCTCCTTATGAAGCCACCATCAGTAGCAGAGAAGATGCAGGTCTTGCACATATGTAGATGTTCCAGCAATATGAGGAGGAACAAATGCATGGTGAGCTCTCTTCCCTTCTATTTGATGAACTTTCTCACTGTTTTGATGATGAGGATGACTACGCTAAGGAACCTGAGTTGGAGGAGGATCAGGAGGATACTTTTGAACATCTGGAGGTCTTAATCTTTGAGGAGGAAAAGGAGAGGTCTATCTTCCATGAGGAAGGCCTTGAAAGAGCAGAGGATGAGTCTGACAGAGCCTGCAATGAAGCAGAAGGAAACGGGTCAGACCATGACACACTGCAAGGAAGTAATACATGTCAAAGGACTAACGGTGATAAGCCAGCAGCCACTGATTTCTTGGTGAAGAGCACCAATTTGAAGGACCAGCATTCAATAGGCTTCCATGGACAAGTAGAATACATATATATTGGAGGCATGTTTGAATCTAATCCACTCGGCTTCCAGCCAATGCAGGTGATAGGCAAGAAGAGCAAGTCACCATGCCAGCAAAAGTCTTCTCGCCAGGAAGGGGACTTGAGAAATTTTCCTTTCGATTTAGGAGGGAGGCAAGTTTTCTTGGTTAGCTGTACATAATAGTTTGTTTTCAGTTGTTTTTTCCTATTTTCCCTAAGTGCAGTTGCACAGGTAGCATTTTTTAGCCTTGTGTGTTTCCCTTTGCTTGGGGGTAAAGGCTTCATGTTTGATTCTCGAATCTTTCAGGCTGTTGATAACTCTTTCATAACTACATCTGACTCTGTGCCCAATGGATTTTAAGGCAACTAGTTCTAAGCATAGGAGGCATGCTTCCCCTGTGAGTCGCTAATCTGTTGACCAATTTTGCCCACAGGTAAAATCTCGGTCAACTTCTCACCTGTTGTTTAAGGCCAATTCATTTCGGGTTCAGCAAGTTCAATCAATTCAGTTCATAGCCGGGTTTAATTGGTTCAAAGGCAAAAGTTCAACAGTCTTAGTGAAATAGCTGCTTGCCTTCAAACAAAAAGTGTGAACCATGGAAAAGAAGGAGCCAGATTGCAGTGACCTGCCAGTATGTTCACCAAAGGGGGCCGAATAAGCCAAAAAAGATAAGGATGCAGAAGAAGACAAAACAAAGTGACAGACAAGGAGAATGACATGGCACAAAAGTGACAAGGCAGACCAAGTGGCAAAGTGCAGCCAATTTATTGCCTGACAGTCCCCAAATGGTGCAAATAGCAAACAATGTAGACTGCGCATTTTTAAAAGGGGACAAATTTTAGTTTGTTGGCAGAAAAGAGCCACAATCCACGCTTCCACATTAAAGCTCGAATGCCAAAGTCAAAATTTAGTGATTATACAACATGGTTCTAGTAGGCTTCTCCTAGGACGATGACAACACAATAGTGTTTCCTCTTTCAAATGGGATGCGACAGGCCAACTTGTCAAAAAAGCACCAAGTTTCTTTCTCTTTTCTTCTATATATTGTAACTTCTCATTTTTTTAAAAAGAATCGGTTCTTCCACTTTTGCAAAGGCGCAGCCCTAGCAAAATTTCACCTGAATCAAATAAAATGCAATTTTACCTCCATTTGGATAGATTTTTAGAGTATGCGTTGAATTTTTGCTTGTGTCCAGTCATTGTCTTTTGATTGCTCTCATAGGTTCAACACCCGCAGACCTACTGTCTACAAGGCGCCATTGTTGCAGCTGAAAGGAGAAGAGCAGACATTTTAGAAGACCAAAATAGAGGAAGTTACTATAGTTTGCATTTCACAGCACCTCAGTAAATCTCTCTCCTGTGTTTTCATGTAAGCTTCCCTGCCAATTTTAGCAGCCTGGTCCTTTCTGCCAAATGTGAAGTGTATGTATGTATTGGTTTGATTCTAAGAGTGGATGTGTGAAGGTCAACCCTTTTTTTTTTTTGTGCATCACCTCTTTTAGAGAAGGCTTGTTTTTCCTGCATTCTCTTTCTCCCTTTTCATCCCCCCTTATATATATATATATATATATATATATATATATATATATATATATATATATATATATATATATATATATATATATATATATATATATATTAGCACTTGCTAGAAAAATAAAGCAAATCATAAAGCACTCCAAATATAAATAACTATATTACAAGCAAACAAAACCATGTCTTATTTATATTATTTATTATAATAATTGTTATAATATTGAGATGATATGAATGTGTTTGATATTAGAAGCATTTATACAATTTATTAAGATTATATAACAATGATTTTTATTTTAATAAGTGTAAATGAAATAATAAATTAAGGGTATATATCTAGCGAGGAATTTTTTTATATCACAAATAAAAAAGATAAAGGTGTTAGACTTATTCAAACATTCTTGAAAAAATATGGATATGAATTCAAATATGTACCAAAAATAGGCTATAGTGGTAAAGGACTTGGAAAAAGATAACAAGGCATATTACGACCAATTATTCCAAATATACATCTAGACAAACAAGTATTTGGTTATAATAATGATGATAAGTCATATAAGGATTTCGAGTGTGTACATAAATGATCAATCACATGTTATAATTAGTAACATACCTTATACTAGTATAAATAAAAAATATTTAGGGGCCCAAACTCATCACAACATTGTCAATGGTAATAACACATTTTGACACATTTGAAAGACAATACAACCCCTTCTTTCCCAAGTTGTAAGAATTATGTAATGGATCACACTTGAGAATTTTTACGTATAATGTATATCTCCCAAGAAGATGCATATAAAAATATGCCCCTTCATACGAGTCATATGATCCAAATCTTCAAACCATAACATGATATAGAGTCGTATGATCCAAATGTTTTGCCTCATTTACCTTCGATGTGCATAAAGTCTTCTTATGAAAAATACTCTCTATGATATGATATTATTTTACTTATTTTGTAGTTAATGTAATCTAAATAAAATAAAACTATGAATATTTAAATTATGTAAAAGTAATCATACAAATTTGAATATAAAAGTGCATATTAATAGTGCACTTACTTTATTTGGAATGGACAAAGAAATAGAGGAGAGATGCATTTAGGTTAATTCTAATTGAACTTTAACTCACTATGTTGATCATTATCCCTTAAAAAAATCTATATCTGATCTATAATATCTCAAATTAGGAAACATGAGGTCAAACCCTATGAAGACACTGACAATGAAGCTTAGACCCTTGTGGTGACTATTACTATCCAGGATCTATTAATACTATCGTAGTTGATTGTGAAGGTCTGTGACACCTCAAATCATTACATGAGACACCCATAAATATATCTTATGCATGTTTGCCTTCGCTCATATGCTTTGATCCTTATTTTTATTCTTCATTTGAAACCCTAATCACATTTTTTACACATGAATACCTTTGAAAAATATGTTACTAACTTTGGTTAGACAACCCTAATCATTCTTCACTAAGTGATTGAATTTTTCCTACATTCCAATATCTGAAGGGGGATCAACCCACATGTATTTATTCCACTTTTGTGTGTGTGTGTGTGTGTGTGTGTGTGTGTGTGTGTGTGTGTGTGTGTGTGTGTGTGTGTGTGTGTGTGTGTGTGTGTACCATCATACTCATGCTAGAATGCATTGCAATGTTTGTCTTTTGACACTTGGCACTATGCAAATTTGATCTACATTTGTGTTCAACCTTGGCACTAGGATTTATCTTTTGAGATATATTCATATATGTATGCTTTTTTGATAATGTCTCAAAAGAGTGCTATGGATTTCTTAAATTTTTAAGTGATTCTGTATGTTATAGCCAAGTAATGACCAAGTCAAATGACCTTAAGATTGATTTGTAGTTATAGTTGATACTTTGATATTTCTTACTATGACTGACCTATGAAACATGTCTAGGACAACTTAATGGAGATGTCTCAATTGTAAATATAACCATTGAGTGTTTTTGGATGCTACTTGCATAACTAGACACATGTTTCTAAAACATAGCAACTTGATTATTCTTGGTACTATTAAAGAAGTGACAATAGGTGATTTGAGTTATGAAGATACTTTTTTTTGGATTTTGGAAGGTCCTTGCATAGAATAAGGGGGTCCTAAATATGTATATCTATTAAATTAGGTTTGCCAAGATAATAAGTGGGTAAATAGATAGGTGAAAGTGTGCACAACTTTCCAATGAGTACGTAAATACCAAAAATGTCAAATTGTGCCAATGTCGTTTTTTGATAAAGTGTCTAACATCAAATTTAGATGTCTACAAATGCCCTAATTTTATTCTAGTATTGAAAAGTATAAATTAAAAGGATAGAAGAAGAAATTTAGTACCTATAATTAACCTTACTTGCTGTTGACAAGTATTCCCTAAATGTGTCATTTTTTCCATGTGAAACCTACAAGGAAATATTAATAGATTAATTTCCTTTTATGATAGAAACTTGAAATAATCTAGACCATTAAATTATGTGAAATTGAAAAGTCAAGAAGTGAATACACCTGAGGGTATGTGAAACATGGTGCCAGTTGTTAAACTCATTTGGAGAATTCCATAGGGTGATTATGTCCCAAGGAGATGCAACCGTTGAAACTATGAGTGGAGGAGTACTAATGGATCAACCACTATTGGAGAATGAGAAGTGCACTACTCTAAATATCATCATAAAAATTTGTTGGAACCCAAACTAGATTTGTGTGTAAAAGTGAAACCTCGAAATAGGTTTGTGTGTAAAAGGAAAACCTTGGAATATGTTCATATATAAATTATAACTCCAGATCAAATGATGTTGATGGATTTTAGATATAAATTACTTACCTCGTACTATCACTCTCCATCACTTCACAATGTATAAATAGAAAAGTATTTACACTAACAACATCCATGCCCCAAATATAATCCATTTGTACCTTAAAATTATATAAAATTCCATAATCCAACTATCTTAATGTCATAGAATGTTCCACATTCTTCTCAATCTTATAATTCTAACAAATCTTCTCAATCTACTCATATAATCTATCTCACAATATCATATAATATGTAACTTGTACCTCACAATCATTTAGAATGCCCCATATATTTCTCACATATGCCTCAATTTGTTCAACCTATCCCATCTAGATCACATAATTTAGCCCAAGTATGAACTATTTGTCTATCATGGCCTGCATCTATAAAATAATCCTACTATATTCCCCCTATTGATATGAGGGATGGATCCTATGAGTCACTCACCTTAAAAAAATATTTATGTGCATCATGTGTTATATATAAA
The DNA here is from genome assembly GCA_037957365.1 of Torreya grandis. Taxonomy (NCBI): domain Eukaryota; kingdom Viridiplantae; phylum Streptophyta; class Pinopsida; order Cupressales; family Taxaceae; genus Torreya; species Torreya grandis. The sequence goes on along the minus strand of JARHVA010002724.1, from coordinate 853,368 downwards.
AATGTAATCATTTAAAGTGTAAATAAAAAATATGACCAGATGAGTCATCATATAAATTTGTGATCATTCAAGTATGTATGAAACATGTAATTAAAGGCAATGGGCATACAAGCATCATGTTAAGTAAACATAACAATTATGTATGCTTAAATAGGCATCATAATAGATGCATGATAGAAATCATGGCATCACACACAATATTAGTATGTGTAATATGGATCATTACACCAAAATAAATAGAAATCGTATATGTAATTATGCAAATGCATAAAATATCATGAACATGAAGCATACAAGCACTCAAGACACATCTAGACTATGACCCAATAGAATCAACATGGCCATGACATGGACTTTTTGGTGAAATATTTGGTACTTCAAGTCAAATCTAAGTTTCACAATAGTATAAGAGACAAAAATTCCATCCTTTATTATGAGGGGAGGTTCCCTTTATTGAAAGTGATAAAACCTATCTTAATTATGTACAATGTTCACAAGTTGAATAAATTTGGGGTTTATAAAAGCAACATTCAACTGAAAATAAAAATAATAAAGAAAAATACCAAAAACCATGAGAGAATGAGTGAACTCAAATTTTATCCGTTTACATGACAAAGTAAACAAAATGGTTGTTTACTTTAGGATATCAAACACAATTCATGCTTAGAACAATGAGCAATGCATTAACGTAATAAAAACACACCCATTAAGGAAATAACCAAACATAAAGTTCAATAAATTCCTCATTCTTGGATAAAGATAGAACACAAACTTTCCTTCTTCTTCCTCTTCAAGATTTACAAATCGTGGACAACAAAAAACCTCTTTTCAATTTCCATTTATTGTATTTATAACAAAGGGAATAGGTTAACCCTTCACATTTCAAAAAAGACCTTTCGCATTCTATTTTTCATCCTATTTATCTTTTACAATTTTCAATTTTACAAAAAGAAAATATAAATTTATCAAAATAGAAGTTTGATAAAAAATAGAAAATATAAACTATAGACTTTATTGATAAGTTTTTTGTGAGTTAGAAGCAGTTGCAAATGGTTCGGTAACAACTGAATCTTTCTTGACTTTCTCCTTGTCACGTGCAGCGTTGATATTTAAAATCTCTTGACTACTTCAAGAGCCTCATTTCTCTTTAAAACCACCACATGGTGATAATGTATGAACCATCTTTTGGAAATGAATGTCAAGATGTGTTGGGCTTTAAATAAATATTCTAGATTTGTGTTCAACTCTTCTAGTGAAATGTGGATTTCACTAAGAGTTGTCATTGAGGCTTTGTTTAACTTGCCTTCATTGACAAGATTTTCTTTGACTAATTTCTAAAATTGGGCCTTAAATTCATCTATAGTGTGTGTCATAGTCCCATATTCTTTGTATAATCTATAATGAATCTCATCCAAATTATTGGAGATTATTTTTCTCTTTTCTATGCCCTTGTTATCTTTCAGCTCCTCCATAGCTTTAGTCAAGACTTTTATTTTCTGGAGTATGCACTATGCCCATTTATAGGAGGTATCATCATCTTATTTTTTGAACACTCTACCATCTACCATCTCCTTGGCCCCAATCATAATCATCTATTTTATGTCCCTAATCACTTCTTCCCACACCTTTAAATCTGCAGTGTGAGATGTGATTTGTGTGTGGATATCATGTAGTTATTTATTAATGAGATCATAGATTTTCATGACCTCTTCAATATATTTCATCCAACTTATGAGAAATTCATCCACCCATGTTTCTAAATTTTTTCCATAGGTTTTATGCTTGTTGATTGTGGTAATAAGATCCTTGCTTATTCTTGGAAACTATGTTGGAGCATCGACTTGTGCTGGTGTAGGGATCTTAACAGGGTTGAGCAGGTAATTGATGTATCTTACCAATTATTTAATCTATTCTTTGATTTTTTCCTCTGTTAACTCATCTTACTTAGACATATTAATGATTTTCTCAATGGTTTTCCAAGATAATAAGTGGGTAAATAGATAGGTGAAAGTGTGCACAACTTTCCAATGAGTACGTAAATACTAAAAATGTCAAATTGTGCCAATGTTGTTTTTTTATAAAGTGTCTAACATCAAATTTAGATGTCTACAAATGCCCTACTTTTATTCTAATATTGAAAATTATAAATTAAAAGGATAGAAGAAGAAATTTATTACCTATAATTAACTTTACTTGGTGTTGACAGGTATTCCCTAAATGTGTCATTTTTTCTATGTGAAACCTGCAAGGAAATATGTATAGATTAATTTCCTTTTATGATAGAAACTTGAAATAATCTAGACCATTGAATTATGTGAAATTGAAAAGTCAAGGAATGAATACACCTGAGGGTATGTGAAACATGGTGCCACTTGTTAAACTCATTTGGATAATTCCATAGGGTGATTATGTCCCAAGGAGATGCAACTGTTGAAACTGTGAGTGGAGCAGTGATAATGGATCAACCACTATTGGAGAATGAGAAGTGCACTACTCTAAATATCATCATAATAATTTTTTAGAACCCAAAATAGATTTGTATGTAAAAGTGGAACCTCAAAATAGGTTTGTATATAAAAGGAAAACCATGAAATATGTTCATATATACATTGTAACTCCATATCAAATGATGTTGTTGGATTTTAGATCTAAATTTTACTTAACTCGTACCATCACTCCCCATCAATTCACAATGTATAAATAGAAAGGTCTTTACACTAACAATATCCATGCCACAAATATAATCCATTTGTACCTTCAAATTATATAAAATTTCATAATCCAACTATCATAATGTCATAGAATGTTCCACATTCTTCTCAATCTTATAAGTCTGATAAATCTTCTCAATCTGATCATATAATCTATCTCACAATATCATATAATATGTAAATTATACCTCCCAATCATTTAGAATGCCCCATATATTTCTCACATATGCCTCAATTTGTTCAACCTATCCCATTTGAATCACATAATTTAGCCCAAGTATGAACTATTTGTCTATCATGGCCTGCATCTATAAAATAAGCCTACTATATTCCTATTGATATGAGGGATGGATCTTATGAGTCACTCACCTTAAAAAAATATTTATGTGCGTCATGTGATATATATAAAAATGTAATCATTTAAAGTGTAAATAAAAATATGACAAGATGAGTCATCATATAAATTTGTGATCATTCAAGTATGTATGAAAAATGTAATTAAAGGAAATGGGCATACAAGCATCGTGTTAAGTAAACATAAAAATTAGGTATGCTTAAATAAGAATCATAATAGATGCATGATATAAATCATGGCATCACACGTAATATTAGTATTTTTGATAGATATCATTACACCAAAATCAATAGAAATCATATATGTAATAATGAAAATGCATAAAATATCATGAACATGAAGCATACAAGCACTCAAGACACATCTAGACTATGACCCAATAGAATCAACATGGTCATGACATGGACTTTTTGGTCAAAGACTTACATGACAAAGTAAACAAAAGGGTAGTTTACTTTAGGAGATTAAACACAATTCATTCTTGGAACAATGAGCAATGCATTAACATAATAAAAACACATGCCCATTAAGGAAATAACCAAACATAAAGTTCAATAAATTCCTCGTTCTTGGATAAAGATAGAACACAAAGTTTCTTTCTTCCTCCTCTTCAAAATTCACAATTCGTGGACAACAAAAAACCTCTTTTCAATTTCCATTTATTGTATTTATAACAAAGGGAATGGGCTAACCCTTCACATTTCAAAAATGACCTTTCACATTCTATTTTTCATCTTATTCTATCTTTTACAATTTTTTTATTTTGTAAAAAGAAAATATAAATTTATCAAAATAGAAGTTTGATAAAAATAGACAATATAAACTATAGACTTTATTGATAAGTTTTTTGTGAGTTAGAAGCAGTTGTAAATGGTTCAGTAACAACTAAATCTTTCTTGAATTTCTCCTTGTAACGTGCAGCTCTGAATATTTAAAATCTCTTGACTACTTCAAGATCCTCATTGATCTTTGGAACCATCACATGGTGATAAAGTGTGAACCATCTTTGGGAAATGAATGTCAAAATGTGTTGGGCTTTAAATAACTCTTCTAGATTGGTGTTCAACTCTTCTAGTGAAATGTGGATTTCACTAAGAGTTGTCATTGAGGCTTTGTTTAACTTGCCTTCATTGAGAAGATCTTCTTTGACTACTTTTTGAAATTGGGCCTTAAATTCATCTATAGCGTGTGTAGTATTCCTATATTCTAAGTATAAGCTATAATGAATCTCATCCAAATTGTTGGAGATTATTTTTCTCTTTTCCTTTTTATCTTTTAGCTCCTCTATAGCTTTAGTCAGGAGTTCTATTTTTTGGAGTATGCACTATGCCCATTTCTAGGAGGTATCTTCATCTTATTTTTTGAACACTCCACCATCTACCATCTCCTTGGCCCCAATCATAATCATCTATTTTATGTCCCTAATTACTTCTTCCCACACCTTTAAATTGGCAGTGTGAGATTTGATTAATCTGTGGATATCATGTAGTTCTTTATTAATGAGATCATAGATTTAGATGACCTCTTCAATATATTTCATCCAGCTAATGAGAAATTCATCCACCCATGTTTCTAAAGTTTTTCTATAGGTTTTATTCTTATTGATTTTAGTAATATGCTTCTTACTTATTCTTGGCAACTATGTTGGAGCATCGAGTCATGGTGTTGTAGGGGTCTTAACAAGGTTGAGTAGGTAATTGATGTAGCTTTCCAATTAGTTAATCTATTCTTTGAGTTTTTCCTATGTTTACTCATCTTACTCAAACATATTAATGATTTTTGAAATGGTTTCTCAAATATTATGAATGTCACCTCTTTTTGCTTCTCTAAGTGATATCCTCTTGATATTATAATCACCCACTATCATTTTTTTATGTCTTTCTCAACATTTGGATCGATAATTTACACAAACTATGCCCCCAAAGAGTTAGACACCAACCTAGAGGTGGTCTTTTCTTTCTTTGGTGTGGGGGTCTTTAGGAGGTCAACTACCACATCAAAATATGGCAAGTCTACTTCAACTATCCTTTTCCTTTTATATAGCATTAGTTATACCTATTGGAATGAAAAGTCACTGAAGGTAACCACTTGGGTATCTGATGAGGATGGAGTGGGCTGATTTGGAGGAGGGGGAAAAACTTGTGGGGATCCATATGGATAATGTGGATTCTCTCACTCAACTCTTTTCTACTATTCTATGCCCTAAGATGAGGTTAAATATTATTGTGTGGTATTCAAGATGAGAAAGCTAGAGACACGTAAGGCTTTGGTCAAAGATCATGGATTTACTGATTTCTTGGCTTTCTTAGTTTTTCCTATCATAAGACTTTCCTCACATTGCTTTCTCAATTGTATCTTTGGGTTGAGGTCTTCATATCCACCATCATCTAATATAGAACTTGATGTCTCAATCACCACATTAGATCTACTTATTTTGGAAGTTGATGGGGGATCTTAATTTAGAGGACTTGATTATTTCCCTCTCCTTGAACCACTTACAATTGCTCTAGCCCAATTTATTATCTGACCATTTCTTTGTACAATCCCATACTCTTTGTGTTCTCCATTGTAAGTCGACTACTTTTCTAACTAACCAATTTGTTGTTCCCCAAAAATATGAGCTATTTTTGGGACAACATTTGAATTATTTTGGTCCTACAGACCAAAATTATCTCTTCCCTTTCCAAAATTTGTCTTGGGCATTCAAATTCCTCATTTTTTAGCTTTTAAGAAATCTATGGACTCTGCAGGCTTAAATCTACAGACTCTGCAAATAGGCTCATTTCTACAAGTTCAACAAGCTTCACGACTTCTTCAGGTGGGTTCAATCAAAATAATCAGTTTCTAACAATTGGTTATTTTTAGAATTGGTTCATCACCTTGGTTCAAATAGAAATTTCCATCAGCAAGCATCAGCAATAGGTTCAACATTTGGTTCAACATCAAATGGTTCAAAGGCGGGTTTAATCAAGCAGTTCAATGCTTTGTTTCAACATTTGGTTCATCCACTTTGTTTCAATGCTTTGATTCATTCGTTGGTTCAATCAAATGGTTCATCAGTCAGTTCAAGGCTTTGTTTGAACTATTGAACCAAAACTTTGTTCAATGTCTTGGTTCAATGAAAAGGTTCAAAGCCTTGGTTCAACGATTAGTTAAAACACATGGTTCAAAGCCTTGGTTCAATGGAATGGTTCAAAGCCGTGGCTCAATGGAATGGTTCAACAGTTGGTTCATCGCCAAAGTTTAAAGAGTTTCCTGAAGAAGCCCAAAGGCCATTCAAAGACTGCTCGAAGGGTAGATAGCCTTGCAGAAGGCTCTTCCCGACTCAAAATGGGTCATTTCTTAAGGCCCAAAAGGGCAAGTTCAATTTGAAAAAGTGCCAAACAAAAAAGCTGAAAGAGGACAAAGGAATGATGTGCTCAAAAACGTCAAATTCAACACAGTGAACTAACCGTTGATCCTTTGAACATACAGACCAGAATACATTCATAAATTTCAAGGCCAAGACCAATAGAAAGTGAAGAAGGAATAGAACAGCAAACTAAATCTAGGACCCGATTCAATTAACCAAAAAAGGAGGAATGATGAAGAAAAGATCAAATCGCTAGGTGGACATTGAAAGTTGCAAACTTTCAATAAGCGTGACTTGTTTCCCTGCATTGATAAAATCAAATGGGTAAAATGCCCCTAAGTTCCAGTGTGTCTTCTTAACAGATTCCAACATAAAATGATGTATTTACTATTCTTGAGTCCTTCTTGAAGAGGCTATATAAGGGACTTTCTTCTATTGTAATAAGGATCTCTTTTTTGACAATTAGAATGAAACTTTGCCCAAATTGTAAGGCATTACTGAGACTTTAAGCTCAGATTGCCGATCATATTTTGTTACTAGAATAAGAAAGCAAGTGGTTTTTCAGACTTTGTGATGTAATATCTTTGTTATTGAGGAAATTGTTCTTATGTCTTTTTCTTCAATATATCTTATGTTCCTTTAATTCAATAAGAAGAATTAGTGACAGCAGTTAAGAAGGTGTCCTAAAGAGTCAACTGTGGAGAGACTTTGTGCCCCCATAATTGCCTTTAGTGTGGTTTCTTTTAATTTCTATGTAAAGGACCTTGAGGTGACTTTGTGCCCTCATTGTCCCTCGTATCTTACTCTTGAGCAATCCAGGTGAAGACTTTGTGCTGCATCTCAATTTGCTAGTTATTACATCCTTTGCTACATTTTTTTGTTACTACCAGGAGTATTCTTGTGGTTTATTGAAGAGTACTTCTGAAAGAAGAGGAGTACTGTCTGTTATTTCCCCTGAGTTTTTCCTTTGATCCGTATGCATCATCTCTGAAGAAAGAGAGATGGATGGTTTGTCCTACCCATGAGTATTATTTTCTATATATATATATATATATATATATATATATATATAGCATACCTACAGGGAACCTCCCCTTGATGAGAGGAGAGATCAGTGTCTTTTTGATGTGGTAAAACTACACATTTGGATGACTAATCTTCCTACTTTGGCTGATCGGAACTATTTTGTTTATCAGTGTGCTGATCAATAAAATATTCAACCAACAGTTTATGGCGACTCCGCTGGGGACACAGTAATTTTGTGCAATTTGGAACCTCAAGTTTCAGATTAAAACATCACCTATGTCTTACCCATTATCATTATCACCTTATCCATTATACAGTCTAGCGACTTCCATCTGGGTCTTACCCATTATCCATTTATAGCCTTACCATTTTCATCCATCTCCATTATATTATCTAGTCTGTAAAACCAGAGCTGCTGGAAAAGAAAGTGCAGTTTGAAGCCTCAAGATTTAAGCTGAAGCAGGGCCAATTTCTTTTCCATTTTTGTCTTATAATCTGGCAACTCTGCTTAGATGTGTTATCCCTATTGTTCATAATCCGATCATGGCAGTTTGAGGCCCCTGGGGTAACTCATTTGGCCCACTTAATCTAACTCCACCCCTACATGAGCTACCACTTAGTTCAATGAAGAATTTCCCCAAATTCTTTGGTGATGGAAGAGTCCACCCTGATGAACACATTTCAGCCTTCACCATAGCCTCTGGTGTGATAGGGGTGGAATTTGAAGATGTGGCAGTTAGGCTTTTCATGGAGACATTACAAGGTGTTGCTACAGACTAGTTTTACCATCTGCAGACTGGATTAATGACTGGCTGGGACACTATCAAAGCCAAGTTTAAAGCAAGGTTCAAACCTACAGAAGATGCTCATGCTTTGCTAGCCAAACTTATTCAAATGAAGAAGGAACCTCATGAGCCCATGAGGGATTTTATTGCGAAATTTGACAAGCTAAGAAACAGGATTCTTGTAGTTACTCAGCCCACACCCGAGAACCTCAAATGCTTCTCCATAAACTCACAGCTGCCTGAAGTGACTTTTCTCCTAAGACATGCTGGCCACATAGATCTTGAAGCTGCTCAAGACTTAGCCACTGAGTTAGAAGATGACCTTATCTTGGCTGGAAAGATAAGAAGGGATTCAAACTGAGGCACATCTTCCTCATCTTTTGATAACTCACCTGCAGCCACCATTGATCCAATGGTGTAGAAGCTAGCAAATGAAGTGCTAGCCCTCAGAAGACAAATGGCACAAGGGATGTCATCTGCTCCTTCATACATAGATGTACCAAGGATGACATTTCCTAATTAGGCACATCAAGGGCAACCCAATCGTCTTCCTCTCCCATAAAGGAACCTTGCCATTGAAACACCTCCAGCCAACTCAGTAGTTGGGTATTTAGAAACAGAGCATGATTTCTCTTTCCAACCTGAGTTTAATCAAGAAAATGACGTTGGTCTCTTCACGAAGGATCAAGAAGATTCAGCTGGCGGCTCCCACATCAGTTTCCTAGATTACCAGGATGAACCCAAAAGTAAAGGTGGAGCATCCAAAGGATCATATGCTATGATCACCCGATCCTAGAATTAGTCATCTCAACAAGCTAATAAAGGAGGAATAGAGGAGCGACCTCAGCCTACATTTCAATTGCTAAGAGTGGGACCACTCTACCTATCTAGTTGAAGGACCCAGTAATTGTTGAGAAAGTAAGTATCCCAAACATCTCTGCACCTTCTACTTCAACTTCGTAGATCAGTCCTCCCACACCTCCCATAAACCAAAAATAAGAACTCCCATCCCCTGTGCCTAGTCCAATCCAACCATTTGACATAATTGATCATGTCAAATGTGTCGAGACCCAAATGGTGGCCCATGCAGCCCAAATTTTGTTTGAGTCTTTAGGTAGGGATGAAATAGTATAAGAATTGGTGGAGTGCAGCATAAGTGTAGGAGAACCCTCCCTTCCAAGTAAAGAAGAATATGAGATATCTGAGGGGGACAATCAAGACATGTGCTGGGCTGAGCTATCAAAATAGCAAATTATGGTACTAAACCATGCTGCTGCCCATCAAAATCAAGAATAGGAACTCTTTTTTAGGAGAGTGAAGATTCATGGTTTTCAGGCCAAAAGTCAAGTCTTGTTATGGGTTAAGAGAAGAAAACCAAGGGGAAGGCACAAAAAAGTGGTTTCCTGGTGGAGAGTTCCATTCGCCCATCACGAATCTAGGGACAAAATCATTTCCTACTAGTTTATTAAGATGAGATGCCATTATCATTGTCTCAAAATGGGCAGCATCTGAAACACTTCAACTCTTGAAGTATCAAATCATTGCATATGTATATATGTATATTTGTAAAGTTTTTAATTCTATTTTGTTTTATTTGTTTCAATTTTTGAAGCCTTTCATTTTTGGGTAGCATGACTCCATAACCCAATGGTACACATGAAGACACTGGAGATTCTAGGTTCTACTCCTTTTAATTCTTTTTGCAATTGACAGAAGTTCCCCAACTAGAGCCAGCTATTGTTCCCCAAAAATATCAACTATTTTTGGGACAACATTTGAATTATTTTGGTCCTACAGACCAAAATTATCTCTTCCCTTTCCAAAATTTGTCTTGGGCATTCAAATTCCTCATTTTTTAGCTTTTCAAAAATCTACGGACTCTACAGGCTTAAATCTATGGACTCTGCAAACAGGCTCATTTCTACAAGTTCAACAGGCTTCATGACCTCTGCAGGTGGGTTCAATCAAAAGAATCAGTTTCTAACAATTGGTTATTTTTGGAATTGGTTCATCACCTTGGTTCAAATATAAATTTCCATCGACAAGCATCAACAGTAGGTTCAACGTTTGGTTCATCCTTTAGTTCAACATCAAATGGTTCAAAGGCGGGTTCAATCAAGCGGTTCAACACTTTGATTCATTCTTTGGTTATGTTTTTATGCTATGTTCACTTTTCACATTCAAGAAAGGGAAATGAGAAACTAAGAAAGAAATGGATGAGGGTTTATACGTACCTGGATTGTAGATGTGCGCACGAGAATTCAGACGTTGTGAGAACTCCTCTTTGGTTGTGGAGGATGACACCTGAAAGAGAAAACACTAAGACACAAAAAATGTTAGATGACAAAAGGGTGGACTGCCAAGCGAAGGCTTGGTCCTAGAAGTGCAAAGGCTTATTGGAGGATGCCAGTCCACTGTTAAAAATAGAATGTTGATCAGAAACATAAAGTGATAAATGATGAAAGACAGAAAGAAAGAACTTAAGACAAATGTGTACCTGTTTAGAAGCAATCTGCCTTTGCACAGTCACCGACGTCGGTGATATTGCCAGCATCGGTCAGGAATGTCACCGACATCGGTTATACTGCCGATGTCAGTAGGGGTACTGGATGAGGTCGGTCGAGGCAGTAGTCAGGGAAGAGTCTTGTCGGGTCACAGGCTGGTTTTTGGTCTGCAAAATGGACTGTGGTCTCGTCTGAGGGTCAGGGAGGTCTATTCAGAGGTCTGAGAGATTACTTGGAGGTCTAAGGGACTTGTTTTGGGTCTGAGGGACTAAGAATGTTGTCTGGGACTAGATTGAAAGGGTGACAGAGCAAAAGGAAGATGGACGGGAGACAGGGGTCTGAGAAGGCTTTTCAGCCTCTCAGGGAAGGACAAGGCAAGTGGTGGATAGTGGATAGGATAGGTAGATGAAATCAAATGATAAAATGAAATGAAACAATGAAACTCTTACCTCTTGCTTATTGGTTGGAGAATGGAGAAACCTGTTGTCTGAGCTGGTAAAGAACCTGCAAATAGAGCTGTTGCTTGGAGCTGCTCTGCAAGGTATCTGTAGCTGTTGGCATTGTTGTATGAGAGGGAGGAGAAGAAAATATGAATGCAAGGAGCGTCAAGAGAGTTCTGTTTGCGGGGATAGAATGGTTGCAGAAAAACATTTTGAAGGCTGCCAATGGCGGCAGAACCACTGACATCGACCGAATAATGACTGACGTCGGCGGCCGAAGAATGGGGACAGAGGCTAAAATTAGCCTCTATCCGTTCTTGCATGTTGCCGAGTCAAGGGGCCGTGGGAAAATGGTCGAGGAAGGCATAAATGGACGTGGGATGAAGGATAAAGGGGAGATTTGGGCAATAAAGGCTAGGAGAGAGGTGGGGGGATCCAAGGAGGGGATCCAAGGTGGCAAGGGTGAGGTGGAAAAGGGGCCACTAAATCAAAATATTTAAGTTATTTTAATTTAATGAATGGAGGGGACTAAGGTAAGGGTTAGGACATGGGTCAAGGGGGACAAGGGGGGAGGACGAAAGATGACCAAGGTGCAGACACGTTTTTGGTGTCTACATTTGCCCCTTTTTGTCTTATTGGTTGTTCTTGACGAACTGCAAGACAAAAATAGGAGTTGGTTGCCCCAGGAATGGGATAAGGTTGATTTCGTCTTGTTGGTTGTTCAAGTGAACTGCAAGACAAAAATAGAAAGAGGTTGCCCCAGGAATGGGATAAGGTGTTCCCCCTGAAAGTGGGAGTCGAGAAAAGGGAACCTGAGATCAGGTGTCGATTTGATAGAGAGATGGATAGAGAGAGGGTGAGTGTGAACGCTGCAATAGTTGTGATTGCACGTATACCACTTCATGGGATGGTCGGGTCAAATTGTTGCATGTCGAGGGTCGAGGAGTGCCAAAATTGAAATAATCAGGCCCTAGCATTTAGTCATCTACTGATTGGGTTATGCAATCTAAGCTAAAGCTCCAATGGTCGTCGTGTTCCAAGTATCCTAGGCTCAGGAAGTGCTCCTGGAAACACAAAAATGTCACAAGTAGTGGGGATCAACCGGCTTGCGATCTTATACTTGTGAAGGTCATAAATAGTCTGCGCACAATTTGGCTAACCATTCGCGGGTTAGCATACATGCAAAAACAACCAAGGCAAAGTTTGTCTTGGAAGTGGTCATGGTCGGAGGAGATAGGCATGATCTCCAATGGTCATTGGTCAAGGTGGATAGATGGACAAAAGGATGTGGCCGAGCTAACCTCAAAAGACTGAGTGCTACTTACATAGCCCTTATGGAAGGGCCTCAGGCCAATGTAGTTCTCCCTAAAAGGGAGGAATGGTCGAAGAGATGGATTTGGTCTTAGTCAAAGTGGTTGATAGACTGGTCTTGGTCAAGGTCAAGGTCGAGTGATGAAGGAGAAATGGGGTTTGTCCATCTGAGAGACGAACAAACGAGGGTGGTTGAGCTAACCCTAGAAGACGTCGTGTCATCTGAATGCTGCCTACATAGTCCCGATCATAGGGCCTCAGACCAATGTAGTTCAAACTAGAGACAAAATTGATCGATGATGGGTTTGGTTATGAGTCGAAATGATGAGGAGAAAAAGATGTTACAGCCTTTTCCAAATGGTGTATTCTATAACATTGGTTGGGGGGTCTGTCATCCTTAGCAATTTTCCATATTTGTGATGGATGTATGCTAAAAATGAATTGAGGTCTATTTATGCTTCAACAAGTATTGCTTTATGCTTAACATAAATTGTGTCTAGTCGATAGTTTCCATGTGTAGTGGTGTCCATAGAAACTAGTGTGAATAGGCTATGGGAGTGGTTTGAAAAGAGTCGGGTTGAGTTGAGCTGGTTTGACAAATGATGAAGTTAAATGTGACCAAAGTGTAAAGGAAGTGAAAGACATATCCGTCCTTTCATTGACAAGGACCAGAATGACAGCATAGATAGGGGTTGTTAGAACCAAGAGCCCCATTAATGCGTTGCATCGTTGACCATGAGTTGTGTTAGAGTGGTAATCAAATCACTTTGACATTAAAGTGAGCTCGAAGTCCCTTGAGCAGGTGTTATGATAGGAGGATAGGGTGACCCATTTTAAGAGCAGGGATAACCTTGCCCCTTTTTATAGGAGGCCCTGAGACAACTACAAGCCAAGTCCATGACCTGGTTTTTTTTTTTTTTTTTTTTTTTTTGGGTGCAGACTAATTGATGCAGGAAGTCTACATAGAGATGTCATTTTGTTTGGTGGTCATTTGTGAAGCTGATCGATGCGGGAAGCTTCTAAGAAAGGTGTTGTTTGTAGCAAGATTTAGTCATAGCCATCCTTCGAGGGAGTGGTCTATATTTTTGCTTTATATAACTTTGAATAGCTGTCCTTCGAGGGAGCAGTCTATTAGCTACAACAATGATAGTACAACTGTCCTTCGAGGGAGCAGTCTACCTTTTGATTTGGTGACCTTGAATATGTTTTGACATCTTAATTTTTTTATTTATTTATTTTTTGACAGAATTTGGAGTCATGGACAAGACTGTAGAAGTTCACGGACTCCCTTTTATTAGGATAAAGCATCCATACTGTATAAAAGGGTTATATAGGATTTGTTAAGGGGAGTAGGGTTGAAGGAATGAGGATTAAGAGGACGAGGATTGCTCAAGGGACGAGCTCAAGTTAAATGCCAAGTGGACGAGTACTCGACTAACAGTAGAATGGTCAAAGATGCAAAGCATAAAAAAGGAGTTCAGGTTCTGATAAGTCATTGGGCCATGCTTATGCATTTATGATAAGGTCTGAGTCAATTAAGAGTGGACTTGCCTCGTTTACTTTGCTCCATATTGGTGACATGCTGGTGATGATTAACAAGTGGGTTGATGTGGTCGTTGATTGGTCGAGACTGGTTGAAAAAAGTTGGTTGAATGTTTTGATAAAAAGGGTGGTTGAATGCTTGGGTTGAATGTTTGGTCGAGGTCATGATTGATGATTGGTTAGTGTCTGGTCGATGGTCTGGTCAATGTCACGGTCAATGTTTGGTCATGGTCAATGTCTGGGTGAATGTCTGGTCAATGTCTTGGTCAAGATTTGGTTGAAGTCTTGGTCAATGTCATGATCGAGGTCTGGTTGAGGTCTAGATTGATGATTGGTCGATGTCAAGTTGATATTTGTTGATATTTGGTTGGTTGATGTTTGGTCATTGGTCTAGTTTATGTCTAGTCAAGGTCGGGTGATATTTGGTCAATGTCTAGATGATATTTGGTCAAGGTTTGGCCGAGGTTATGATAGTCGGTATAAAGTCAAACTCCCCCCAGTCATTTTGTGGTAGGAAGAATGTCTAACCTAGTGTAGATGATCAATGGGATGGAGAGAAGACGAGAAGGAGAGCCTGGGTACCCTACCTGGTTGATAGATTTAGGGGACCCAAGTGAATGATGTTTAGGCAGTGAAAAAGCTAGGAGGGATGGAAACCACCGACTCCGTAGGTGAAGAGGGAGGAATGGGTGAGCTTGGGGGAGATTGGTCAATGGTTGGCTCGGGGCAAAGGTCTGAAGGAGCCTGAGTGGGGTCGTGGTATTCCAGGCTATATCCTTTCTTGGCATCATCATCGTTGAGAGGCTCAATGGGCTGATGGGAGCCTTGCTCATAGCGTCCAAAACCAAAACCCTTCCATGCACACCTGTAAAGCTAAGTGTGTGCAAAGGTGGGGTTTCCAAGAAATGAGAAGCCTGATGTTAATGGTTGGGGTGAAGAGAGAGGATTGCCATCAGTAGGAGCTTGATTGAGCCCCCCATAGACAATATTGGTTTGGAGGTGAGGAGGACCATAAGGCACGACCATCCTGATCCGATGGTCGTAACTGGGGCTATGGTGAAGGCGTCCATACTCTTGCGAAGTTTGGAACATGTCTAAAGTTAGCAAGCGATATTCCCCAAGTGAAAGTCATTGGAAGATGTCTTCCATGGGGTCTTCAGTCATCGCTTGAAGAGGAGGGGTGAGGGCAACCGTCGGTTGCAAACTGGTCGAAGCTTTCGCGGATGGAGGCAGTGTCGGGGTTGATGGCTTGATAGGAATAAGAATGTCATTTGGATTGTAGGTTGTGTTACAAGTTTTGAAGGGTGAAGGGTCAGTGGGAATGGTGTGGATTTGCCCATCATGCTCAAATTTCACACAGCGGTGTAGGGTGGAGGGGACACAAGCCATGGCGCGGATCCAGGGTCAGCCCAAAAACATGTTGTATTGAAACTCTCCTTCGATGATATAGAAGAGCTCTGGGACTATGCGTGGACCAACGCAAATGTGAAGAACAACTGTGCCAATGGTCGTGGCAGTGGTGTCATTGAAGGAGTGCAAGATTGCATCAGTTTTAGAGACGCAATTCTTGGAAAGAGCCAACTGATCAAAGGCATGGGTGGAGATAATGTTGATGCTGGTGCCTTCATCGATCATAACATGTTTAATGCATGTCCAATCAACATAGGCAGTGATAAAGAGGGTGGCATCCTGATCTTCCGTGTTGGATGTGGGAATCTCAAAATCGCTGAATGTGATGGAGGCAACAGGAGATAAAGAGTGGATGAGGGTAGCGAGTGGTTGGGGGTCCTTAGGTTGGACCTCCGCTGCCTACAAGGCTCAGATGAGGGCTTGATGATGCTGAGGCGAGGTTTGGATGAGGTCATAAAGGGACATCTTCACAGGCGTCTGGTGAAGCTGTTTCAACATGGAGTCATGAATTGGCCCAGAAGAGGAAGAAGAAGAAGGCTAAGATGTGCCAAGGATAGAAATTTTAGGCTTGGGTGCTAGAGGTGGTTTGACGAAAGGGTAGGTCCAAGGAATGGCAGCTTTTTCTTTTGCCTTGTCCTTTTGTGACCTAGTGGTTATATGGATAGCATTGATTTCAAAGATAAGGGGTGAAGAATGGGTCATGGCCTGCTGGTGAGATGTTGATGTGGTTGAAGAGGTTGGATGGGAAGGTGTCGAGGGTTAGTCAAGAGTGTCCTCAAGGAGAAGAGTGTCCTTCTCCATATAGCGGTAAATGACGGCCTTGAGGGCATAGTAGGTCTCGGTATCGTGTCCTAGCGTACGATGATATAAGCAAATCTTGGTGTCGTCGAACTAGGAGGGCTTGGACCTGAGAGGTTGGAAAGGCCTAATGGGTGGAAGGGTTATGCTAAAAGTCTGCAAAAGTTGGTGCAATATCAATGAGTATGAGCCCACTAAAGGGTCCGTGCTAGTTGATGTGTGTGATGCCGGTGACTTTTGCTTAGGCGGAGTTGGAGGAGGTTTCCATACCACCTTTTGGGTTGGTGGTGCGGTGACAGGCAGAGACGACAATTTCTTCGTGAGAGGTACCACCTTTTTAGGAGAGGGTAGGCTAGAGGTAGGTAGAGGAAGCAAAGGGGGCAACTGGTTTTGATTAGAGGTTGGAGTGGGAAGGACTCTGGTCAGGGTCAAAGGATGGGGGCCCAAAATGGAAGGTAATGGTGATGGGGGAGGAGGCGTTCGCTTCTGTGGTCTAGCAGTCTTCTTCGACTTGGTTGAAAGACTACTATTAGTCGAGGTCTGGTCTAAGTCCACCTTCACTTGCGGGTGAGTGAGGGTAGAGACAGGGCGAATGCCAAGTGACTTGATAGGTTTAGATGGGGTAGATGCAGGTTTTGGTCTTGATGGGGTTAGTTGAGGTTTAGGAGCGGGGATCTAGTCTTTGTTGAGAGTCTTGGGAGATTCTACCTTGGGAGGATTGGTAGCATGAGACGAGAAGGCACGGGCATGTTGAAGAGCTTTAAGACGCTCCCACAATCCCTGATGGTCCACTTTCCTTGAAGGGAGAAGTCTGATTTTCTCCACTAGTCGTAAAAATGGTTGAGAAGATGTTGGATGAGGTTTGGGTCCTTGAGAAGATGTTGATGGTTATGGGGCCGAAGATGAGATGGGTGTAGCAGTCTTGGACCCATGGCATGATGAAGTCGTGACAGATTCATCCCTTGTTGGAGACGAAGGAGAGGCAGGTTCTTCCCTGTGTGGAAAAGAAACTAGAGAATGAGGCTCCTCAAGTGGGTAAAGGGCAGGGATGATGGTGCCCTCCACTTGCGATCGAGGAGTAGGAAGGGTTGGGTCCTCCATAGGCAGCAGGAAGGAGGATGGTGAGATCGGTGGTGTCGGTAAGGTCGTGGCATCCTCCAAGATGAGAGAGGTTGATGGAGAACTAACTGGGGAAAGAGGTTCATCCATACGTGATGGACTAATAGATGGACTAACCTCTTGAGGTTGGTCGGGGATGAAGGGCGAGACCGTATTGACTATTCGAATGTTGTGTTCATGAGTGTCGTCAATCAAGGTCTGGACATTGTTTTGGGTCGATGGATGATTGGGGAATGGTTGCTTGAAGATGTCGATGCCCTGATTAGGAGGTGCATTGGGATTGTCTAGGATGAGGTCACCCTTTTCAAGCATGTCTTGGATTATGTTTTTAAGGGTTTTGTAGTTTCCCGTGTCATGTCCTTTAACATGGTGGTAGTTGCAGAAGTCATTTTCCCTACACCACGCAGGGATGGCGTGTGAGGGATCAAATTGTGGAGGTGGTCAGATCTGGGGGAGATTGAGAACCCCCTGTCTAACAAGTTTTTCCAGCACAGACGCGTATGATTCTCTGAGAGGAGTATATTGTCGTTGTACGTATCTCTGCTAGAATTGGTGGGTGGCGTTCTGAGATGTGGATGGCTCAGGCTGATTGGTTGAAGGCGAAGAGGATGAAGGTCTAATGACCACAAAGTTAGCTGAAGCTTTAGACTTAGGATTAGATGATGAAGGTTTAGAAGAAGAGGAGTCATTGGTCTTAGAGTTGGGATTCTTGCTCCGCAACTTGACTTTATTCTCCTCGATGGCACGTAATTCAAGTTTGTGGGCCATCGTGAAGGCTTCGTCAAAGGTGTGAAAGGTTTGAACCTGTAAGGTGGAAGAAATAAATTTGGCACAGGCTTGGGAGAAAAGTTCAATAAGTTCGGGTTGGGATAGGGAAAAGGAGAGTTGATTGATGAGACCTCTCTAGCGAGCAACGAAGTCAGCTATGGATTCGTCTTCAAATTGGCAGATAAAATAGAGGTCTGTGATCGAGACCTTCTTTGTGATGTTGATGGAGAAGTGATCAAGAAAGAGCTGGGCCAGCTGAGCGAACGTGAAGAGAGAATGGCTGGCAAGGGAGCTGTACCAGTCAAGCGCAGCACCAAAGAGAGACATAGGAAACGTGCGTAAAAGCAATGCATCATCATGGGCAATAAGGTAACAGGAATGTCTGAATGACCGTAAGTGTTGTTGTGGGTCTTCCTTGCTTTAAAAATGAGAAAATTTAGGAAGTTCTCATTGGCTAAGATATGGTCTAATCGAGACAGAAGGATGAATAGGCTCATTACAAATTTGCTCGTATGAGAGAGCATTGCGTGAGCCAAAAATGGAGGTCTCTAGGCTAGACATCTTGTCCATCAGCATTTTAATGATATCTGCTGACGGATTGGCGGGTGGAGTGCCCCCTAGGTTATAAGGCGCTTGGAAGAGGCTAGAGGAGGCATATGACGTAGTTGGTTGTGCCTGTAAAGGCACAACGTAGGGATAATTAGTCGTAGGGATAGAAGAGAAGACTAAGGGTGGTTGGGTAGAAGGCATAGCTAGGCTTGATGTTGCCACTAGAGGTTGGATTGTGGCAACAGGGGCCAATGGATAAGAAGCCACCTTGGTGTTGATAGGGGTCAGGGTAGGCGAAATAGATACAACCAGATTCTAGAAAGCAGTGGAGAGTGGTTGAGTGGGCTGAGGTTGATAGGGGGCTGAAACCCCGGTGGAAGTGAGCCCAAAGATGGAGGAAGAGGCCACACTTGGAAGGTTGGTCAAAGTCTGGTCATTGGTTGAGGTGATAGCTTGGGTGTCTAAAGGCTGAACTATGGACGTTGTCGATACGGCCGTAGTCGCGACAAGAGAGGTCGGCATTCCATAAATCGAATTGCCCAAGGAGTCTCGCATTTGGCTATGCGCGAGATAGTGTTGCAAGGCTTTGAGGTCCAAGAATCGTGCAAAATCTTGGTCCCCTTATGGGACAATAGGATTCTAGGGCCGGGTTGGGTGAGTAGGAGTTCTTTCAGTCTCTGAGTGGAACTCCATTATAGGACCGGTTATAGACGGGGTAGACGGAAGTGGTTGATGCCTCGCGTGGTTGACTAGAGCCTTGGCTTGACTATGAGTTAGAACCATTCAAGGCAAGAAAGGTCGTCCTCACAAGCTCAAACAAGCAGATAAGAATAGAAAAGATGAAGAGCACAAGCAAATCCTAAGCATTAAATCCCTAGAAATTTATTAGAATCATGGTGGCTTATGCCTTAGAAATGTGTGTAGAAAGATTGGCTTTGGAGTCGGGTCCTAGAAGAGGTAGTCTATGGATGGTTTCAGGTTTTGTTTAGGCGCTCAAGAAGTCTGGGTTAGGTTTCGTACATGGCCTGGTGCTAAGGAGCAAGCTCCCCTCACTTCACGAGCCTAGTGATAAGCTGGTCTCACTTAGTCAAAATATACTTTCCCTAGAGTTTAGACTCTGCCAGAGAACAGAGTGGGCTTTCCCCTTGGTGATGAAATCCAAGTAGGATTGCCGGGATGGGTAAGGTATCCGCTGGGGGATGAAATCCCAGTCGGGCCTTGTCTCAAGTAAGTTTGATGTTTGATTTAGTGCAAGTGGTTCGGTTGTGTAACATCAAGTGATCTATGATTAATTCAATATGTGATTTGTTAATTACTAAGTGTAGTCTAAGAAATACAAGCAAGCAAAAATGCAATGCAACATGTTTTAAGCCCCAAGTCGAAATGTTAAGTTCGGATGAAAAACAAGTTGAGAAAGGGTTGAAGGATATGATTTTTGACTAGTCTAAAAATGCAAGAAAAGAAAAGAAAAGTTATTTTTATTCCTGCTTATGATGTCGTTTAGAAGAGAAGAACGAGGTGAAAAGGGAGGATCCTAATGCACCCTATATGAACGAAAAGAAAAGGAACCCAAGGAAGAACCTAAGGTCCCACTGGGCGTGCCAGAATGTTTCTACGCTATGTTCGCTTTTCACATTCAAGAAAGGGAAATGAGAAACTAAGAAATAAATGGACGAGGGTTTGTACGTACCCGAATTGTAGACATGCGCACCAAAATTTAGACGTTGTGAGAACTCCTCTTTGGTTGTGGAGGATGACACCTGAAAGAGAAAACACTAAGACACAAAAAATGTTAGATGACAAAAGGGTGGACTGCCAAGCGAAGGCTTGGTCCTAGAAGCGCAAAGGCTTCTATGAGGATGCCAGTCCACTGTTAAAAATAGAATGCTGATCAGAAACAGAAAGTGATAAATGATGAAAGATAGAAAGAAAGAACTTAAGACAAATGCGTACCTATTTAGAAGCAATCTACCTTTGCACAGTCGTCGATGTCAGTGGTATTGCCGGCATCAATCAGGAATGTCACCGACATCGGTTATACTACCGACATTGGTAGGGGTACTGGACGAGGTCAGCCAGGGCAGTAGTCAGGGACAAGTCTTGTCGGGTCATAGGCTAATTTTTGGTCTGCAAAATGGACTGTGGTCTCGTCTGAGGGTCAGGGAGGTCTATTCAGAGGTCTGAGAGATTACCTGGAGGTCTGAGGAACTTGTTTTGGGTCTGAGGGACTGAGAATGTTGTCTGGGACTGGACTGAAAGGGTGACAGGGTAAAAGGAAGATGGATGGGAGACAGGGGTCTGAGAAGGCTTTTCAGCCTCTCAAGGAAGGACAAGGCAAGTGGTGGACAGTGGATAGGATAGGTAGATGAAATCAAATGATAAAATGAAATGAAACAATGAAACTCTTACCTCTTGCTTGCTGGTTGGAGAATGGAGAAACCTGTTGTTTGAGCTGTTGAAGAACCTGCAAATGGAGTTGTTGCTTGGAGCTGCTCTGCAAGGTACCTATAGCTGTTGGCGTTGATGTATGAAAGGGAGGAGAAGAAAATATGAATGCAAGGAGCATCAAGAGAGTTCTATTTGCGGGGGTAGAATGGTTGCAGGAAAACATTTTGAAGGCTGCCGACGGCGGTAGAACCACTGATGTTGGTCGAATAATGACCGACATCGGTGGCTAAAGAATGGGGACAGAGGCTAAAATTAGCCTCTATCCATTCTTTCACGCTGCCGGGTCAAGGGGCCATGGTAAAATGGTCGAGGAAGACATAAATGGACGCGAGATGAAGGATAAAGGAGAGATTTGGGCAATAAAGGCTAGGAGAGAGGTGGGGGGATCCAAGGAGGGGATCCAAGGTGGCAAGGGTGAGGTGGAAAAGGGGCCACTAAATCAAAATATTTAAGTTATTTTAATTTAATGAATGGAGGGGACTAAGGTAAGGGTTAGGACATGGGTCAAGGGGGACAAGGGGGGAGGATGAAAGATGACCAAGGTGTAGACACGTTTATGGTGTCTACAGGTTCAATCAAATGGTTCGTCAGTCGGTTCAAGGCTTTGTTTGAACCATTGAACCAAAACTTGGTTCAATGGTTGGTTCAACGTCTTGGTTCAATGAAAAGGTTCAAAGCCATGGTTCAACAGTTAGTTCAAACACATGGTTCAAAGCCTTGGTTCAACGAAATGGTTCAAAGCCATGGTTCAATGGAACAGTTCAATAGTTGGTTCATCGCCAAAGTTCAAAGAGTTTCTCGAAGAAGCCCAAAGGCCATTCAAATACTGCTCGAAGGGTAGATACCCTTGTGAGAGACTCTTCTCGACTCAAAATGGGTCATTTCTTAAGGCCCAAAAGGGCAAATTCAATCCAGAAAAGTGCCAAATAGAAAATCTGAAAGAGGACAAAGGAATGACGCGCTTGAAAACATCAAATTCAACACAGTGAACTAGTTATTGATCCTTTGAACATAAAGACCAGAATACATTCACAGATTTCAAGGCCAAGACCAGTAGAAAGTGGAGAAGGAACAAAATAACAAACTAAATCCAAGACCTGATTCAATTAATCAAAAAAGGAGGAATGATGAAGATAAGATCAGATTGCCAGGTGGACATTGAAAGTTTCAAACTTTCAATAAGCGTGACTTGTTTCCCTGCATTGATAAAATCAAATGGGTAAAATGCCCCTAAGTTCCAGCGTGTCTTCTTAACAGATTCCAACACAAAATGATGTATTTATTGTTCCCGAGTCCTTCTTGAAGAGGCTATATAAGGGACTTTCTTTTATTGTAATAAGGATCTATTTTTTGATAATTAGAAGAAAATTCTGCCCAAATTGTAAGGCACTACTGAGACTTTGAGCTCAAAGTGCCAATCATATTCTGTTACTAGAATAAGAAAGCAAGTGGTTTTTCAAACTTTGTGCTATAATATCTTTGTTATTGAGGAAATTATTCTTATGTCTTTTTCTTCAATATATCTTCTGTTCCTTTAATTCAACAAGCAGAATTAGTGACAGCAGTCAAGAAGGTGTCCTAAAGAGTCAACTGTGGAGAGACTTTGTGCCCCCATAATTGCCTTTAGTGTGTTTTCTTTTAATTTCTATGTAAAGGACATTGAGGTGACTTTGTGCCCTCATTGTCCCTCGTATCTTACTCTTGAGCAATCCAGGTGAAGACTTTGTGCTGCATCTCGATTTGTTGGTTATTACATCCTTTGCTACATTTTTTTGTTACTACCAGGATTATTCTTGTGGTTTATTGAATAGTACTTCTGAAAGAAGAGGAGTATTGTCTGTCATTTCCCTTGAGTTTTTCCTTTGATCTACGCACATCATCTCTAAAGAAAGAGAGATGGATAGTTTGTCCTACCCATGAGTATTATTTTCTATTTATATATATATATATATATATATATATATATATAGCATACCTACAAGGAACCTCCCCTTGATGAGAGGAGAGATCAGTTTCTTTCTGATGTGGTAAAACTACACATTTGGATGACTAATCTTCCTACTTTGGCTGATCAGACCTATTTTGTTTATTAGTACGTTGATCGACAAAATATTCAACCAACACAATTAATAGTCAGTAAGGGTACAACAACAATTGTATTGATGTATTATAGATAAATAAGATCTGAATTATAATCTATCATCCCCTCTAGTACCCACTCATCTGTGAATGATTTTATCTGATTCATATTCATCTGACTCCAATCCCTCTGGACTACTTCAATTCCATTTACACAATTGGCCCAATAGTCCTCCAAGTGGGGCTTATGCTCATAAGTAGATCCTATGCCAATAATTTGATTTACATACCCTCTAATGTCCATGGAGTCTCTACTAGCATAGGTTCAAATAGTGAATTCAAAAATGGCCAATTCTATGTTGTGTGTATTTACTATTATTTTGTAAATAAAATGGCCCAATGCAATGGGAAATGAAACACCTAATATGTGTTTCTCTCTATAACATATTTGAACAGCTGATAATTGTTAACAAAGCTCAATGAGAATGATCTTATTACCTACTAATCTTAGAAGTCTCAATGAGTTCCCTTTAAAAGCACCAACCCTGATATATGTAAACATTTAGAGTTGTATAAAATAGTTTCCATATTGATTAACCAATTTGGTTGCTTCAACTGAAATCCTCATTACCCATTCTTCTTCTAGCAACTGCACTACTCTCATTATGAATGCATGATTGACCCTAGTTTAGTGTTTTTTGCTTTGTTATAATTTGAGCTATGGGGAACACTCAAATAATTGTGTAAATAATGGGATGGTCCCACATTGGGAAAGCTCTAGGTATAACATTTAGGAGGCTAATGAATATACCAGATAAGATGTCATTAAAAAATTCTTAGAGGTTTACACATTTAGCAATTATTCGTGCAAGAAATCACTAATTAATCCGCCCCATTCTATGAATTATTTTCCATGCAAATGATTTTAATTGGGAAAATATCTAATGGTGGAAGGGCTTGGTGTCCTCATTACCTAATACTAGGTTTAATATGGTAACCATATCTAAGAGTTCTTCCTTAAAATCTGCTCAGAATAAGGTCTTGGCGAGCTTAAAAGGTCTCTCTCTCTTCTGATTCAACTAGGAGTTATTAATAGTGGTTAATCATTCAGTAGGATCCTTATCCCAATGTGTCTCTCCATGTTTGATGTTGATACTAAAAAAATCTTCATGAAGGGGGATCCTCAAAGTCATGTTCATTGTAACTCCATCCATTTTTGCCATGAGTTGTCCAAATTTTAACCTGATTTCTCTTGTTTGTGAGTTATATTACTTGGCACAAGAAAATACCATCTTTAAACACTGCACTAAAGTGGGAAAAATGGTTGCTTATGGTAATTCACTCTTTGCAATGTGTTCAATTAGCAATGTTAGGATTTCAAAATTTAGTCTCTTATGAAAATCCTCCAAATCTACGTGTCTGATCTGAGAATTAGATATGGTTCATATCTCATGTATTTGTATTTCATATTTCTAGCTTTTAGATTGGTAATTGCTATTTGGAAAATTAGAGCAAGGATATCAAGTGAATTAGGAGACAAGAAATGCTAAATCATCTGGAAATAATGTAAAATGTTGGACATATGATGCTTATGGAATACACGAAAGAGCTCTTGAAATAGGGTTTTGAAAGATGGTGAGTCAATAGTGGTGTATTAATGTCATCACTTTTAGGATTAAAGAACTCATGTTTGATATGTTGGTAATTAATTTTTGAAATTATAATTACGTTTAGATATTTAAATGCCTCAATGTTTGTAGGATTTTTGAAAAAATTTGGTAGAGTTTCGATGCATAGGAAGGTAAGGGTAGAGCAAAATCACATTTCTCAAATTTTGAAATGAGCAATATGAGTTAGCCTAAGGAGTAAATAGGCTAGACATTGGCTAGAGAATGTATCTTACATACTCATGTGCATCAAGGGGAGAGGGGATCCAATCATCGTGTCCCTCATAGACATGTAGGCATGGATGCATAGATGCATTGGTAACCTACATCTCTACATTATTGCATCCATAGAGGTCAGTAGGTCCAACTATCACATCCTTTTGGGACATGCAATCATGGATGCAAGACTGATAAGGCAACTTGCATCTTTGTATTATCTCATCTATGGAGGTCAGGAGGTTTAGCCATCACATCCCTTAAAGATGCCCCAATATGGATATGTGACTGCCAATTCATCCTGCATCACCATGTTATCATGTACATAAAGGATAGGCTAGTTGGTCGTGTCCCACACAAATGTGTGTGTGTAGTTTAAAAATGATTTTTTTCCTAAGTTAATATCTTAACTTTTCTCTT
Source organism: Torreya grandis (assembly GCA_037957365.1). Lineage (NCBI taxonomy): Eukaryota > Viridiplantae > Streptophyta > Pinopsida > Cupressales > Taxaceae > Torreya > Torreya grandis. The sequence goes on along the minus strand of JARHVA010002724.1, from coordinate 827,868 downwards.
TTTGACTCTCAAAGAGTATTGTTTTTCTAACTAACAAATAGGGTTTAAATTGATAATTTAGTGAAAAACTGGCTTAGGCTAGGGATGTGATTTATGAGACATAATAGAATGCTCAAAACTCAAATTTTTAGCATATTAATACATTATCAATTGGGAAATGAACTCAAATTTAAGATTGAAGGGAGAAAAATGAAACACATGGCACACAACAAAAGGGAAACACACAACACACATTAAAAGGAAAATGGTAGGGGATAGCCTACCATCATTCTTTATACAACTTCAAATACTACACGTTATATGGTAGTGGGAGAATACCATTTCCATACACTAGATAATACATTTTCTCACCACAGAAATTTCAAATTTTGAATGATCCCATCCAAAGGAAATCAAATTTCTCATGGCTTCCACTTGGTTCTCTTCTTTCATCCTAGATTAAGACCAAATCACCAATATGAAAATCATGATGGTGAGATTTTTTATCGAACAATTATTTAGATTTTTACTAAAGAGATACAATTTTATCAACTATAATGACTCACTCCTCTTCTATATTTGTTAGATACATGATTCATTTTTAGAGAGCATCTTTGAACTACTCATCTTTAATAACTTGGTCTAAATTTAAAGTAGATAATTCTAAGGAGATAGTGATCATAACATCCCTCCTATTTAGCAGATGAAATGGAGACATTCCAATTGCCCTCTTAGGTATGATTTGATCAGCACATAGTGCATCATATAACTTATTATGCCAATTCCTTTAGTTGTCATTGACCAACTTGTGAATGATGGTATTTATGTTATTGTTACTGGATTCATACTAGACATTACCATGAGGGTAGTAATCTAAATAATGTACTATAGAGATGTATCCATAATAGAACTTGATCAGTCTAGTAGAGGAAAAATTAGAAGCATTATTCATCACTATCTTCTTGGGAACACTGAATCTGGGCAATATATTTTCCTTAATGAAATTACACACTATCTCATAAGTGGTAGATGTCATTAGAATGGATTATACCCACTTTGTCAAATAGTCAGTGGCTATTAAGACATGAGTGTGTTCAACAATGGAATGAATATTTGGAGTTTTAATGAAGTCCACTCCCCATTGTTGGAAAGGTTCCTCAATGATCACAGGTTTGAGGTATTCCTTGGGATGGAGCTTGTAAAACATGTAAGATGACCTATTTGGTGAATTTAAATTTGATAAAATACTCATTATTTGGTGAGAAGATGGATCTTGAAGAATTAGATAATACTGGGGAATGGGATAGTCCAAAAGGAATGACCTTATCTGGAGAGTAGATATAACTAAATTGGAAGTGTTGATTAGTCTAAAAGTTAGATTAGGTTGTTTAGGATGTTGGATAGGGATATTTAAAATTATAATTTTCTTGGGTGGTAAGGTTCATCCACATAAAAATTAAATGAAGGGTAGTCAAGGAACATGGAATTGGGCATGAGTTAAGTGTGTATAAAGAATGATCACAAGTGCATTATTTTAGGAGTAAATGTTAATTTATGTGTCTACAATGGCAAACCCAAAAAATTTATTTATATGTTTTAGTGTGGGCTTTGTTTTAGTTTTATGCCCTATTGGTCATTTATTTTATCTTTCAGGCTGGTTTCGATTTGGTTGTTCCTAGTTTAACATTGATTGTCATCATTATCTGTTTTATTATATTTTATTGTAAAATAGTTGGGGACTTTTAAAAAAATATATACTTTACCCAATAGGAAAAAAAAACTACTATTGGAACACATCAATATCACTATTATTAATCAAAAAATAACAATAGACATTAATGGTTAGAAAAATAAGGTGATCGATTAGTATTCATAGACCATAATCCATGCCAAAAATAAAATATAACTTAAAATGACATGAAATTTTGGCAAAGCATGGAAGCAAAAAACTAAAACATATTTCAAATCATTAGGCATAGGCCACAACCCTAAAAGGAGGAGGTGGTGGATAGGCCTTATGATGTTGGGCACTCTAAGCATAAGTCTAAGCTGAAGGAGGATTAGGAACCACCCAACCATCCTAAATAGAGTTTAGGGGAGATAAATAAATAATAATGCCCCAACCAGTAGGTGGATAAACAACACTTCTAGTCGGACCACTCCCCTACATAAAATAACTCCACTAGGATGGGCCACCAACAAACTTCCCATAAGGTAGGGGCCACCTACCTCGATAAAGAGGAGTGGAGAAGTGGTTTGATTATGAGAGTGGCTTCACTGACATCAGGGTGTTGAAGGAGGAGATCCATGAGCTAGATGGTTTGGGGAATGTGGGTCATAGTACAAGGAGAACTCCTTTAATGGTTGAGCAAATCCTATAGGTTTTAGAATTCAAGAAACACCTTCTTAACTTGATCTTGTATTTACATAGAAGATAAATAGATAATAATCACTTTGTTATTAACAAAAAAATGGCAATATGTTTATTTATTATTAAATAAAGATAAATTCCTAGTTTTTCATAGTTGAAATAAATTTATAGTTCTGAATAAATTCCATAGAAAAGTTATAAATGCGAGCCATTTAGCATTATCCCAAAAAACCATATGCTAAAAGAATAATTATGGGTGGAAGGGCTAAAAGAGGCTCTGAATCCTATACTAAATATATTGAACTTTGGAGAAAGCCCAAAAGAGGTGTTTGAAGGACTCTTAGTCTAGAACATGCATGACACTTGAGTTAGGAAACTCTAATATGTAAAATTCACTCCCTAAGGGGAAGACCCTAATAAATCAGACACTAAAGAAAAGGATAAATCTTAGGCTTGAGCTTAGCATTCTGAATCTTGTTCATTTTGGCAAGCTAGGTCTTAGGCAAGGAATTCATACTCCAATGCCTATTCAACTTGTCCAAATCTAAATAGAATAATCTCATGATTTGATGGAGGAGACCTAGAGAATAAGTAAAATGAGTATTACAATTTCATATCCAATCTTTTCACCAAGCATGTCAATATTGCACACCACCTTATATAACATGGCATTGGGCATCATCTCTTGAATACACAGAATGAAAGTTAAGTATGATTGATTAACTTGTATTTATATGTTAGAAAAATCCAAGGAGTCTAATCACAAGAAGAAATATAATATTTAACAGTATGAATTCTATTTAAAAAAAGTCTTACAGATTTCATGCTTGTATATTTTGCTAATAGAAGACTTGAGTTAGTCATATCTGGAGACCACCAAATATTATGGTCATTGAAGGATAGGCCACTACAAAAACCAACACCCACCTATTTTTAATGATTTTAAAATCCTTCCAAATTATTTTATCAACAAAATATCCCTCAATTTTGATAGGGCCAGTGGTAACAATCACAGTGTGATACCCAATGTTTTTCCAATTAGCTTTACCATAAGACAAACCAAAGGTAGTGTAATGTCATGCAATAATTTTCTAGACTTTAATGCCTTCAATTGCTTAGACCACCCATTTTTTTAGGTTGTGGAGCTAAAAGCTTCACTGATGCAGACATTGGAGGAGGGTGCTAAGTGTCACAGTCGCTGGCGTCGGTCAGGCCAACTGACATCAGTCAGGTGGAGACAAGCAGCTATCGATGACGATCAGGTATTGGCCAATGTCAGTCACCCCAGGTAGACAGGGACCGACGTCGATCGCCTGTGCAGTTCCAAAACTGCTAGTTCATGGACAATTAGTTAATGAACTGATTGTTTACATGTAAGAAGGCTAATTATAGTCTTGAGCTACGGATCTAATTATTGTAATTGGATGTCTAACTATTGTTTGCATGGGATCTATATAATAGACTCATGGGCTGTATTGTAAATTGTGTTAGAGAGAGAGAGAGCAAATATTAGCTCTTTCAGAGTGAAGAGAGCAAGGTGTGTTCCTCCTAGTGCCACAGTGCCAAGTATGGGTGCTGGTTTGGAGAATCAGAAGGATTCTTCATGTATGTAGGATCTTGGTTAGCAGGTGTGCAAGGCCACGTTTAGAGATCTACATGTGTAAGTAAGATCATTGATTTGCAAGTGTTTGTGTGTTCGAGATCTAGGTTTGCAGGTGTGCAAAACCAGATTGATTTGTAGGTGTGCAAGACCAGGGAGATTAGCAACACAATAGGGAGCAATATTAGGGGAGATCTACTTGGAGTACGGTGTGTACTCAATTGGAGAGCAAAGAGGAAGGCAAGGTAGATCCTTCCAAAGGAAGATCATTTGAGTTACAGGTTGTTGCAAGTTCATGAGAGATCTACTTGGAGTGCGTTGTGTACTCGGTTGAGTATGTGTGTATACTCGGTGTACTGGCAGTAGTGGATACTCACTGGTTGGAGGTGAACACCAACTCTGTGTTTGAGTTGTGTGTTGGGACCATAAGAGAGAGAGTGAGCTCTTGAAGAGATTTATTGTTTATGCCCTAGAGGTGTGGGAGCCCTAGAGGTGTGTAAGGAAGAAGACTGTGGCATCTTCTTTGTTGTATTTCCTTCTGTAAGAGTATTAATACAATTGGGTATTGTCTCTCATATTCTATGTTATTTTTGAATTCTAGTTACTTGTTACTTCTGGTTTATTCCACATGTTAAGTTCCTTGTACATGGTAATTAATTGTGCTTCCTAGATCTTAACAATGGAGTCAGAGCATGTTTGTTGTTCTATATTCTTGACAAAGTGGTATCAGAGCTAAGGTTGCAGGGAGCAATTTTGTGTTTGATTACAAGTCACTCTCAGGGGTTTCTGATTGAGTGGCAGTAGAGCAATGGTAGAAGAAAGTAAGCTAAGAATGGAGGAATTAAAAAGCATGAATGGTCAATTACGGTGTTATGGAAAGAAAGAGCAGGTAAAGAAAGATTGTTGGTTGGTAGCAAATCAGCATGAAGGAACTGAAGAAGTAGATGTTGCAGGTGTTATTACACAAGATGCTATGGGATGTTCCTTGGATAAAGTAGAATCTTGTCTTATAGATTCTATTGCCTCTTTCCATGCAGCCCCAATTAGAGGGGTTGGTGAGCCTTGTCAAAGTATTGGCAAAGGGGAAGTGAAGCTAAAATTACAGGCAGCCAACACATGGGTGTTGAAGGAGGTCATGCAGGTCCCGGTTCTGAAGATAAGGCTAATTGCTTCAAGAAAGTTGGGTGATGAGAGATGCACAAAAACTATCATAGCGGATGCACTTGAATTAGCATGTGGTAAGAAAGCAGGTACTCTTTATCTACTTGCTTGTATTACTAATTCTTCTTTTGTTGTAAAGAGGTGGCTTTGTAGGCTTGGTCACATGAGCAAGAAGGAGATGCATGTTCTTAAGAGGAAGTCAGATGTCTTTGACAGACTTAAGAACTGGAAAGCCTTGGTGTTTCTGGAGGAGATGATGGACATAGATCAACAGATGGGACTGAGTAACTCTGAGCAGAGTAGTTTGGATAGGGTTTTGATCCAAAGAGAGCTCGTGGGTAAAAAAGTCATCACTCACAGGCAAACACAGTTACCAGCATCAGTCAAGGGGAACTGGCATCGAATAGATAGGTGTCGATGTCAGTCATGTGCAGACCAAAGTCGGTGGTGTCAGGTAGGGTGGCTATCGGCATCAGTCAGAGAATTGACGTCGGTGACTAGGTAAGACTGACGTCAGACAGGAAACTGGTGTTGGTAGAAAGGATAGTCGCATGAAATCAACGTCGATCAGATGCAGATTGTGTGGTGATTGAGGTTGGTCATTGAGACAAATTTTGGGTGGACAGCAAGCTATCAAGGAGTCTCAAACACCCATATGGAGGACTAAAAGGGTAAGTAAGCCTCAAATTTGTTATTCCTCTTCTTTATACTCGTTGCTCACTGCAGAGAAGGAAGGATCCAGGGAACAGTGGGAGCATGGCATGAAATAGGATGTAGAACCAAACAAGAGATTTGGTAGGGTTGCCAGTTGGAAGAAAGCACTGAAAGATGAATGGATACCTTAGTAAAGAATAGAGAGAATGGACATGTGAGACAGAAGGCCAGGTCATATGGTCTTGAGGAAGCTGTAGGATAGTGGTACAGGTTTGACAGGTGGATGACAAAGCACGGCTTTAGTCAATGTCAGTGTAACCATTGTGTTTGTCTTACTAGGTGGATGATGGTCGCGACATTATCTTGTTACTGTATGTGGAGGATGAGCTTGGTGCAGGTTTAGACATACAGGGTTTTGCTGAGCTAAGGGTAAGGTTAGTCTAGTGGCATGTCATGAGGAATTTGGAGCAGTAAAATTCTTTGGCATGAGTGTGTTCTAGAGACATGGAAGATCACAAGTTGATTTTGTCTCTGGATGATTGTGTGAAATCGGTTAGCATGCCGATGGGTTGGACAGTTTTATGAACAGTGTCCTAATTCACATAATGAGGTTAAGTACATGTGTATTGGACCTGAGTTTGCCCACGCAGTGGGAGCTGTCAGAAAGTTTGGAGCCGATCTAGGAAAGAAGCACTGGAGGGAAGTTCAATGGATTCTCAGGTATTTGAGAGGGACCAGCAGCAGGTCGACATGCTATGTAGGGTCAAGTTTTTTCTACATGGATTTGTAGATGCGGATGCGGCAGGTTACTTGGATGACAGGAGGTGCACCACAGGTTGTGTGGTGGTTGGTCTTCAAGATTAAGCTTGAAGAGGGATACATGCTAGGAAACAAATTAGACAATGTATAGGTACATGTACAGTGCAGCTATTTATCTCCAAGTGGGAGATTGTTAGGTTGTGGAGCTAAAAGCTTCACTGATGTAGACATTGGAGGAGGGTGCTGAGTGTCACAGTCACCAGCGTCGATCAGGCCAACTGACGTCGATCAAGTGGAGATAAGAAGCTGCTAATGACGATAAGGTATCGGCCAATGTCGATCACCCCTAGGCAAATAGGGACCGACATCGGTCGCCTGTGCGGTTCCAGAATTGCTAGTTCACGGATAGTTAGTTAACGAACTGGTTATTTGCATGTAAGAAGGTTAATTATAGTCTTGAGCTATGGATCTAATTATTGTAATTGGATGTCTAATTATTGTTTGCATGGGATCTATATAATAGACTCATGGGCTGTATTGTAATTTGTGCTAGAGAGTAAGAGAGCAAATATTAGCTCCTTCAGAGTGAAGAGAGCAAGGTGTGTTCCTCCTAGTGCCACAGTGCTAAGTATGGGTGTTGATTTGGAGAATTAGAAGGATTCTTCATGTATGTAGGATCTTGGTCAGCAGGTGTGCAAGGCCACGTTTGGAGATCTACATGTGTAAGTAAGATCATTGATTTACAGGTGTTTGTGTGTGTGAGATCTAGGTTTGCAGGTGTGCAGAACCAAATTGATTTGCAGGTGTGCAAGATCAGGGAGGTCAGCAACACAACAGGGAGCAATATCAGGGGAGATCTACTTGGAGTACGGTGTGTACTTAGTTGGAGAGCAAAGAGGAAGGCAAGGTAGATCCTTCCAAAGTAAGATCATTTGAGTTGCAGGTTGTTACAAATTTATGGGAGTTCTACTTAGAGTGCGTTGTGTACTCAGTTGAGTATTTGTGTATACTCGATGTACTGGCAATAGTGGATACTAACTGGTTGGAGGTTAACACCAACTCTATGTTTGAGTTGTGTGTTGGGACCATAAGAGAGAGAGTGAGCTCTTGAAGAGATTTATTGTTTATGCCCTAGAGGTGTGGGAGCCCTAGAGGTGTGTAAGGAAGAAGACTATGGCATCTTCTTTGTTGTATTTCCTTCTGGAAGAGTATTAATACAATTGGGTATTGTCTCTCATATTCTGTGTTATTTTTGAATTCTAGTTACTTGTTACTTCTGGTTTATTATGCATGTTAAGTTGCTTGTACATGGTAATCAATTGTGCTTCTTAGATCCTAACAGTGGAGTCAGAGCATATTTGTTGTTTTAGATTCTTGACAAAGTGGTATCAAAGCATAGAGAATCACTTTTTTTGTAAATGTAAATAATGCACACGCCATTTTTATCATGAGGAAGACGATAAATATCTCAAACAAATTCATAATACCCTCAATTTTATTTAGCATTGGCCCAAAAAGAATCTCAAATAACCTTTGCCAATTTATCACAAGAGGATTTATAATGGGCCTAACAAGAATAACATACATGACTGGCTATTAAAATATTATAACATATTTGAAATTGACTAGCTAAATAAAATGATTGGGAAATCCAATATTCCACCCTTTTCCCCACTTGATCAATGACATATTGCCGAAGTTCAAAATGGGAGCTATCAAAAGCAAATGGGATACCAAAGAATTTGAGCTTATCCCATTTTTTGATCCACTTCTAGTTATATTATTTATGCCATTCCATCATAGGCATCATGCTCTATCTTTAGATTGGGTTTCATCCCATTGCAAACTAGAACTTGAGGCTTTGTTAAAAATATTGAGGCAATACAACGTATTTTTGAAAGATACTTCTTCTTCATTGAGAGTGAGAAAAGTGTCATTTGTAAAGTAACTATTGATGAGGTGAGAGGAGAAATTAAAAAATTATAATCCCCTTAACGAGTCCTCACTCTCATCTATGAGCAATAATATATCCAAATGCATGTACGTACAAGACATATAGACTTGGTGGCAAATGAAAACCTTGTCTAATGGAACAAAATATAAAATAACTATTAGATTTGAGCCCATTGAAAGTGAGGTAGGTAGAAGATCAAGAAAAAAAAAATTGAACTACTGATATAAAATTTTGGCTAAAACTTGGATCTTGAAACATAACAATAATAAATGTCCACACAATCCTATCATAGGCCTTCTAAAAATCAAGTTTGAGGAATATGGTTCATGAACAAGAAACTTGAGACCATTACATTCCTTCCTAATTAGAAATGAGATTCTTTGAAGTGTATCTATTTTTAATTTATTTATTTTCCTATGGTCTAATGATAACATGAAAGATGAAATGGAGATGGTCACAAGTGCTTTAGCAAGGATTTAATAAGACACATTGAGGAGGGTGATGGGGCACTAACTAGTAATGAGCTCTGATTCACTAGCCTTGGGAATGAACTTGATATTTATTTTATTAATAATAGATCCTAAATATTTATTTTTAAAGGCCTCTTTAAAAGCTTTAAACAGGTTAGGCCTTAAAAAATATCAATGAACTTTGTAAAAATCACAAGGTAAACCATCAATACCATGGGATTCAGCATTAGCCATGCATTGTACTGCATGAAATAAAACCTCAAAATTTAGATGGGTATCCCATAGTTTTTAGTTTACAAGGCACCACATCCAAACATTATTTTAATGTATGCACACATTCCATCGTCTCACTTTGGGCTTGGAACACTAGCTTATGGTGTTCAACAAAAGCCAAGGATATTTCATGTACACTGGTGAGATGCTAATGAGAAATCTTGATATCTTTTATTTTATCCCTAACTTGTATGACCTGGAGGGATTTTTAAAATTATTTTGAGGCTCGATCTCCAATTTTGAGTCAATGTAGTAGAGCTCATATTTGAGCCCCTTTGGTTGCATGGTTATCTACAATTTTAATATTGTGCTTGAGGGACAACATCATGGATTGAAACTATAGATCAAAAGGACTATGCTCAATGAGAGAAGAGATTTTATGGTATTAATTGACCATACCACTATTGGCCCACAATGGGAACCCCATAATTTGTTAACCATAGTGGAGTGATGGCCTTATTTCACCACTCAATATAAATAGAAACACAACACAGATAAGAGACAAGGTTCTAAAGTTTGGCGATGAGATGGATGGTGCCCTCATGGTAGAGGAGCAAAGTGTTCAAAAAAAATTATTATGTGGCACCTTGAAATGACCACCACCCCACTCCACTCTAGAAGTCATGAAACAACATTTGGTCTAAAAGGATAATTTATGGATGGATGATGATAGCTTACCCATCTGAAAAATCAAAAGAGAAAATGTGTTTCTCAAAAATCATGAAATAGGATAGCCATTTAAGGACCCTATTAGTGTCAACATGACAGTTGCACAAAGTAAACCAAGGTGAATTATTAAAATTACACCACCAACGAAGTGGGTCCACCAAACCCCAATGATTTTTGAAATAAAACCAAGCTTCATGTTCTCCCACACACCATCACATGAGAAGGTCACGAATTTTGTCATCAGGGCTCTCAATCATATTAAAATCACCACAAATCAACCAAGTGAAAAAATGCAAAATTGCCAGTGGACCATCACCATAACATCATTCTATCAGGGCCATCATTTAGGGTGTAAATGTTGAGAATCCTCAAGGAATGAACATTAATGTCAATCAAAACCAAAATAATTCAATATGGCAGACCTTCACTTGAGGTAACAACCAAAGGGATAATTTTCTTGGAAATTTAATATATTGGCACCGCCATGTACATCTTCATGTGAAGTGGAAAAGTAAGATGTATCAAGTGAAATACATTTTAGAGTAATTTATATAAGAAACCCTTAAATATTAATTTCATGAAAAAATACAAAATTAAAAATCCCCAATTGTAGACAAGTAACACATAAAGAGAATTTATGAGAGGACTTTGTGAGACCTCATACATTCCATGATATTAAATTCATTGGGGAGATTCTTCCATAAGTAGTTATTATTAAGCATCCTATATGTCTTATCTAATTTTATTACATCCTAATTTTTTGCTAAGCAAATTTATTTGATTATCTATGGATTTTTTATAGTTGATAACTTGATTTGATTATTACGAGCTAAGTTGTACATCATATGTTGTTATGGGGCACTTGTATGTTGCTTAGATTTCATGATTTCATTGCTATGAGTTAGCTGTAATGTATATTCTTTACATTGTGATAATGTTGACTTGTTATTTAATCATTATTTTATGATATAAATGTCATGATGTTATGGACTAACTACCTACTTGTCGTGAGATGGATGCAAAATAAATTCATCCCTCAGAGCATGATGGAGGGAAAGCATCATTGGAGAGGGTGACAGAGGGATTTTCTTAAGGATAATAGAGGAATAGTTAGAACCCTACACATACCATATTAGACAGTATATGTTATATACATTATTTGAATGGTTAGCGTAGTATGTTTTTGGATATTATTTAAATTTAGATAAATGCTTATGCATAATAATTGTGTGTTAGCTTAGTTAATGATGATGTAGAATTAATCTTGTGTGTTTGTGTTATGTAGTTCTAATGTGTTCATGATTGTTAATGTTACAGAAATATAAATTTATAGGAATAAGTATCGAGTTACTACCACACATATACTAAACCCATGTGTCTAAAATGTTAACTAGTTACCCTTATGATATTTGAGAATATCATTATTTGGCTTTAACGCCTTAATATAATTAGGTAAAAGAAGGTAAATAAATTTATATTAGTGGTATTATTATTAAGCCATATTATTATTTAGTCATAATGATTGGTTACCTAAACTAAGTAATAAATAAAGTAATTTTATTATAATTAGTAATTTTATTATAATAAAATAAATAGGAAAAAGTTAGTAAAATAAATAAAAACACAAAAACATAAAGAAAGGGAAAGAAATACATAAAAAGGTAAAATCATGGAATAAAACATAGAAAACCAAAAAGAGACCAGCTTAAAAAAAAGAGAGAAGAAAGAAAAACATAAAAAAGGCAGCTTTAATGAAAGCACCACTTCCTTGAAAAGAAAAAGATAAAAAATCATGAAAAGAATAAAAGAAGGGAAGAGAGGTGCAATATAAGGGGAGATGGAGGAGATACAAAAGAGAGAAAGGAATAAAGGGAGTGATGTGGAAGGAGTAGAGAGAAAGAGCAGGCCAAGAGCGTAAATTATTCTAGTGTGCCAATTCCATTGGAAAATTTCTCCAGGTAGGAGATCTATGCAGGTTTGATTTCCATGTTGGTTTGCAATAAATAGTATATACAAAGCATTCTGCATGGTTTATTGACTTCTAAATTAGTGAATCGCCTTAAACATATATATAGAAAGCTAGTATATAATGATTTAAGCATACATACAACAAATAAGTGATTTGTAAATACAATGATCGATTAATATATTATTATTTATCATACTAGATGATATATAGCAACCTTAATTTATAAATACAATGATCATGCATATAAAATTATAATGCATGTTTGCATGAATATCATTTAACAATTTGAATAAACTTGAGGAATCTCAATCCAAAGAGGTTAATCACAATGACTTATATGATTATATAGTATTCATGATTGGAAAAGACTCGAGAATACATGGGAGGTATGGGCTGACAATGATGTGTCTCTAGATGTGTTATTCTCCTATGTGAAAATTGCCTAAAAGCCTTTCCAATCCTTTGTTGGGGCATTCCCTAAAGGCCCTTTCCCTCTTTTGTTAGGGGAGTTCCTCAACCTTCTCATCCTAATGAATGATTACATTATTAATGAATGAATAATATCTTTATGTTTTCTTTTGATAATGCCTTATACTAGAACGTGTCAATGAGGTAATGTGAAAAGCAATGATGGAGTGATCACGTATGACCCAAAGAATCATTGATGGAACTGAAGTGATGGTTTTGCATTAATGACATGGAGATGTAAAGTCTTTTTGTGCTTAGTGGGGATTTTTTTGGGCTAAAAGTAATACAACTTCTTATTTGGGTTTGCGAATAGAAATCCATTTCAATTTGATAATTATAGGGTTAAGGACTCATATAAAAACTTTTAGTAATAACTAAACTCAAATGTTTTAAGTTCTATTTCAGTTTTTGATATTTGGAAATGATTACTTGTTCATGCAGTGATGATATTTTTAGTGTTAGTATCAATGGGCATCTATAGTGAACTAGTTTTTAGTGCTCTATGTTTATTGCAAATAATGGGTTTGGCAGTTGCTCCTTCTGTTTCATATATTTTACTCTACTTGAAACCATAAGTGATGTACTCTCTCTCTCTCTCCACATCATATTATATTTATCTTTGAAGTAACATCCCCATTGGTATATATCAAACACATGAATATATATTGATTATATGTTTTCAAATTATACCTAGGAAAATAGCATGTATGCTACATTCACATATATAGTCAATCTTATTCATCTAAATTATGCTTCATTATTCAATAATCTAGTAGAATAAGTATAGTATATAAACATTCTATATTCTAGGTGGATGAATATACCATGTTACAGTGTAATATAGGGGTTGACACGAGTTTATAACCTGTAATAATGTTAACTTTAATTCATAATCAAGTAAATCAAGTAATATATAGTTACTAATGTATACGATGTCATAGACAATAAAAGTAACTACCTTATATTGTTTTGATTAGTCTGAAATTGGGATAAATGGGGATGTTGTACCTGAAATGGAAGATTAAATCGAGATAATTATATGTAAGTCTATGAGAATTCAATTGCTTCATGTCGATTTAATATGATAATATAATTGGATAAGTGATTATATAATATATTGTATCATATGAGTTTTGTTCATATTATATATAATCCAAGGATATAATAAATGGTTATATAATATAATTTTGGTATTATCTTATGCATACTAAATATAAGTGGATGTTAACACTATCCACTAAGTATATCGTAAGCCATGCCAAGTCTGTATATATATTTAGTTATGGAGTTTTACATATTGTGTGTGACTATACTCCAAACCAAATATATATAGGTATGAGTTCATTTGGAACAAGGGCTATATTAAATAATTTATTGATTATATACTCTCAGCTTTATATGTTGAATACAAGACTTTTCATTCATAAGTATACTTATATTACTAAAATTTGTTCTAGTGGTTAGTGGGTTGGTATACCCCATAATTGTTTCATTTATGCTTACTATATTTATAGACTATGTGTATTATTAATGATGAGTATAATGTAACATAGTCCACGTATACCTATTGAGAATTATTGGTTAGTGTATTGTATATGGATTTATTGTAAACTTGTGTATGATACATACCGTGGGTGTATTAATGTATATCTATGTACTTGATGAAACTTTTATGTATCATATAAGAGTAATTTGGATATTATTGAATACTTATATGCAAACCCTGATACAAAAGATTATGTAGTTTTAAGAACTTGTATATGGAGTTATATACACTTTGATTATATCAGGATGAAAAATTATTTAGTTAGGGATAAAAACTATGAAGAATAATTACATTGTAGAATCCCTTATTTAGTTAAGACCTTGATTAGAGTCATAGATGATTGTTAGTCTACAATAGTGAAAACTTATATGCACTACATATTATAAGAATATTAATATGTACAAGTGTTTAGACATATATCAAATATATTAGTGCAATCACGATGTGTGCCTATAAGTTATAGTAGTATTGATGAAAACTGATCTTACACAACTCTGTAACCATCAACTATGAGCTAACTTCATATATAGGCCTGATTTAGTTCAAGCATTCCTTGTAGCCCTATTTTCCCTGTTTATTGGCCATAACTATTTATAGGTTGACTCAATAATGAAAGTAATACTATTTCTGGATACCCATTAAGCCCTTGTATAACATACATAAAAATATCTTGAGGTTGCTTTGTACAGAATTATACTTTCTTCTTTAGGCCCTGTTCCAATTAGCCCTCCTTTAGTGCAAAACCCCTTGTCCAGAGTGATGTACAGACTTTATAAGCAAACCAAGCATCATTCCAGATACCCATTACATTCTTACAGGTGAATCAATCATTTATTAGGGTACTTCTTTGGAGAAATCCACTTTTCCTCTATTGGCCTACGCTCTTCCCTTCACATGCACCTAGGCTCCACTTGGCAATTGACTTTTTCTATACTTATCTGTACTTTGGCACCTTGAAACCACTTAAAACAGTTTTATAACATCATAAAGGGTCAAATTACAAATTTTCAAGAGTTTTCAAGCTTTAAAACTCATTTTGAGGGTTTGAACCTAATTCAGAATTTTCCCATGACAGTCACAGGCTGTGAGCTAATTATTTTTGTTGGGGGTGTTTTAGACAGTTTCAAGGGCTCTAATCACTTGTATAAGGTCTGTTTTAACCCCCTACACCTTCTCCAATAATCATCTTGGTCATGTCAACCTTTTGTACCTTCTAATGCTCAACAACTTAGTGTCTTTTGACTGTATTTGTATGACAGTCAGCAGGGTTCAAGATTTTTCTTATTTATTTCAATGATCAATGGACTTCAAAATGTTATACAAACATGTCCATACCTTAAGTGATTTCCATATTCCCATACTTATAACAAATAAGACCTTTTCAATGCATTTACCTTGCAAAAACATACAAATGTTTAACCCTTGCCTGTATACTGTCACCTACAGGCCTGAATTTCAACAGTTGAAGTTTTGAGATATCAAAGGGATTTCTAAGCCTGTTTCTTCTTCATTTAGGTTTCTAATTACCTTATAGACCTGTCTCCAAACCATTATGAACATCATGCAACCATTTTCACATGGGGTTTTCTTTGGGCAGTGGGCTGTAATTTAGATGCCTGAATACCTTGTTTAGGCCTGTTTGGGCTTTTTATAGCATTCAAAGTTCTTAAGATCCTTTGTTCACATAAATACCAGTTTTAAAATTATCCTCAACATGCCAAATAACCAGTCTTTCTTAATATGCTATGAAGAACCATCCTTCACACACACATTCCCATACATATATATATATATATATAGGCCTGTTTACAGAATTCATAAATGAAACAAATACATTCTTTCTTTCTTTCATAGATCAATTGGAAGACTTACAATTTAATACCAGAATCCATGGCTTTCAAAACCTTGCTTTCTCCTCTCATTCTCTTGACTTCAATCAAATTTTCTCCTTCTCTTTTCTTCAACATCTCTTGAGTGAGGTCCTCCCTCACTGTTTCTCTCCTCTTCTCTTCATTCTATCTTCTTTCTCTTGAATGAGAGGACTTTTCCTCTCTATCCTTCTTCACTTCTACACCCCTCTCATTCTCTCTTCTCTTCTCTTTTTTTTCTCCTTAATGAATTCTTCTTTGTTTTTCTTTCTTTTCAAGAATCTCTCTTCCAACTTCTACGCCTAAATTGGGCTTAAGGCAACAAAAGACTATTTTTAAGTTTTAACAATTTACTAAGGTTGAAAATAGTTTCAACCATTTCCCCTTTATTTCCTCAACAATCTAACCATTACTTTTTACCTTTTTACTTTCACTTTTTGATAATTACATTTTACTTTCAAGGTGAAATTTTGAAATCTCACAATTTGGAGGGAAAACCAAAATTTGAATTTTTACACTAGAATTTGAAACTTTTGTAGATGCTCCTGCATCAAGTATGCAATTTAAACATAGGATATATCCAGTTGGTATAAACTATACTTGCTTGCGTATTATTTAAGATTATGGGACATTTTGAGTCTTGAAATTGTAAGACTAGTTGTTTGTAATTATGTACATGTGTTCATGAACAATGAACTATGATATTATGGGATGTCATAGAGTGTATTATGTTTGAAAACTACACTCTAAATATATGTTATACAAAGATGGTACAAATTGTAATTGTTATGTCTAAATTTATTCATATGTTTGACAGACTAATTGTATGCATTTAACATGTTTTATGACAACTAATAGGAGGTACTATATTGTGTCTACTTATAGAAATTATAATATGCAGACTAATATATATTATACCTATTTGGTATAATCTACACTTATTTACTTCTTTATTATGTAATAAATGATATTGTGAATATTCATTCATATGTTAGATAGACTAAACGTATGCATTTGATTATTCTAATGCTTAACATGTTTTTTTATTGTTATTAAGAAGTAATCTATATGAATATGTTGGTTATATATATGTTAACCAAATCTTGCATTATTGGTACTGAGTAAGTAGTGAGACAGATTTCACTAACTTACTAGCATCACAATGACAAATGAAGGTAATCCGATCAAGTGGTATATATGAAATTGAATGGTCCTAAAGATCAATAACTATTAAAAACTTTGGCCAAAGTAATGTGAATGAGATATTGTCATTTCATATGTATGATTTACATGTTTATATGATATCTTTTTAGAATGGATTTTTTATGGTGCACTGCACATTTTTTTTCAAAATCATATAACACACAGGTACTAACTTGTCTCTTTAAATTCTTGCACCATCACTATCTACTCATCCATGAAGGGAGGGTCATTCCCTGATGGGGAATTGTGCAGGGGATTGATGGTCTACAGTTAGTGTGTAAAAGTGCTCAGATAATGTTCTCCCTCCCCACATAAATACTTACTTGGAGATGACACTTATACTCTATAATGCTCAGAGTTGACTCATACTCTATGGAGCCATGTATCTTATATTTGTATATTGTATTGTATTTATTATTGAAACATTACTTGATGAGTTATAATTACTTATTATAATTTGATAGCAGTGGTTGTATGGTTGTACTAGCCATGGCTGGAAGTCTGTAGTTACTTCGAGTATTTTATATGGTGACTAGTTATATTGTCATGGTGAATCCTATTGAAAGAATACATTGATTAAATTTTTAAAAAATTATCACATTTTTCTAAGTCAACCCCAGTGGGGTTGTTACATGTCGTATTTGTTAGGTTGTGGAGCTAAAAGCTTCACTGATGCAAACAGAGGAGGAGGTTGCAGAAGGGTTGCGAAGTGTCACAGATGCCGGCGTCGGTCAGGCCAACCGACGTCGGTAGGATCAGACCAGAAGGCAACCAATGTCAGTCAAAAGTCGGCCGGCATCGGCACCCCCAGGCAGACAGGGACCGACGTCGGTCACCTGTGTGGTTTGACTGCGAGTGTTTTACGGGCAGTTAGCTAACGAACCAAGTGTTTGCATGTCAAGAGCCAATTTTAGACTCAAAGCTGCAGATCTAATTATTGTAATTAGATGTCTAATTATTGTTTGGATGAGATCTATATAATAGACTCATGGATTGTATTGAAAATTGTTCTATTTTGAGTTGAGCAAAGTTTGCTTCTTCTGTGTGTGAGGTGAGCAAGGGTGTTCCTCCTAGTTCCATAGCAGTACCAAGGTGGGTGTTGGATTAGAGAATCAGCAGGGTTCTTCATGTATGTATGATCTTGGTCATCAGGTGAGCATGGCTACTTTAGGAGA
Organism: Torreya grandis; assembly: GCA_037957365.1. Lineage (NCBI taxonomy): Eukaryota > Viridiplantae > Streptophyta > Pinopsida > Cupressales > Taxaceae > Torreya > Torreya grandis. Next base: position 809,749 of record JARHVA010002724.1, on the reverse strand, counting down.
TCTACATGGTAAGTAAGATCATTGATCTATAGGTGTATGTGTGTGCAATGTCAAGGTTCACAGGTGTGCAGAACCAGATTGATTTGCAGGTGTGGAAGATCAGATAGGATAGCAACACAATAGGGAGCAGAATCAGGTGGGATCTACTTGGAGTACACGTGTGTACTCAGAGCAAAGAGGAAGGCAAGGAAGTTCCTTCCATAAGTAAGATCAGATTGGGTTGTAGATTGTTACAGTTCAGGGGAGATCTACTTAAAGTATGATTGTGTACTTGTGGAGTGCGTGGAGCACTTGTGGTGTGCGTGGAGCACTGGAGAACTGGCAGTAGTGGATACTGGCTGGTTGGAGGTGAACACCAACTCTGTGTTTGAGTTGGGTGTTGGGACCTAAGGGAGAGAGCTTTGAGGGAAGATTTACTATTTATGCCTTAGAGGTGTGGGAGCCCTAGAGGTGTGTAAGGAAGAAGAACTGTGGCAACCTTCTTTGTTGTATTTCTTTCTGAAAGAGTTTTAATACAAGTTATGTATTGTCTCTCATATCATGTGTTATTTCTGAATTCTAGTTACTTGTGTATTCTGATTAATTTATGCATGTTAAGTTGCTTGGTAATCAATTGTGTGCTTCCAGTTATTTATCCCAACAAGTGGTATCAGAGCCTGGTTGTAGGTTCAAGAGTCTGATACCAACAAGTGGTATCAGAGCTAAGGTTGTAGGGAGCAGGGTTTGTGTTTGGTTACAGGGCACTCTCAGGAGTTTATGATTGAGTGGGAGTAGAGCAATGGCAGATGAAAGTAAGCTAAGAATGGAGGAGTTGAAAAGCACAGATGATCACTTACGGTCCTATGAAAAGAAAGAGCAGGTAAAAAAAATTGTTGGTTTGTGGAAGATCAGCATGAAGGAACTAAAGAAGCAGATGTTGCAGGTGATGTGGCACAGGATGCTCTGGGAGGTTTTTTGGATAAAGTTGAATCTTGTTTTATAGATTCTGTTGCCTCTTTCCATGCAGCCCCAGATAGAGGAGCTGGTGAGCCTTGACAAAGAATTGGCAAAGGGAAAGTGAAGCTGAAATTGCAGGCGGCCAACACATGGGTGTTGAAGGAGGTCATGCAGGTCCCAGGTTTGGAGATAAGGCTAATTTCTTTAGAAGATTTGGGTGATGAGAGATGCACAAGAACTCTCATAGTGGATACACTTGAATTAGCTGGTGGTAAGAAAATAGGTACTCTTTATCTAATTGTTTATATTACTGATTCTTCTTCTGATGCAAAGACGTGGCTTTGTAGGCTTGGTCACATAAGCAGGAAGGAGATGCACATTCTTAAGAGGAAGACTGATATATTTGACAGACTTAAGAACTGGAAAGCCTTGGTGTTCTTAGAGGAGATGACAGACAGAGTTCAGTGGATGAGGTTGGATACTTTTGAGCAGGGCAGTTGGACATGGGTTTTGATTCAAAGGAGCTCATGGGTAAAAAGTCATCACTCACAGGTGAACACAGATACCGGCATCATTTAGGAGGAATCAACATCGAACAGATAGGTGTCGATGTCGATCATGTGCAGACCAAAGCCAGTGATGTCGGGCAGGGTAAGACTGACGTCAGTCAGGAGGACCAACGTCAACAGTAGGTAAGACCGACGTCGGTCAAGAGGACCGATGTTGGCAGCAGGAGGACACTGACGTCAGCAGGGTTGGTAGTCAGGATAGGCACATGGAATCGATGTCGATTGGATGTAGACTGTGTGGTGACCGAGGTCGGTCACTATAACAGATTTTGGATAGATAGCAAGCTATCAAGGAGTCTCAAATGCCCATATGGAGGACTGAAGGTGGTAAGTAAGCCTCAAATTTGTTGTTCCTCTTCTTTATACTAGTTGCTGACTACAGAGCAGGAAGGATCCAGGAAACAGTGGGAGCATGGCAGGAATATGATGTAGAACCAAGCGGAGACTTGGTAGGGTTGCCAACAGGTATGATAACATAGAGACGAATGGATTCCTTAGTTGAAGAATAGAGAGAACGGACACGTGAGACGAAAGAAAAGGTCATATGGTCTTGAGGAGCTGCAGGACAGTGGTACAGGTTTGATAGGTGGAGGACGAAGCATGGCTTCAGTCAATGTCAGGGTAACTACTATGGTTTGTCTTACCAGGTGTATGATGAGTCGCGACATCATTTTGTTGTTGTATGTGGATGGTATGCTAGCTAGTAGGATTGTACATACAGGGTTTTGCTGAGCTAAGGGTAAGATTAGTTTAGTGGCATGTCATGAAGAATTTGGAGCAACGAAATTCTTTAGCATGGGAGACATGGAGATCACAGGTTGATTTTGTTTCCAGTGGGAGCTGATGTGAATCAGGTGTTGGCGAGGTTCAGGTTGTAGAACCAGAGCACACTAAGGGATGGACAGTTCAGTGTCCGAAATCACATGAGGTCTGGTATAGACCTGAGTTTGCCCAAGCAGTGGGTGTTGTTAGAGAGTTAGGAGCCAATTTAGAGAAGTGGGTTCTCAGGGATATGAGAGGGACTAGCAGCAGGGATTCATGCTATTCATGGTCAGGACTTCACTACATGGGTTTGTAGGTTTGGATGTGGCAGGGTACTCAGATGATAGGAGGTGCACCACAGGTTGTGTGGTGGGTTGTCTTCAAGATTCATCTTGAAGAGGGATACAAGCCAGGAAATAGATTAGACAGAGTATAGGTACAGGTACAGTGCAGTTGTTTATCTCCAAGTGGGAGATTGTTAGGTTGTGGAGCTAAAAGCTTCACTGATGCAAATAGAGGAGGAGGTTGTAAAAGGGTTGCAGAGTGTCACAGATGCCGGCGTCGATCAGGCCAACTGACGTCGGCAAGATCAGACCAGAAGACAACTGATATTGGTCAGAAGTCGGCCGGTGTCAGCACCCCTAGGCAGACAAGGACCAACGTCGGTCAGCTGTGTGGTTCGACTGCGAGTGTTTTATGGGCAGTTAGCTAACGAACCAAGTGTTTGCATGTCAAGAGCCAATTTTAGACTCAAAGCTGTGGATCTAATTATTGTAATTAGATGTCTTATTATTATTTGGATGAGATCTATATAATAGACTCATAGATTGTATTGAAAGTTGTTCTAGTTTGAGTTGAGCAAAATTTGCTTCTTTTGTGTGTGAGGTGAGCAAGGGTGTTCCTCTTAGTTCCACAGTAGTACCAAGGTGGGTGCTGGATTGGAGAATCAGTAGGGTTCTTCATGTATGTATGATATTGGTCATCAAGTGAGCATGGCTACTTTAGGAGATCTACATGGTAAGTAAAATCATTGATCTGCAGATGTATGTGTGTGCAAGGTCAAGGTTCACAGGTGTGGAGAACCAAATTGATTTGTAGGTGTGAAAGATCAGATAGGACAACAACACAACAGGGAGTAGAATCAGGTGGGATCTACTTGGAGTACAGGTGTGTACTCAGAGCAAAGAGGAAGGCAAGGAAGTTCCTTCCATAAGTAAGATCAGATTGGGTTGCAGGTTGTTGCAGTTCAGGGGAGATCTACTTGAAGTACGATTGTGTACTTGTAGAGTGTGTGGAGCACTTGTGGTGTGTGTGGAGCACTGGAGAACTGGCAGTAGTAGATACTGGCGAGTTGGAGGTGAACAACTCTGTGTTTGAGTTGGGTGTTGGGACCTAAGGGAGAGAGCTTTGAGAGAAGATTTACTGTTTATGCCCTAGAGGTGTGGGAGCCCTAGAGGTGTGTAAGGAAGAAGAACTGTGGCAACCTTCTTTGTTGTATTTCCTTCTGAAAGAGTTTTAATACAAATTGTGTAATGTCTCTCATATCATGTGTTATTTCTAAATTCTAGTTACTTGTGTATTCTAGTTAATTTCTGCATGTTAAGTTGTTTGGTAATCAATTGTGTGCTTTCGGTTATTTATCCCAATAGTATTAGAGCTGTGACTCAAACTCTAGGACCTAATGAGTCCACTAGCATTTTTGTATCCTTCTGTTATCAGAAAGGAGAATGGTGAAAACTAGGGTACCCGATGAGGGTTCTTTAAATGTCAATGACAATAACCCTCCCTTTGATCTTAACTGATTTGTTGCTAAGCAAGTAGTAAAGTTAGATCAAATTCTCATAGCCATGATTAAAATTAGGAATCAAATTTCAGCCTTAGAATAGGAAGTTTGTTAGGAACCCGTGGAAGCACAATTGATTACCATATACAAGCAACTTAAGATGCAAAAATAACCAGAAGTAACAAGTAACTAGAAACCAGAAACAACACAGAATATGAGAGACAATACACAACTTGTATTAATACTCATCCAGAAAAGAATACAATAAAGAAGATGCCACTTCTTCTTCACACCTCTCAGAGGCTTCCCACACCTCAAGTGTACAGTACTTCTTTCCTCAAAGCTCTCTCTCTTACGGTCCCAACACACAACTCAAACACAGAGTTGGTGTTCACCTCCAACCAGTCAGTATCCACTACTACCAGTATACCAGTGCTCCACGCACTCCACAAGTGCTCCACGCACTCCAAGTAGATCTCCCCTAAACTGCAACAACCTGCAACCCAAATTATCTTACTTATAGAAGGATCTACCTTGCCTTCCTCTTTTCTCTCTTTCTGAGTACACACTGTACTCCAAGTAGATCCTGCCTAATCTTGTTCTCTGTAGTGTTGTTGTCCTCCTTGATCTTACACACTTGTAAATCAATTTGGTTTTGCATACCTGTAAACCTGGATCATGCACACACATGCACTTGCAGATCAATGATCTTACTTACCCATGTAGATCTCCAAACTTGGCCTTGCAACACCTACTGACCGAGATCCTACACACCTGAAGAACCCTTCTGATTCTCCAAAACCAGCACCCACACTTGGCACTGTTGTGGAATTAGGAGGAACACCCTTGCTCACTTCACACATAGAAGGAGCTAACTTTGCTCAACTCAAACTAGAACACCTTACAATACATCCCATGAGTCTATTATATAGATCTCATGCAAACAATAATTAGACATCTAATTACAATAATTAGATCCATAGCTCAAGACTATAATTAGCCTCTTAACATGCAAACACCTGGTTCGTTAACTAACTATGCGTGAACTAGCAATTTTGGAATCGCACAGGTGACTGACATCGGTCCCTGTCAGGCTGGAGATGACTGACGTTGGTCGATACCTGACCGATGTCAGTTGCCTTTCCCATTGTATATGACTGACATTGACTGATCAGATCAACATCAGTTTCCCTGTCACTTAGCAACCTCTCAACAACCTCCTCCATGTCTGCAACAGTGAAGCTTTTAGCTCCACAACCTAACAATATCTCACTTGGAGATAAACAACTACACTGTACCTATACCTGTACACTATCTAATTTGTTTCTTGGCTTGTATCCCTCTTCAAGCTCAAACTTGAAGACCAACCACCACATAACCTGTGGTGCACCTCCTGTCATCTGAGTAACCTACCACATCTGAACCTACAAACCCATGTAGTGAAGTCCTGACCCTGCATAACATGAATCCCTGTTGCTGGTCCCTCTCAAATACCTGAGAACCCACTTCCCCAAATTGGCTCCTAACTCTCTGACAGCACCCACTTCTTGGGCAAACTCAGGTCTATACCAGACCTCATGTGATTTTAGACACTGAACTGTCTAGCCCTTGGTGTGCTCCAATTTTGCATCCTACGTATTGAACCTCACCAACACCTGATTCACATCTACTCTCACTAGAGACAAAATCAACTTGTGATCTCCATGTCTCTCATGCCAAAGAATTTCGTTGCTCCAAATTCCTCATGACATGCCACTAAACTAACCTTACCCTTAGCTCAACAAAACCCTGTATATACAAACCTGCTAGCTAGCATACCATCCACATACAGTAACAGGATAATGTAGCTATCATCATCCACCTGGTTAGACAAACACAATGGTTACACTGACATTGACTAAATCCCTGCTTTGTCATCCACCTGTCAAAACCTGTACCATTGTCCTGCAGCTTCTTCAAGACCATATGACCTGGCCTTTTGTCTCATGTGTCCATTCTCTCTATTCTTTAACTAAGGTATCCATTCATCTTAGTGCTTTCATACCGACTAGCAACCCTACCAAATCTCCCGTTTGGTCCTGCATCCTATTCATGCCAAGCTCCCACTATTTCCTGGATCCTTCCTGCTCTACAGTCAGCAACTAGTATAAAGAAGAGGAACAACAAATTTGAGGCTTACTTACACTTTCAGTCCTCCCCATAGGTGTTTGAGACTCCTTGACATCTTGTTGTCTACCCAAAATCTGTCTCAGTGACCGACCTCGGTCACTACACAGTCTGCATCCGACCGACGTCAGTTCCATGCGCCTGTCCTGACTACCAACCCTACCGACATCGGTGTCTACCTTCTGCCGACGTCGGTCCTCCTGACCGACATTAGTCTTACTATCGCTGACGTCGATCCTCCTGACTAACGTTGGTCTTACCCTGCCTGACATCACCAGCTCTGGTCTGCACATGACCAACATCGGTGCCTATCTATTCGACGTCAGTTCTTCTTGACCGACACCGGTACCTGTCTTCACCTGTGAGTGATGACTTTTTATCCGCGAGCTTTCTTTGAATCAAATCCCTGTCCAAACTACTCTGCTTAGAGTTACTCAACCTTCTCCACTGATCTATGTCCGCCATCTCCTCCATAAACACCAAGGCTTTCCAGTTCTTAAGTTTATCAAACACATCTATCTTCCACTTAAGAACATGCATCTCCTTCTTGCTCATGTGACCAAGCCTACAAAGCCACATCCTTGCAATAGAAGAAGAAGCAGTAATATAAGTAGATAGATAAAGGATACCTACTTTCTTACCACCCGCTAATTCAAGTGCATCCGCTGTGAGAGTTCTTGTGCATCTCTCATCACCCAACTTTCCTGAAACAATTAGCCGCATCTCCAAGACTGGGACCTATATTACCTTCTTCAACACCCATGTGTTGGCTGCCTACAATTTTAGCAACACTTCCCCTTTGCCAACAATCTAACAAGGCTCACCAACCCCTCTACTTGGGGCTGTATGGAAAGAGGCAACATAATCTATTAACCAAGATTCAACTTTATCTAGAGCATCTTGTGCAACAACACCTGCAACATCTGCTTCTTCATGCTGATCTACTACCAACCAACAATCTTTCTTTTCCTGCTCTTTCTTTCCATAACACTGTAAGTGACCATTCATGCTATTCAGTTTCTCCATTTGTAGCTTACTTTCTTCTGCCGTTGCTATACTCCCACTCAATCAAAAATCCCTGAGAGTGACTTGTAACTAAACACAAAACCTACTCCTTGCAACTTTAGCTCTGATACCAACTATTAGGAACCCTTGGAAGCACAATTGATTACCATATACAAGCAACTTAAGATGTGGAAATAACCAGAAGTAACAAGTAACTAGAAACCAGAAACAACACAGAATATGAGAGACAATACACAACTTGTATTAATACTCATCCAGAAAGGAATACAATAAAGAAGATGCCACTTCTTCTTCACATCTCTCAGAGGCTTACCACACCTCAAGTGTACAATACTTCTTTCCTCAAATATCTCTCTCTTACGGTCCCAACACACAACTCAAACACAGAGTTGGTGTTCACCTCCAACCAGTTAGTATCCACTACTACCAGTACACCAGTGCTCCACGCACTCCACAAGTGCTCCACGCACTCCAAGTAGATCTCCCCTAAACTGCTACAACCTGCAACCCAAATAATCTTACTTATGGAAGTATCTACCTTGCCTTCCTCTTTGCTCTCTTTTTGAGTACACACCGTACTCCAAGTAGATCCTACCTGATCTTGCTCCATATTGTGTTGTTATCCTCCCTGATCTTGCACACCTGCAAATCAATCTGGTTTTGCACACTTGCAAACTTGGATCATGCACACACATACACCTCCAGATAAGTGATCTTACTTACCCATGCAGATCTCCAAACTTGGCCTTGCAACACTTGTTGACTGAGATCCTACACACCTGAAGAACCCTTTTGATTCTCCAAAACCAGCACCCACACTTGGCACTGCTGTGGAACTAGGAGGAACACCCTTGCTCAATTCACACACAGAAGGAGCTAACTTTGCTCAACTCAAACTAGAACACCTTACAATACAGCCCATGATTCTATTATATAGATCTCATGCAAACAATAATTAGACATCTAATTACAATAATTAGATCTGCAGCTCAAGACTATAATTAGCCTCTTAACATGCAAACACCTGGTTCGTTAACTAACTGTCCGTGAACTGGCAGTTCTAAAACCACACAAGTGACCGACGTCGGTCCCTATCAGGATAGAGATGATCGACATCAGCTGATACTTGACCGATGTCGGTTGCCTTTCCCACTGTATATGATTGACGTCAGCTGATCAGATCGACGTCAGTTTCCCTGTCACTTAGCAACCTCTCAACAACCTCCTCCATGTCTGCAACAGTGAAGCTTTTAGCTCCACAACCTAACAAAGTTTATGGTGATGAATAGGAATTACACCAAAATGTACCTGAAGAGCATCCCACTAAGCAAGATAACTCTTAGGATGTGAGAGCATAGGTTGTACCCATGTATTGAGAACCTAGTGACATGTAGTATTATATTGGTTAAGTGAAGTGTGTTTTGGACTTGTAATGCCTCAATGTAGAGTCATGCTACACCATGATTGGAGTTGAGAGATTTAGTAGATCCCCATGTATGGATAGATTTATATTATAGGTAATAGACAACCATGATTTTTAAAATAATGTTTACCTATGTGGATAAAATGTTGAGTGTGTACCCTTAGGAACATCCATACTCTCTTAGAGTTGTTAAAGGGTTGCTTTATGGAGTATCTCGATAGTGATGGTTGTATACAATATTTGGGTAGGTGAATGCACAACATAGTTCATGAGTCATAAACAAGATATTCCTATAATATTTTTGATCACTTAGATCAAACACATCGAGAATGATTACATCTTTATTTGGTAATGAAGTCACCACCACCACTTGTGGTTTGTATTATGAGTGTTTAAAAAGCATGGGATGCTTCTCATTTATGAATGTATACATTTAGATTTATTTTTTTGTTTTATGTACAATACTCCTAAAGGAGGGAATCCCAAAAGATCATTTTTGGATTGGCACCAACTACTACAGTGGGAATTCTCCTTGTAGTGGAGTGTAGTTATCTTTGTTCTGGATTCGTATGTGTTAAGAGTTTACTCATGGTTTGGCACCCCATATGTTTATGTGGATTGGGAAGAGGTGTCATCTCCCATTGCTAGCATAGAGGAGAGTTGTTACTCTCTCATCCTCCTTTGACATCATTATAAGCCCACTAAATGGATTCATATTTTTCTTGATGTTGATTTAGTGTTCCTTAATCAGAAACTTGATTCTAAAATGTTGTTTTGACAATATTCCCTGATGTTCATGGGATGGTGTATTATACTTATATATATATATATATATATATATATATATATATATATATATATATATATATATATATATATATATATATATATATATATATATAAGTTGTAGGAATGGAGTGGCTCGATGCATCTATGTGGTTAGTATTTTTCCTTCTAGTTGTGGAAGCAGGGTGTGATAATACTCTTACAAGTTTGGTAAGTATGTAGTGATTTTGGCAACTTGGGTTATGGTGTTTTTATTCATACCATGTGATGGTATTTAAGAGTTTTGTTACTGAGATATTAGTTCACTACTTTCCACTTGTGGCTTTTTAGAGTTACACTTTCCAATGCTACTTTATCTAAACTTGGGAACATTGATCATGTGGAGTGGTAAATGGTTCTAGATTAAGATTTATAAGTTGATTATAATTTTTATGTTATTATTTGCTCTTTATTAGATTGGTATTATTCTCATCCTAATTAAAACATGTTGTTTTAATGAGACATTTATGTACCTTTCACCTACAGAGAGTATGAAATAGGATGTACGAAACATCTTGTTAGTTGAAGGGGTTCAAATAAACTTATAACTTGTGTAACTAACCGAGCAAGCAGGGAGGCATTATCTCACTTGTTCCTTTTATAAGGTTGTAAGGATGGTGTGATCCTTGGTCTTTGTTTGTTATAATAGTTTTAACATTATTTCCTCTTAATTATGAATATAATATAATAGGTTAAGCTATAAAATATGATACTAATTATGTTTGGATAATGGAAACTTAATGCCATTGTGGAATGTTTATATGATCTTCTAATGATGGCAATTAATACATTTTGAATTATTTAGTATATATCATTGCTCTCTAAGATCTATTAGTATAGATTTGTGATTCATTGAACCATGTGTACATCTTAGAGATCTTTAGGTCATGGAGACCTAAGGGATGAGTGGTGAATTAGGAACATGAGTACTAAGAGATGGGAGTGGGTCCTAGTTAGTCTCACATTGAATCGATAGTTACTAAATTTGGATTCAGTAAGGAGAGCTTGTTGAATCCAAGATTTGGCAAGTGGGACTTGTCAAATTTATTCGTATGATTATATGCACGTATATTGAGGAATGTTTATTCTTTAATTTAGTATACATTGGAAATGTATTATTTTTAGTTCCTATTCATCATCATACTTGTCAAGAGCTACATGGAGTAGTTGCAATATTAACATTTCATACTTATCGAAAGATACATAGAGTAGTGATGGTATTGACTTATATACATCATTATTGTTAGGTCCTCTAAAACACTTTTTTCCATAATGAGAAAAACACTCTCCAGGTTATAAAGGTGTGCAGAAGGACTGGGAGATTTTGTGGAACTCTCCCTAGCTATTTGTTCTGGATTTAATGATGAGTTCATGTGTTCATAGTTGAAAATAAATTTTAGGAAGTCAGTGAAACTTTCACCAAGATATGTGAGAACCTTTGAGGTGATAGAAGTGGTTAATACTATAGTGTATAGGCTTGCATTTACACCAACCTTAGCTCTATTTCATAATGTCTTCCATATTTCTTATCTTAAAAGGTATATAATTAATATTTTACATGTGTTGGATTAAAATATTTTTTAGGTTATAGACACTAGGGTGGTCATGATAGAACTAATCAGAGTAATTGACGCTCGAAAACTTTATTGCGTAATTAAGAGATGACACAGTTCAAAGTCTCATGGGACTAATACTCTAAGGATAGTGCTACTTGGGAGGGCTATGATGAATGTTATAGGCAATTTACACAATTATTTGTTTGATTTGATGCTTCATGTTATGTTATCTTTTTGCTAAATAATATTTTTAAATCAAAATTTATGTTTAAATAAGTGTCATCGGGATGATGACTAGCTTTAACGGAGAAGTATGTTATATCCTAATTTATAGCTAAGTAGATTTATTTGATTATTTCTAGATTTTTTATAGTTGATAACTTGATTTGATTATTACTAACTAAGTTGTAAGTCATATGTTGTTATGGTGCAGTTTTATGTTGCTTAAATTTCATGATTTCATTGTTATGAGTAAAATGTAATGTATATTCTTTACATTGTGATCATGTTGACTTGTTATTTCAATATTATTTTATCATATACATGTCATGATGTTATGGACTAACTACATGTTTGTCATGAGTTGGACGTAGGAGAGATTCATCTCTCAGAGTGTGATGGAGAGAGACCATCATCGGAGAGGGTTACGTAGATGGAGTTGCTAGGGAATGACATAGGAATAGTTAGAACCCTGCACACACCACATTAGACTATATATGTTATATGCATTGTTTGAATCATTAACATAATATATTTTTGGATATTGTTTTCATTTAGATAAATGTTTATGCATATTAATTATGTGTTAACTTAGTTAATGATGATGTGGAATTAATCTTGTGTGTTTGTGTTATGTAGTGTTAATGTGTTCATGATTGTTAATGTTACATGAATGTAAATCTGTGGGAATAAGTATTAAGTTACTACTGCATGTAGACTAAACTCATGTGTCTGAAATGTTAACCAGTTACCCTTATGGTATTCGAGAATATCATTATTTGGCTTTAACACCTTAATATAATTAGGTAATAGAAGGTAAATGACTTATAATAGTGGTATTATTATTAATCCATATTATTATTAACTCATAATGATTGGTTACCTAAACTAAGTTAGTAATAAATAAAGTAATTTTATTATAATTAGTGATTGGATTATAATAATAAAATAGGAAAAATTAAATAAAATAAATAAAAACCCAAAAACCCAAAGAAAGGAAAAGAAATACATAAAAAATAAAAATCATGGAATAAAACAAAGAAAAATAAAAATAGATCGACTTTAAAGAAAAAAACATAAAAAGAAAAGGTCACCTTTAATGAAAGTGCCACCTCCCTGGAAAGAAAAAGATAAAAAAAAAATCATGAAAAGAATAAAATAAGGGGAGAGGGGCACAATATAGGGGTAGATGGAGGAGATACAGAAGAGAGGAAGGAAGAAAGGGAGCAACGTGGAAGGAGCATAGAGAAAGAGCAGGCAAATAGCGGAAGTTATTCTAGCATGCCAATTCAGTCAGGAAATTTTTCCAAGTAGGCGATCTGTGCATTTTTTATTTCCATGTTGGTTTACAATAAACAATATATACAAATCATTTTGCATGTTTTATTGACTTCTAAATAATGATTTATGTATACATACAATAAACAAGTTCTTTGAAAATACAATCATCTATTAATATATTATTATTTATCATACCAGATAATATATATCAACCTAAATTTATAAATACAATGATCTTGCATATAAAATTATAATGCATGTTTTCGTGGTCATCATTTAACACTATGAAGCAACTTGAGGAATCTCAGTCTAAAGAGGCTAATCACAATGAGTTCAATGATTGTATAGTATTCGTGACTAGAAAAGATTCAAGAATACATTGGAAGTATGCTCTGACAATAATGTGTCTTTAGATGTGTTATTCTCCTATGTGAAAAGTGCCTAAAAGCCTTTTCGATCCTTCATTGGGGCAATCCGTAAAAGCCCTCTCCCTCCTTTGTTAGGGGAGTTCCTCAACCTTCTTATCCTAATAGACGATTGTATTATTAATGAATGAATAATATTTTTATGTTTTCTTTTGATAATGCCTTATAATGGAACGTGTCAATGAGGTAATGCGAAAAGAAATGATGGAGTGATCGTGCAGGACCCCAAAGAATTGATGATGGAACCAAAGTGATGGTTTTGCATTAATGATGTGGAGATGCAAAGTCTTTTTCTGCTCAGTGGGAGTTTTTTGGGCTAAAAGCAATACAACTTCTGATTTGGATTTATGAATAGTAGTCCATTTCAATTTAATAATTATAGGGTTAAGGACTCATATAAATACTTTCAATGATAACTAAACTCAAATGTTTTAAGCTCTATTTTGGCTTTTGATATTTGTAAACAATTACTTGCTCATGCAGTGATGATATTTTGTGTTAGTATCAATGAGCATCTATAGTGAACTAGTTTTTAGTGCTCTATGTTTATTGAAAATAACAATTTTGGCAGTTGCTCCTTCTGTTTCTTATATTTTACTCTGCTTGAAAATATAAGTGATGTACTATCTCTCTCCACATCATAATGAATTAAATCAAGTAATATATACTTACTAATGTATACGATGTCATGGACAATAAAAGTAACTACCTTATATTGTTTTGATTAGTTTGAAATTAGGATAAATGGGGATGTTGTACTTGAAATGGAAGATCAAATCGGGATAGTTGTCTGTAAGTTTATGAGAATTTAATTGCTTCATGTTGATTTAAATATGATAATATAATCGGATAAGTGATTATATTATATATTGTATTATATGAGCTTTATTCATATTATATCTAATTTGAGGATATAATAAGTGGTTATATAATATAATTTTGGTATTATCTTATGCATATTAAATATAAGTGGATGTTAACACTATCGATTGAGGAAATCGGAAGCCATGCCAAGTCTATATATATATTTAGTTATGTAATTTTAAATACTGTGTGTGACTATACTCCAAACCGATTATATATAGGTAGGAGTTCATTTGGAACAAGGGCTATATTAAATACTATATTGATTGTAAACTCTAAGATTGATATGCTAAATAAAAGACTCTTCATTCATATGTATACTTGTATTACTAAAAGTTGTTCTAGTGGTTAATGGGTTTGTATATAGCATGATTGTTCCATTAATGGTTACTATATTTATGGGCTATGTGTATTGTTAATGATGAGTATATTGTAAAATAGTCCACTTATACCTATTGAGAATTATTGGTTAGTGTATTGTAAATTAATCTGTTATAAACTTGTGTATGATACATACCATTGGTGTACTAATATGTATGAGGGTGTGTGTGTGTGTGTGTGTGTGTGTGTATTGGGATGCATGCCTTAATGCATTAGTATGTGTGCTTATAAGTTGTGGCTAGAAGTCTGTAGTTACTTTCTATATTCACTTGTGATGTGTTTCTTATGGTGATAGTGATCAATGATATATGATGTCACATGCTTCATTTATAGTTATTATACTTAGAGTATTTTATATGGTCACCAATTAGATTCTCGTGGTGAATCCTATTGAAAGAATATATTGATTAAATTTAAAAGAAATTATCACGTTTTTCTAAGTCAAACCTAGTGGGGATGTTACAAGTTCTAATTGTTTTAAACTAGTTCTTCAACAGAGATTGCTAATTTGGCATAAAATCACGAAGTGAAATGGAGTGACATTTAGCCCCATTGTCCTCTCAAGGAGAGTCAATGCAAGTGCACGGTGGATTGCGAGATTGTTGAGGGGTAGGACCACGTGCAAAGTATGTCCTATCATGGTAAGAACTTACTTTTAGCTAAATAACTTGAGAATTTTGTCAAAGAGATATAAGACTATGGAGGGTTAACAAGGGGGAAACAAGATCCCTTCACTCCTCAAAGGAGGACTTCAAAATAGGAGGGACATGAGTTGTCTTAGAACCCTTGTTTCTAACAATAACATTTTTGTTAGCTACCATTTTTAACATCCCATTTTTCCCATACTATGATTGAAGGCACGTTTTGGAGATTAGCATTGTAAGTCATAATTAATAATGTTTGGTTTATGTTTAATCAGGGGTTTATTTTCTTTATATGATTAGGTTCATAATTATTATCATGATGTTATGCTAATATATGTTATACAATTATGTGGAATAATTATTAGTATCATGTTTTTACTATCGTGTGGTTTTGCATCAAAGAGGAGGAGCTAGATACAGAGTACGGGCAGTAGAGAGAGAACCATATGAACTGGTTTGTGATCATATTAGTTGTATGTTAGGCATCTTATTCACCTATTTGGTACGATTATTGACCAATTGGGTTTGGGTGATTGATTGTATGCTTAATATTGCATTCATTTTTTTAAGTAGACTATTTTATGGGATACGTCGACTTCAACAATTACTCGCAGTTGTATTATTGGAATAGGATAATATGTGTCCCCAATATTATCTTATGATGGCAATGTTTTGTGCTCCAATTTAATCTTAATAGATAGAAAAAATATATTTTTTGATGGACAAGTCATGTTGATAACATTTTTCACTATAAAATCTATATGTTATAAATCACTAGATCTATAACACTTTGTACCATTATATTTTAATGACTATGATCATTTTAATCGATATATATTTAACCTAATCACAAATAAAAATTTCAAAATTAATATTTGAATTATCTTATGATACCACATCTGAAAAATAAATGTTGATTTATAATTAATGCACACTGAAACATTAGAACTCACACATTAAGGTTTGCATGTGACCACTTAATAACATAACATTATCATTTTATAGTTAAATCATGAATGTTGTGACATTTTTTTTTAGGGCTTTTAAAAATGACTTAGCGTTCCTAAAACGTTTAATGCACCGTCGGAAATGTGGGTGTCATTCAACCTTTTCTAGTAACTCAATTAATTATTATTATTATCACCAAGTTTGGTCCTCAAAAGTGAGCCTTTCCTTTTTTGGCCCACGTGCTATCCAAATATAAAAGGCAGTCGGCAGTTAATTGGCACATGGGCGCATCATATCCATAAAAAGAGTTTGGATTTGATTTAAAATCTATTAGCTTTTAAGTATCTCCAACCAAACTCAATAAATGCGGGCACTTTTTAATTACAATAAAAGATTTTTAAAGTTTGGATTTGATAACAAGGTCTTGACTGTGCATTGTCTTAAATAAGGAAATCTGTGACTGTGATCTGGATAAGTATGTATAAAGGATTAGCAACTAAATACTCATATGCCATGTATGTGTAAATTGGTATACTTACACGAGTATATATACTTAATGATCCAACTAGGTATGTTAAGACTTGTTGTGAAAATCAATCTGATTGAGATTGTATAATCATATTATTTACTTACCCTTGATTGATAGGATGGTAAATGAAATAGAGGTGGACATATTCTTAGACCCTGCTACTCCACTGAGGATGGTAAGAATGAGAAAAGGAACAATGGGTTTTTTTAATGTGATAACTTGTTCTTATTGAGGAATAGTTTAGAGATGTTACTCATTAATGCAATACACTTATCAACTGGTTTATTTATAATAAGAAATAGATAATGACCCAACTGGTAAGATTGAGTTATTTTGTATAATGTGACTCTAACTTGATACTTGGTGTTTTCTTGGCTAAATTTTAAAATAAAAGTTGGTAGGTGTTTAAAGGGTAATTACTCTTTTATGTTATTGTCAACTTGTGACAATAATCATATTATGGATTGTGTTTCGTTCAAACACATAACTAGTTTATGCTCTTCTAGGGATAGTTATATGTTTAACTCACACAAGGGATGCCAAGACTTTGATCAAATACCAAATCTTGGTGTTAAACCCTATGATAAATATGGGAACTCATTAAAACAACAACGATATTTGTTTTTGGTAATATTTAATCTATGTTTTGGATTTGAACAAAATAACCATTGTTGGTTAATTTATATGCATAATATCTTTGATAAAATGATACCTTGCATTCCATGAAAAACCATAAAATGGCACCAGGGGAATTTTGTGTTTGGACCTTTATGGTCCTTCATAAGATAATTATGGAAGTTAATCTATAAATGCAATTATGTATTTCAAGATAAATCCTTGAGATTGGGAACCTGTGCCTCACTATTATATGACTTAGGATAATAAAACCTAGGTAATGGAAACTTAGTTTATGTTAAAATATTCACTGCATTAGGGTGTGGAGCTAAAAGCTTCACCAAGGAGCATTCATTAGCAGTTTCGGGTCTACACAGACACCGGCGTCGGTCAGGAGTGACCGACGTCGATCAGGAGCAGTTACAGAGACGCCGACGTCGGCAGAGGATCGGCCGACGGCGGTCACAGACAAGCAGTAGGAACCGACGTCGATTACCTGCGTATCCAGAAAGCTATTTTCGTGGACAGAAGCGAGTGTTTGCATGATGAGTTTGAGTTGTAGTCTCAAGCTCGCATCTCTATTATTGGCACTACTATTTTTAGAGCCCTTGTTCAAGTGGCTCAACTGCTTGTTGGAAGTGCATGCTCAAGTCTCCTAATTCTATATGTAGAATTAGATCTTCCTAGCTTATTGTAGTTGGGTGAATTATTGTTGTAATTCATTGGTATGTGAAGAACAGTATAGAATTGAATCAATCCAGGTTTGTTGGAGTTGATTGTTCTTGAGAGAGAGAGCTCTTGAGGAATAGAGATCTAGTGAGAGATCGATACACCTAGGAGAGGTGTGAAAGAAAGAAGTTTCTTCAATTGTATTCCTTTTGTAAAGAGTTTGTTAATACAAGTTTTTAGGGTGTTTTCTTGTATCTCTTGTTCTTGATATTATCTCATTCTAATTACTTGTCTATCTGATTTAATTTCGCGTTTATTGCTTTCACAATTGTAATCTATTGTTGGTTGATCGTCCAACAAGTGGTATCAGAGCCTTGGTTGTAAGTTCAGAGCTTGATATCCAACAATTGGTATCAAAGCTCAGGTTCACTAACAAGTGGTTCAGATCTGTGTAGTGTGTATTGATTATAGGTTCTCACAGGGGTTTCTGCAGGGATTTCTTTTGAGTGGGAGAAGCAATGGCAGATGAAAGTAAACTGAGAATGGAAAAGTTTAATGGCAAAAATTACCAACATTGGAGAATGCAGATAGAGGATTATCTGTATCAGAAAGATCTCTACTTACCGTTAGGTGGGGTTGCAAAGAAGCCCAAAGACATAGAGGATGAAGAATGGGAAGTTCTTGACAGAAAGGCTCTGGGGTCTATAAGACTGAGTCTAGCATCCACTGTGATATCTAATCTATCATAGGCAAAGTATACGGTAGAGTTGATGACTACGTTAGCAAATTTGTATGAAAAACTCTCAGCTTCCAATAAGGTATATCTTATGAAGCAGTTATTTAATTTGCATATGAATGAAGGTGGATCTGTTTCTACTCATCTGAATGATTTCAATGGAATTGTGAATCAATTAAGTTCAGTGAATATAGTATTTGATGATGAAATAAAAGCTCTTTTAATATTATGTTCTTGGTCTGAAAGCTGGCATGGCTTAGTAATGGCAGTAAGTAATACTGCATCTGCATCAAATATTTTGAAAGTAGAGGATGTTGTTAGTGTTATCTTGAATGAGAAAATTCGCAGGAAAAGCACAGAAGAGGCATCTGGGAACGCTTTAAGTTTTGAGAGCAGGGGAAGGCAGAAAGAGAAGAGCAAGAAAGGCATATCAAGATCCAAGTCAAAGGGGAAAGGCAGATCTAAATCCAGAAATGGCAGAAGGCCACAATGCTGGAATTGTGGAAAGATGGGGCACATAAGCAGAGATTGTTGGTCAAAGCCTAAGGAGGACAATCATCACGAAGGAAAGGAAGAAGCCAAGGTTGCAGGTATTGCACAAGATGCTTTAATTTTCTCTCTGCACAATAATATAGAATCTTGGGTATTAGATTCTGGTGCATCTTTTCATGCTACCCCTAACAGGGAATATTTTAGTGACTATATCCATGGAGATTTTGGAATAGTGTATCTAGGGGATGATGAGCCCTGTAAAATAATTGGCAAAGGTAAAGTGCAGCTGAAGATGCAGAATAACAACACATGGGTGTTGAGAGATGTGATGCATGTTCCTAGCTTGAAGAGAAATTTGATTTCTGCAGGAAAGTTAGGCGATGAGGGTTGTACAGTAACTCTCACAGCAGAATTTTGGAAGGTGACCAAGGGTGCACTTGTTATGGCCAGAGGTAAGAGAGAAGGTACTCTCTATTTGTGTAATTGTGTTACTAACAAATCTCCTTCTGTATTATCTACTTCAGATGTGGATGCTAAATTGTGGCACTCTAGGCTTGGCCACATGAGTGAGAAGGGGATGTCAATTCTTAAGTCCAAAGGTATGCTTTCAGATTTAAAAGGCATAGATCTAGAGTTTTATGAGCACTGTGTATTTGGAAAACAGAAAAGGGTTAGTTTTCTCAAGACTGGGTCTACTAAGAAGAGGCACAAGTTGGAGCTTGTTCACACAGACGTGTGGGGACCAGCTCAGGTTGCTTCCATTGGAGGATCATAGTACTATGTATCTTTCATAGATGATGCTACAATGAAGGTATGGATCTATTGTATTAGAAGAAAATCTGATGTATTTGAGACTTTTAAGGTTTGGAAAGCTATGGTTGAGAATGAAACAGGTAAAAGATTAAAGTGCCTGAGATCAGACAATGGTGGTGAGTTCTGCAGTCATAAGTTCAGAGATTATTGTTACATGCATGGAATCTGTAGGCAAAGGACGGTTCCAAGGACACCTCAGCAGAATGGAATTGCTGAAAGGATGAACAGGACAATAATAGAGCGTGCAAGATGTATGAGATTACATGCCGGATTGCCCTTACAGTTTTGGGCACAAGCTATTGACACTGCAGTGTACCTGATTAACAGAGGACCCTCTATAGCTCTAGATGGTGGTATTCTAGAAGAGGCATGGACAGGTAAAAAGGTTGATCTCTCATATCTCAAAGTTTTTGGTTGTGAAGCCTTTGTGCACATAGATAAAGAAAATAGAAAGAAGCTTGATGCTAAGTCTATGAGGTGCATGTTTATTGGCTATGGCTCAGATGATTTTGGTTACAGATTATGGAATCTAGAAACTAACAAGGTAATCAGGAGCCGTGACGTTGTTTTCAACGAAAGAGTGATGTATTGTGATCAGCTAAGGAAGCTGAATCAATCTGAGCAGAGCAATGGTGAATTGGATGAGGTGAAACTCCAAGATGAGCTCACGAGAAAAAGAAATAATCACTTGCAGGAAAACACAGAGATCGACGTCGGCAGGTTAAGAACCGACGCCGGCAGTACAGAAACCGGCGTCGGCCGTACAGAGACCGACGTCGGCAGGACAGGCACCGAGGTCGGTCAGGCAGAACCGACGTCGGCCAGTAACAGGTCTGCAAGTGACCGATGTCGGTCACTGTCAGAGAATTTGAGTGGACAGCGTGTTGTGAATGAGTCTCAGACACCCATCAGGAGGTCAGAAAGGGTGAGTAAGCCTCCAATTAGATATTCTCCTTCTTTATTTTATTTATTGCTAACTGATGGTGGAGAACCAGAGAGTTTTGAAGAAGCAAGACAGGTGGAGTCCAAGAGTCAGTGGGAGCGTGGCATGGTTGAGGAGTTGGAGTCCTTAAGAGAGAACCAAACATGGGATTTGGTTGAATTGCCAGCTGGTAAAAGAACACTCAAGAACAGATGGACCTACAGGTTGAAAGAAGGTGAGAATGGACAGATGAGATATAAGGCCAGATTAGTAGTGAAAGGATTTACACAAAAGCTAGGTATTGACTTTGGTGAGATTTTTTCTCCTGTTGTTAAAATGACTTCTATAAGGGTCGTATTGTCTTTGGTTGCTTTTGAAGATTTGCATCTTGAGCAGCTAGATGTTAAGACAGTGTTTCTTCATGGAGATTTGGATGAGGAAATTTATATGGAACATCCAGAAGGATTCAAGGTCAAGGGTAAGGAGAAGTTTGTGTGTAGATTGAAGAAAAGCTTGTATGGCCTCAAGCAAGCTCTTAGGCAATGGTACTTAAAATTTGACAGGTTTATGACTGAGTATGGCTACAGTAGGTGTCAATCAGACCATTGTGTGTATTTCAAGAGATTTGATAATGGTAAATATATTATTCTATTGTTGTATGTAGATGATATGTTGGTTGCAGGATCTCACATGCAGGATATCTCTGAGCTTAAGGTGAAATTAGCTCAAACGTTTGCTATGAAGGATTTGGGAGCAGCAAAAAAAATCCTTGGCATGAGCATTAAGAGAGATAGGAAAAATCACAGGTTGATATTGTCTCAAGAAGATTATGTGGACAAGGTGTTGAAACGGTTCAATATGCAGGATGCTAAACCGGTAAGCACACCTTTGGCTGGACATTTTAAGTTGAGTAAAGAACAATGTCCTAATTCATATGATGAGGTAGAGTACATGAGTAAGGTTCCATATTCTTCCGCAGTAGGGAGTTTGATGTATGCAATGGTGTGTACTAGACCGGATATTGCCCAAGCAGTGGGAGTGGTAAGTAAGTATATGGCCAATCCAGGTAAGGAACATTGGAAAGCAGTTCAGTGGATCCTTAGATATCTGAGAGGAACCAGCAATAAGCACTTGTGCTATAGAGGTTCAGATACTTCTCTACATGGCTATGTAGATTTAGATATGGCAGGTGATTTGGATGGCAGGAGGAGCACTACAGGTTATGTTTTCACTATAGGTGGAATGGCGGTTAGTTGGATATCTAAGTTGCAGAAGGTTGTTGCCTTGTCAACTACAGAAGCAGAGTATATTACAGCCACAGAGGCTAGCAAAGAGATGATATGGATGACACGGTTCATGGATGAGCTTGGTAGGGAGCATGAGAGTTGCAGATTGTATAGTGATAGTCAGAGTGCAATCCATTTGGCTAAGAATTCAGCCTTTCATTCAAGAACGAAGCACATATAGCTAAGGTATCACTTCATACGGCAGGTATTGGAAGATGGTGAGTTGAAGCTGGAGAAGATCCATACAGATAGGAATCCTGCTGATATGTTAACCAAGCCGATTACAAAGGAGAAGTTGAATCTTCAATCAACTTCTGTTGGTCTTCATGATTGAGTTGAAGATGGAGGAGCTAGAAGATGTTGTACAGATACTGGTGCATCCGTTTATCTCCAAGTGGGAGATTGTTAGGGTGTAAAGCTAAAAGCTTCACCAAGGAGCATTCATTAGCAGTTTTGGGTCTACACAGACACCGGCGTCGGTCAGGAGCAATCGACGTCGGTCAGGAGCAGTTACAGAGATGCTGACGTCGGCAGAGGATCGACCGACAGCGGTCACAGACAAGCAGCAAGAATCGACGTCAGTTACCTGCGTGTCCAAAAAGCTATTTTCGTGGATAGAAGCGAGTGTTTGCATGATGAGTTTGAGTTGTAGTCTCAAGTTCGCGTCTCTATTATTGGCAATACTATTTTTAGAGCCCTTGTTCAAGTGGCTCAACTGCTTGTTGGAAGTGCATGCTCAAGTCTCCTAATTCTATATGTAGAATTAGATCTTCCTAGCTTATTGTAGTTGGGTGAATTATTGTTGTAATTCATTGGTATGTGAAGAACAGTACAGAATTGAATCAATCCAGGTTTGTTGGAGTTCATTGTTCTTGAGAGAGAGAGCTCTTGAGGAATAGAGATCTAGTGAGAGATCTATACATCTAGGAGAGGTGTGGAAGAAAGAAGTTTCTTCAATTGTATTCCTTTTGTAAAGAGTTTGTTAATACAAGTTTTCAGGGTGTTTTCTTGTATCTCTTGTTCTTGCTATTATCTCATTCTAATTACTTGTCTATCTGATTTAATTCTGCATTTATTGCTTTCACAATTGTAATCTATTGTTGGTTGATCTTCCAACACTTAGGATAATAAAACCTAGGTAATGGAAACTTAGTTTATGTTAAAATATTCACTGCATGGATTAGTATGCCAAACTATTATATTGCATGGAGTAGTATCTCAAACTATTCTACTACATGGAGTAGTATGCCAAATTATTCTATTACGTGGAGTGGTATGACAAACTGATCTATCCTTTAAGACTCTCTTTGTTCTATCGATCATCTGTATCTAACAACTTCATGGAAAGCTAAGGCTACTCTTAGTGGATGATAGGAGTGTGGGGGATTTGAAATTATCAATGATTGGAAGAAACTCCTTGAAATGATGTTCTCCTCTTCTATTTTCTATTTAATCTTTAGTGACAGTAATAGACTACAAAATTCTAGAGGATTCTATATGCATTATTCTTCCATGTACTTATTACCTTGTTATAGAGCATTGTAATTAAGAACTATAAAATTTAGAATTGAGTAATAATATTTCTTTGTATTTTTGAATCTGTTTAATTGAAAAAGGACTTGATCATGAATATTAAATTCTTAATGCAACATTTGAGTATATTTTATAATCAAAGAATGATTAAATGTTTTGTGAGTATGTATTTGTTGAATTATGGATAAATATCTTTAGATTTTATCCAAATTAATGTTAGTCAAATTAACTTGAACATGTCCTAATTAATTTTCATTATCACAATCATTAATGCATGTAAAGTATGAACATAAGATGCATTCAAAAGATATAATTCAATTAAAGGTGTAATTAAGAGGTTATTGGATGATGTAAACCTATTACCTAGTTTGTATATTTTGAATTATGGTTTATAAATATTTATATTCTTTATTGCATGGGTGGATCATTTTTATACCAAAATATATTACTGTGAAAAAGGCACTTGAATTAGAATGTATAAGCAATTGTTAGAAGGTATTAAATTTATCGTTATGATGAATTACAATTACTTCTTCTTATGCATGCTAAGTTTGGTAAAAGTTAAGAGTGTGTGTGTGTGTGTGTGTGTGTGTGTGTGTGTGTGTGTGTGTGTGTGTGTGTGTGTGTGTGTGTGTGTGTGTGTGTGTGTGTGTGTGTGTGTGTATATATATATAATGTTTTTTGATACATGATCAAGGGTTCTTACTCCATTATTCTCCAACACATTTTGATTTTTAGATGGTGCATTTTTGGTAAAGGGATTTGACTAACCCATAAGATGACATTCATGAATCCTATGGTTTGGTGACTAACATTGAAAACAATTATTCGATAGATTAAAGTAGGTGACTTTCTACACTCTGCATTTTGGCCATACTTGAATATTGATGGACTCTTTCAATTCCTTAGTCAGATTGACCCTAATACAATCACACTTATTAGGGAGTGGATAGAGAAACTTATTTTGGTCATGGCAAAGCACCTACCCTATGGGTTCAACAATTTCCTCAAGAAAAAACCCATCTAAGAAGCAAAAGGTGAGAAATTTTGATCCAAATAGGAACCCTAAAGGAGGTTTGGTCTAAGACTATGAAAGTACATATTTAATGGGACGTAATATGAGAATATTCCTCAAGAACCAATATCTCAACCTATAAAGGAAGTATTGGAATTGAGAGAGATATTTGAAGGGTAAGAGAAAAAAACTCTTGAAGAGATTTCAAACACCAGTAATTTGAAAACTTGAGGGTTCCTAGTGATGATGAATCTAGGCATTAAAAGATTTCTCAAAAGGGATACATCCAACATAATAAGCTATCAAAAAACTATTTTTGTATAATTTTCAAACATTATTAACACCATCAAGTTGTAAACAAAAATTAGGTTGAGAGAGATTCTCAGAAGCTATACCTCATCATATGCCTTTAGGATGAACTTTATGGCTCTCTTCGGTACTATCCTTCCCATTGTCTACAACAATAGTTATGATAAAATGGTTGAAGGACAATTTAAAAAAGAAACTATCCACCCAAAGGTCAAAGATAAATATACTAAAAATATGTACTTAACCTAAAAAATCCTAGATAGGTAAGGTCACGATGGACAAAAGGGAGAAAGAGGGCGCAGCAGGGGAGGGCGTGGCAGGAGAGGGCGCAGGAAGGAGCTACAGGGTGGTGTTGGGTCTGCAGCAGGCCGCCCAGGGAGCACAGAGAGATGGAAAGGCTCCCCTTACACATTTTGAAGGCTTACATGCTGCTGAAAACCCCACTGGCCTACAAATTCCCAAGGTCAATGGTTGCCTAGAAAGATGCAAGGAGAGGGCCAAGCTGGTTATTCCAATGGACATGCTTATTGAAGACATAGAATACTATTCTAATCACTCCCTATACTACAAGTTTTTGGGGCTTAGGACTTCGCTCCAGTTCCTAGAAGTGTGGGCTCAAAGAACATGGGCACTAGAAGGAGACATGGACATGATGTTGTTGGCTAATAGCTATTTTATGGTTACTTTCACCTGTATAATGGACTGTAACAGAATATTTGCTGGAG
Source organism: Torreya grandis (assembly GCA_037957365.1). Lineage (NCBI taxonomy): Eukaryota > Viridiplantae > Streptophyta > Pinopsida > Cupressales > Taxaceae > Torreya > Torreya grandis. The sequence goes on along the minus strand of JARHVA010002724.1, from coordinate 784,297 downwards.
GCCCTTACTTTCATAACCAGGTGGGATTGTTTATCAAGTCGTGGCATGCTGGTTTATACCATCAGAGGAATTACCAAACTACGTCCCAGTGTGGGTGCGTCTACCTCATTTTCCAGTGGAATGCTGCCGTGAAGACACCCTGCAAATGCTTGCATCACTGCTGGGAAGGCCATTTGGTTCTTCAATGTCAATCCTAGGGCAAAAGGTAATGACTTATGCTCGTATTTGTGTTGAAACTGATCTTAGTAAGTCAATTCCAGATTAGAAATGTGTGTGGGACCTTTTTCTTGGACACAACAGCTAGATTATGAAACTCTGCCTTTCTGTTGTCATCTATGTCATGCTTATGGCCACTTGCAGTCATGGTGTCCCAAATCAAAATTCACAAAACCTCTGCCAGCTCAGCCTGCATGCATTCTTCCTGGAATAGACAAAGAGAAGGGCCTGATTCCAAGGGAGGCACCTGAATTTGATGGCTTTATGTCGGTTAAAAGTCGTTACAGAAATAGGGGCCAAAATGATCCTTGAAGGAAAGACAAGCAAATGATTCGCTCAATAGATTTGAAATACTGGATGACCTTAATAACCAGGAGGTGAATCCAGGATTAATGATTTTGGATCAGGGGATGGAGAGCCAAGCCCAAGAGACCAATGTTACAGGGGTTTCAATTCAATCACAGGATGCTGGCGACTGTCAAATGGATACAGATGAGCAGATGATGATTTCAGAAGGATTGACTTCCGCTGTTGTTCCTCCTAAAAATGATGGAAATCTACCTCTCATAGGGAAAATGGGGGATGCAAGATTAGCAAGAAACAGTAAATCTTCTCTTCATTTGGGACTTATGCAAAAAGACCTTAAGAAGGGAGGGGCATAGAAAGCTGGCAAGCCTGGCAGGAAAAAAGACCTCGATAAGATGAAACTAATGGGAGAGACTTTGGTGGAGTCGGGGTCTGTAAAGACTCTGGATGCTCACATTTTGAACTCCTTGAAATGATTTTCCTATCATGGAATGTAAGGGGCTTGAACAACAGACCTAGACAAAATGATGTTCATAACCTAATTAGAAGTCATAGTCCAGATGTCCTTTTTTTGCAGGAGACTAAGCTTTTAGTTGATGTCATGTTCAGATTAGTGCCTAAGTTGTGGGGGCAAGGAGATTGTCAATGCATTTGTGCTATTGGATCCTCAGGGGGACTTGCCTATATGTGGAACCCACAGAAGATTGGTCCATAGGTTGGTTGTCCTCTAATTTATCCATGACTATGATTGCTTCTAGTTTCGAGACGGGGGAAGTTATTCTCTTCTCCAATATCTACGCCCCTATCAACTGGCGGGGTAAACATTCCTTATGGGGCCACATCAATTTTGTTCGTAGCCTGGCCCCCTTCCAACCTTGGTTTATAGCAGGTGATTTTAACTCTATTTTAGATTTGACAAAAAAGTGTGGTGGCACGTCATGGCTAGACCCTTCTGCCTTGCTTATGCACAATTATATTGAAGTTTTGAATCTAGTTGACATTAGGCCCAACAATGGGCAGTTCACATGGAACAATCGCAGGTGTGGGGAACAATGCATCACTGAGAGACTAGATCCCTTTTTGGTATCCAGTTTTTGGATTGGAGGCATGTGGTATATGGGGTCTGAAATTTTGGACTGGAGAGGATCCAACCATTGGCCCATCAAGCTTACTAGCATTTCAAAGCATCATCCACACTCTCCTTCCTTCAGATTCTAGCTCATGTGGATGCGGGATCAATCTCTATTCGAGTGTGTGGCCAATTAGTGGTGATGGGGTAGGCCTGCCCATGGTACGGTGATGTATACTTTTGCCAAATTGTTGTAGTATGTGAAGTATAAGCTCAAAAGTTAGAATCACCATTGTTTTGGTAATATTTTTCATGCTAAGGAAGCTGCACAGTCCAAGCTTGATGGCATCACGAGATTAATAAGGGAGGACGGCTTGACTGAAGATCTTCTACAAGATGAAGCTCACGTTGAAAGGCTCCAGGAAGGGGACAGAAACACATCCTTTTTCTTTAACTCGTCTAAAGCCAGGAGACATGGCAATTCTATTTCAATCTTGGTCAATGAAAGAGGTGAGCGGCTTAACTCCTTTTCAGCAATGTCAGAGGAGGCGGTTCATTACTTCTCTACTCTTTTTAGGGAAGATGCAAATGCAGAAGCACCGGAGGAAGCTCAGGTTTTCTTTTATATTCTGCCTCTAGTGACTCGCGAAATGAATGAGAATCTTATGAAGGATATCACACTTGGAGAGCTTGAGGAGACCATTACCCAAATGAAAAAAGGGAAAGCGGCTAGTCCTGACGGTTTCTCGACTAAATTATACCAAGAATTCTGGGACATTATCAAACATGTTCTTTTAGCTGTTGTCCATGAATCTCAACGAAACAAGTAAATGCTCAAGGCTACTAATGCGACCTACCTGGGCCTCATACCCAATGCGAAGGAGTTGATAAGTTAAATCAATTCTACCCTATATCTCTTTGCAATGTTGTTTATAAAATCATATCAAAAATCATTGCAGACAAACTTAAAATAGCGCTGAGTGCTGTGATTTATGAAGAGCAGAGCGCCTTTGTGGAAGGTAGGCAAATTTTAGACAGCATCATTATTACTGTTGAATCCATACATTCCATGGCCAACTCCAAAGACAAGGCGATGTTTATCAAGCTGGACATGGCTAAGGCCTTTGATAGGGTCAGATGGTCTTTCTTGTAGAAGGTTCTTGGTGCTTTTGGTTTTGTGGATGAATGGACTCAATGGGTCATGAGTTGCATTTCTTTGATCTCCTTTTCGGTGCTCATCAATGGTGAACATACAGAGTTATTTGGTGCCTCTAAGGGCTTGTGACAAGGAGATCCCCTGTCTCTGTACCTCTTTCTTCTCCTCATTGAAGGTTTGGGGAGGTTGATCCATAGGAATAGAGAGGTTGGTCATATCCAAGGATAGCGTTGGGGAGGTGAACTGCCAGCGCAGTCACACTGACAGTTTGCAGATGACACTGCCCTGATGGGCATGGCCACAATGACTGAAGCAACTAACTTGCGCAGGGTGTTGGATGTCTACTTAACAGCCTCGAGACAAAAGGTCAACGAAGACAAGTCATCCATCTTCTTCTTCAACACTCTGGGTCCCATTCAGTAGCGTATTTCCAAGACTATGCATTTTCAAATTGGGACTCCCCCTTTGATGTACCTGGGTATCCCCATCTCGGTTGGCCGTACCTCCAAGGAGTCTTGGCAGAATATTTTGGAGAAATTTCAAGCAAAAGTGAATCATTGGACTCATAGGTGGTTATCTTTTGCTGGCCGGGTTCAACTTATCCAATCTGTGGTGCAGGCATTGCCCATCTACAGATGTATGCTTCAAGTTGCTCTAATGGGAATTGTTAAGGAGTTTGATTTGGTTACTAGGCAATTTTTATGGGCTAGTAATCTGACATCCTCTAAATGGAGCCTTGTTAGATGGGAGATTGTCTGCAGCCCCAAACAACAAGGGGGCTCGACGTGAGGTAGACGGATTTAAATGGTGTTGCTCTAGTGGCTAAACTTTATTAGCGTTGGTGTACTGAACAAGACAAGGCTTGAGCCAGAATTCTCTCACAGAAATACTACCCTGGGATTATTCAGTGGGATATTCCTCGCTATCCCTTGATTGGGAAAGGCTCGCTGATATGGAGAACTCTCAAAAAAGGGGCCGCCCTGGTTAAAGAAGGTTTATTCTGGATATGTAAGCAGGGATCCAAGGCTCTCTTCTGGAATGATTCTTGGGATGGCAATCCTCCCATCATCTCTCAGTTCTCGCATTTGTTGAAACTCTATCAAAGATTCCTCGACACTGGCTGGTCTCAGGTGAGCGACTTCAAGGCATACACTTCACACAGATAGATGGAGGTGGCGCGATGGAAAAGTCTTGAGGCTTGGCCAATTACTGGGATGCAAGAGGAGAATGAGGAGTTATTGAACCTCCTCTCCAGGCGTAGCTGCTGCTCCCTTCAGGAGGAGGATAAGCTCGCTTGGGCTCCCAATCCTAAGGGAGCCTATACCGTTGCTTCTGGTTATCAAGCCTTACTTCTTCAGAGATTGGGCAGGGGAGAAGTGCAATGGTGGAGACAGGTCTGGAATAATTTCTCATGGCCAAAATGCAACTATTTTGCTTGGATCTTGGTCTGAAACAGATGCTTGACTTGGGACAACCTCCGGAAGAGAGGCTTCCAAGGCCCTTCTATTTGTGTTATGTGTGGGGCGGTTGAGGAGGATTCTGCCCACCTATTCTTTAGATGCTCCTTTGCCATGCAACTCTGGCACTACTGGTGGGATGTTTGGCAAAGCCCCTATTTTCATGCTCTTCTTGTGGTCGACTTCTGGAATGGCGTGGGAGAATCCCCCTCAAGGATGCCTTTCCTACAGGATGCTTGGATGGGCGGCCCCATTTTTTTGCTATGGCAGATTTGGCTTGAAAGAAACAGGCAGATCTTTCAGGGCGCAAGGATCATGGCACAACAGGTTTGGCAAAAAGTCGTGGGCATGCTACAGGAAACCGTCCAAGCCAAGAACGAAATGGCCTCCCATTAACCATGTAGGACGTTGAGGTAGTGGCGCGACTGGGATTTCAGCAGCTAACAGGAATTTAGCCTGTGTCAGGAGAAGTCGATAGATCAAGGAGAAGATTCAAAGAGTTGGTCAGTGGCAGTGCCCTCCTAGAGGGATTCTTAAGATCAATACAAATGGTTCCTTCAAGGGAAATCTAGGGCCTGCGGCCACTGGAGGGATTGGCAGGGATTCTGAAGGTAAGGTGATTTTTCTTTTTTTAGTTCCTGAGGGGATTCAAACCATTAACATGATGGAAGGTCAGGCCATTGTTTATGCCCTTGAGAAGAACCTGGCTTTGGGGTGGCGTAGAATCATATGCAAATTAGATTCTCAAGTTTTAATTAACCTGCTCGATAAGAGGAAAGTGTTGGATGTTAACTGGTAACTGGCTCTGACTATTCAACAAATTTTGAGGGTTTGCTCGCACATGGATATTGTTACCTTTGTTCACATTTCGTGGGAATGGAATAGGGCAGCAGATTGTTTGGCCAAATGGGCGTCTGAGCATTTAGATGGCGGAAATACGGAGGATTGGGAGACTCTCTCTCTGATGCTCCGTTCTGATTTGGAAATAATTTTGGAGGAAGATAGGGAGGTTTACAATATTGCTTAAGTGGGCGTGGGCTTAGTCTTGTTGCGTTTGTTGCTCTTCTTTAAGGGTTTTAGCCCCCTGTTCTTCTTGTAATGCTCTTCTTTTTTTATCAATAATATTTTTACCCCTTTTATTTTAAAAAAAAACCTAAAAAATCCTAAAAAAATAGTATGACAAAAATAAAATCTAAAGAAACAAATAAACACAAGATAGACATAAAATTCTAGCAAAATAAATTTTCTCAAATTTTCAATTACTTGTTATAATTATCAAAACATTATTTCACAAGTCTAATAACAATTTTAAAATGTATACACAATTAATTTAACATGCTTTCTAGAAACATTAACATAACCCATATATTTTTGATAATCTAGATCCATATTTTCCATTAAAAGATCTTAGCGATAGTCACTAGTTCATTAATATCTTTCATCACCTTTTCATGCCAAGGTTGAGAAGTGAATATAAGAATGATAAATGTAGACATTAATCATATCGGTACCGTATTGAGTGACTTTATACTTGTCTTCTTTGGATAAAAATTACACTTGGATTTTTAGAAGTGTGATTTATTGTTTGTAACTTATTGCAATGGACATCAAGGGGTTATATTGTATTTCAAATGTATTGAAAATTGTTTTTACCATTGACAATTTATTTTTATGAGTTTAGTTCCTCACTTTTTTTTATTCATATCATAAGGTCTATTATTAATTTCAGAGTATGTTTGATCATTTCTATATACATTTAGAATTTGTATGTGATTTATCATTATTATTAGAATTATAATAATGATAATAACTCACACACAAATTACTCATATATATATATATATATATATATATATATATATATATATATATATATATATATATATAATTTGTGTGTGAGTTATTATCATTATTATAATCAATTATTTATTTGACGTGATGAGTATGTAGAATAATAGATTATATTGTAATTTATTATTTTTTATGTCTTTTACCACTATAACTAATGTTTAATATATGTTTGATTCAAAATATATATTTTCGCAAAGATGTTTGAATAAATTTTTCTTTTTCATTGTTATTTGTTATAAATATTATCCTTCGGTAGGTGTATGCCCTTATCTTCATTTACTATTGCATTTATACTTGTTGAAGAAGAATTTATCATTCTATAATCTTGATAAATTATATAAAGGCCTCCAAAATCAAACAGAGGAGCATATTATCTCTAAATTCCTCAGGACCTATTCATAAAAAACTTTGCATAGAAAATTCTCATCTATTTTGTCAACTTGATAATATTTCTTCTAATTTTAATCATTAACATTACCACTTTCACTAAATTCAAATATTTCTAATGTTTAATTAGAATAACTTGTTGAAATTCCAATATAGTTGTTTGGCTCTTATTCAAGGAAGGCATAATAGAATATTGAGGTCCAATTATCCTATAAAATATAAATGAAATATCTTTTGTTATATGTGTAAATACTTCATGTTGTGGCCAACATACACCCTTTTCTTTGAAATGGGGGACCCTTTTAAAAAATTCCATGAACTAGAGCTCCAGGGTCCTTTCCTTTTTCTTGTCAATTTTCACCTGAAATAAAATCCTTGAAATTTTATGTCACCTTAATTTCCGCAAGCAGCAACAAGCCTTATTTGCTTTTATAACTAAGGTACACTTGTTATTTTATGGATTAGATGCTAACATTGCAGATCCACTTTTGATGAAAGTTCCTAGATTCTCATTCCTTTCCCAGAGCAATAACCTATCATCCTTCACGATGAATTAAAATCTTAATTATAGACGAATAAGTATTAAATATATTTTTCCTTATTATTTATTATTTTCATGGATTTTTCAAGGAAGCCCAGGAGATTTTAGCCTAATCAAAAAGTGCCACATCACTGAGTTGTTAGAGTGGCCATTCCCCTGACCTATCAAAGATGTCAAAGCCCAAGATAGTTCGACTAGTCAGAAGATGACACATCAATGAGTTGTCAGAGTGGCCAATCCCCATACCTATCAAAGATGTCTAAGCTTAGGAGAGAACAAATCAATTATAAAGTACCACATCACTGAGTTTTCAGAGTAACCAGTCCCTAAACCTGTTAGAGATGTCAAATCTTGAGAGAGCCCAACCTAATCAAAAGGTACCACATAACGAAGTTGTCAGAGCATCCAGTCCTTAGATCTATCAAAAATGTCAGAGCTTGGGGGAGACCATCCCAATCATAAGGCACCACATCATTGAGTTATTAATGCAACCATTCCATATACATATTAGAGATCTTAGAGCATGGGAGAAGCCAACCTAATCAAAATTCACCACGTCATCGAGTTATCAGAGCAGCCAGTCCTCAGACCTATCAAAGATGTCAAGGCCTAGGAGATCCCAACCCAATCAAAATCTACCACATCATCGAGTTATCAGAGTGACCAATCCCTAAACCTATAAAAAATGTTAGAGCCTAGGAGAGCCCACCCTAATCAGAAGGTGCCATGTCACCCATTAAGATAGATGAACTCGAGACCACCTAAGGCACCAAAAGGACTAGAATGGGGTACAAATGAGGTCAAATAACCAATCAAAAAGTTCCATGTGTCTTTAAGTGACACATCACCCTTCTTAAGGATATAACATAGAGTATGAAGTTGTGTGTAGGTACTGACCATTAGTAAGAGGATCAATGAACAAATGACATGTGTCATAAAGTGAGAGTTAACTGAGAATACTCTAAGGGACGTGATCATGTGCCTACCATGCATTGGGCATTAATGAAATAGAAAGATGGGCTTGGTTGGATAACTTTAAAACATCCCATTGCCATTGCTAAATTTGAACGATGATGGATGAACGTGGGCTCTAAATTAAAATCTAGATTTAGAAATAAAGAAAGGGGATCCAGCCACCAACTCAAATTTGAATTCGTATCAAGTGAACCACCAAATGCCATTAATATAGGAGGTTGTGTGCATGTAATTAATAAAATCATAAGGAAAACACAATGATGATTACTGCTACATACCTTTGAGAGCACTCCAACCCTTAACTTGCCAATTATTGCAGAGTACCCATATGTTTCTTGCCTCCTACACTTAGAGCCTTCTTATTTCGCCTCCATCTTGCTACAATGGCTGCATCATCTTTAAACCCAAGAGTTGAGTTTGAATATTGGGACACCATATTCCTAGCTAGTTTGACCAATTTCAAACATTATAGTGACATGTTCAAAGTAGTTGAGCAAGTGCCTAAAGACTTAGGCTCTGATGATGACCAACAAGAAGAATTCAAGAATACTCTATGATCCTACAAGAAATATGGACTTCATAGGGAAATAACTAAGCTATAGGCATTTCCATGCATTGACCTATATGATAATCTACTTCTCACCACCATCTGAGTGTAGGATGGGGTCCATGACTGGGTATGCTCACCCAACTCTCAACACCAGATTATTGATATCTTTGCGAATGCTTATAAGGAGTACTACTACCTCCCAGATTACACTTTCTCTTATGATACAGTAATGGTGAAGGCCTAGATAGTGACCTACCAAATATATGATGTCCTCCAAGATTGGGTTGAGAACCCAGATGCTAAATGGTCAACAAGGAGGACATGCATGCATATCTAGTCTATAGTTTCTAGTAAGAAGTTCTAGTATGCATGATTTTGTTAAACCAATTGTTTAGGGCCTAAGACTGCTTACACATTAATGAATTATGGGTGCCCCTCCTCCATATAATCCTCAAATGCTCCAAAGTTTTGGACATGGGAGGACTAATCAACATAAAGTTGGTGAATGCCATCATGGATACCTGAGTTGGAGGTAATCTTTATGTGATAAGCCACCTTATGGATGTATTCTATGGGATGCTTTCCTTCAAGCCTTCAACTTTTCTTGTATGGATTCTCAGGGGCATAGAGGTTCATGTAGTATTATAAAAACTATATAGCCACTAGTACCAAAACCACATCTGAGACATATACGATCACTTCTATCTTTTGTTATACAACATGATCAATGAGACCTTGATGCCCCAACTATCAAAAGTAATTCAGGACTCCATCACTGCCATTAGGGACTGCTAGTACTACAAAGAAGACATCATGATCTATATTGCATGTGTCTTAAAACATCCCCTCTACTTGTTATATTTCATCTTGAATCACATAGCATAGCAAGATATCACCTACCAACTGGTCAAATGTATCTTTAGATTTTGTATAGGCCACCAATAAGAGTGCCCACCACTCCCGATCACTATCAGACACCATGTGTACACAACCTTCCCTCCCATCCAAAGATGGTGGTTGGATGGGACTCTTTCACCCTAGGGAGAGCCAAGATATAAAATTAGGACCCCAAAGGGATGATTAGAGCTCACTTGGTGTGGTATTAAGCCTACCTTGATATCAACTAAAATCATCAAATAGAGGATGACAACGAGTTATACTTAGATGTTATTGAAGACCAAGAGGTTTTATCTTGGATCATGGCAAAGATTAAGAATAAAGGGAATAAGGTTCAAACGAGTCCCTCTACTCCACTTCTAGCTCCTACTTGATCTATGAAAGATCTAACACTACCCCCTTTTACTATCTCTATGAGGATTTTATATGGAAGTCTACCACCTTCTCCTCCTCATGCTCTAGTTTGAGCTATGCCTCCTAAAGTGGATCCTTCTCCTCATACCTTAGCTCCACCTCTACATCCTTTAGTCACTTCTCACACCCTAATTCCACCTTTTCCTCCTTTGGTATCTCCAATAATTCACCTATTATTGAGCTAGATTCATGTTATTCATTGACAAGCAACCTAGGATATCCACCTCAACCCCAAACTACACAGACCCTAAGGTTTGATGTGATCAAGAATATGAGGGAGAACCTAGAATGAGGCTCCCATCATGGATTGGTATAGGTTCCATCCATTATACCTCTAATTTATTCCATTTCCCTTCCACCCCTCACTCTTTCCATTTTCCAATTCCCTATCTCAGTTACATGTAACTTGTGCTCCACTCCCATAATCCCCCAAGTGGTGCTTTCTCTTTTCCCTATTGAACCCCTTCTATCATTTTCCAAAGTACCTTTGGCCTCAATCCTCCCAAGAATCCTTACCTATTCATTCCCATCCACTCTTTCCATTTCACAACCCAGAAGCTCCCTAGTGCCCTCTTTAGGCCTACCCTCAATCTAAGTACCATTGGGTGCATCTTCATCATAGGCATGGTTACAACCATAGGGAGCATACCACCAATGGAAATAACTATCCCCAATTCCTCCATTAGTATTTTTGGTTCCTCCACCATCATCCCCTATACACCCTATTATTCAAATCAATATTTCCACTACAACACCCAAAGCTGACCCAGTTAAAAGGCTGAAGAAGAAGCAAAAGGTAACTCACACTATGGCTTCAATTCGAAGGCCTTCCTCTCTAATCTAACTATTTTCACTTTAATTTTCACCCTTTGAGGAGATGCAAAGCTCTCCTCATCCAAGTAAAACAATGGTATTGCCTCCAAGCTTATGGGCATCTTAAGGAATGGGGTAATTCCATTGTGTCACTTGGATAAGGAGATCTTTGTATCTCCTCAAAGGGTGAAAATCCAAGTGACAATAGTTTTTGGCATTCTTGATGGGACTTTTATTCCAAGATATTGAGATATTTTTTAGTGTTGTCTCTCAATAATCAGCCTTTGGAGGCATCTTTTTAAGCATCAATGGTGACTCCAAAGATACATCAGCTGGTCAAGCAACCCAGGTATTTTATTTGAAGATTGTTGATAACCTTTTCTTGTGTTCATAATTCCCAATGAAGTTTCATGGTTGACCTTGGATTGGAGTTCTATTCTCTACAAGTTGGTGAAACATATCTATCTTGTCCCATTCCCTATCACTATGAACAAGTTCTTGGTCAATCTTGTTATGATCATTATCAATCCCAATATGACTATATTCAGCCCTATCATGAGTTATATCAGTCCTATAACTAGCCTTCTTAATGTCTTGTTCCTAGTCAACCTAATCCTTTTTCTAATTAGCCCATTTCCACCTTCAAATAAGCACTTTTGGGCTATTAAAGGTATATGTTGGAGCTTGATACTCTAAGGGGATGTGGTCAAAGGAAACCTAATCATGTCATCCATCAAGTGAGAAATGCATTAGAGTTAGTCAAGAAAGAGTGGGTACCTATTGAAAGAGCCAGTTGGCAAAGACTCACGAGTGATATGTTAAATGTGAGTGGCTTGATTGCATCTTTAGAAGAGAAGCAAAACATTCATGAGAGGCAACCTTACCAAGTCTATCAACCTTCATACCTACTTCCCAAAAATCCCTATCAGCCATACATGACCCCTACTCATGAGCCAAATAAAGTCTACCAAAGTCATCCTTTTCCCAATCAATCAGAGGAGAGAGTTGAAAATAGAAATCTTGTGTTTGAGGAAAATATTAATAGGCAAATTGAGTTGGCAAATATGCATATGCAATAGTCCATGTTGGCATAAAATAAAGTGGAATTCAAACCCACATTGACCTCTCATATTGCATCCCTAACACCTCAAAGGGAGACTCATGATTCCAATGTCCTAAGTTGGAGTAAGATAGCGAAATCATGGGGAAGGAAGGAGGAGAAAAGTTTTGACCAAGAGTGTGAAATTGAGAAGACATCTAATCCTAACATCTTAAGTTAGATCAAGATAGTAGAGTCATGGGGTAAAAAAGAAGATAGAAGCATTGTCCAAGATTTTGAAGTGAATAATAGAGTTGATCCTTTGAAAGTCCCTCCCACCCTTCCTCAAGAAACTTATTATATTCCATGGCAGACTTCATGCAATCCTTATCCCCATGATGATTCCTATCAGCTTCAAGAGAACCTAGCCAAGCAAATAGAGGAAGTAGAAGTAAAGATGAGATTGATAAGTCAAGGTGAGATGGAAGGTTTGGACCCAAAATAATATCCTATGCCTAAATGCACCCCATCTCCCTTTCCTCAATAGCTTCCCAAAGACTCTCTTATCTTGCATTCTCAATCTGACCTTGAGCTTTATATTCCACCTCCACCAACTAGTTCATCTTGTCCTTATCCCATCACCCTTTGCCTTGATGGATCCATGATGTGGGAATCAAAAGAGGATCAGCTGGTTGATTAAAAAAGAGAACTCTTGATTGAAGAAAACCTACCTCCTTGGCTGCGTTGTTGGGCTAGATCACATGATTTCAAGATGCCTAGTCTTGGCATCACCATGAAGGAGGTTGAAGATCTAGCAACCCTTGACAAAAGAGATCAGATTATGACATCCAAATTTCATTTTGAAATCCCTCAAGAGTTCTTAAGTGATGAATAAAATGTGATTTCTTGCATGAGAATTTTATATTGGGTTGATGAAGAAGGATATCTTCCTTTTTCAAAAGAGGAATAAATGATCATTAACACTTTCATCACTTTGTAAGATTCCATGGATGAACATGGAAAAGTTCTCAAATAGATTTCAAATGACTTGTTTAAAATCATTATCAGGCTATACTTCTCTTCAATGAGGCTATGATCTGGTCAAAAATGGAGAAGGTAACATTGGTACTCAAGTGAGTATGCAAAGGAAAAGTATTCTTTTAGATTTATCCTTTCAAGAAGCATATGCATTTATCCTCTCAATCAGTTGGGAGAAAAACAAAATATCTTAAAGGATGAGACAAGCTCCTATTGGCCTCAATCTTCTAGGCAACAAGAAATCAATCCTCTTGGAGACATGCCTACTAAAGAGATACAAGTTGACTATGAAGTGAAGAGTGGGTAGTAATATGAAGTATGCAAACATGTTCAAGAGGAGTATATATACACTAGAGAATTATTTAAGGATGATCTACTTTAGATCAGATCAAGTGAAGTTCTAAGGAAGAGGTTTGATACACAAAGCATTCAATCCAAAGAGAAGCATGCTTGGCACTATGTTTCATCTCACCATGAAGACGATTCAAGAAGTTTTCCTTTTAATCCAGGAAAGGAGGTATGTTTAATTTATATTTTTTCATAATAGGTTGTTTCCTATTTCACCTAAGTGTTTATGCACATGTGTGTGTGTCTTGTGTGTTTTTTTTCTTTGTTGTGTGTGTCTTTTGCTTTGTGTGGTTGAGGTAGCCACTAGTGTCTTGTCTTGATCAAAGGTTTGTGGTCAATGGTCAAATTATCTTATTTGTCTTAGCCCTTAGATGAATCCATAATCCCAATGTATTGATAAGGCTACTAGTTTAGTTAGTATAGCAAGCATACTAACCCTATGAGTCACAAATTTGTTGACCAAATTTGACTTTTTAGTCAAATTGGGGCACACCTAGTAAAAAACTTGAATTTTTAGGTATATAAGGGGGTATAATATATTTTAATGAGTTGAACTATATGTTATTTTATGTCAACTAATGTTGTACTAGCTTTAGTCATTTGTTTTTTAGGTCCATTTATCATTTTAAGTCATTTTAAGGGTAAAAAATGGTGCTTTTAATGCTTTATATGGGTTTCTTGGGGAATGTGCAAGTGTCAATGAGTGATTTCATGATCCATATATCAAAAATGTCTTAATTGACTGAAAATACTTAAAATATGGTAGGTTTTTTAGATAAAAGGTAGTTTTCTTGGAAAAAAGGGAGAAAGTGGCACTTGTACGGCCTCTTTAAGAAGTGTGCCACTTGGAAAATGTGTAAATGTGACTATTCATCTCCCATACACTCATATACACACTTGGGATGATCTAAAACTACCATTTACAATCCAAAACTATTATGATACATCTTTTTACTTCTTCACATACAAAAGCAACCTTCAAGTTCTTGCTCGGTACTAACAACACAGGTAGTTTCAGGACAAATGCCTTTGAGAAGTTATTATAAACTAGGATAAATTAATTTTAATATATGTATTTTTAATAATTATCAACTATGTTTTATCAATCATTCATTTAAATTTGACCTTCCAAAGTTGCCTACTAATCTGTGCACCCTGTCGATTTTTCCTTGGTCTAAGTAATTATGTATGAACCAGCTACTGAGATTGCTTCAAGAGAATTTTGACTTCCTTATCAAATGATTCCCACATTTTTTTTTCATGTTTCATGAGATTTTTATGTGCTTATCTTTGAAAGAGGAAACCACCATGAACAATATTAGTCAATTCTTCACTTGTAAAGGTTTGGATTGCAGACAAGGGATTCATATGAATAGAAAGTGGTGTCTCACATGTTTAAATTTTATGGAGGCCATATCCTTACAATTTTTGGTTTCATAATTCCATGGTTTGATTAAATCCCATGTCTCTACCATGGTAAATTGGTTACTCAACATACTGCTTGCCTTATTCCAGGTGCTTGCATGTGATTTTCATGATGAGAAGGGTGTGTTATAGCTTGTATTAATTTTTTATTACTTTTAATCATGCTTAGGGGAGATTGAAAACAATTTAAGATGCTCATGATGATCTTTTGGTCCATCTTTGTCTTCATTTCCACACCCACTGCCCATATATACAATTTAAACTTTACCTACAATATTCCTCTTGATGATGCTATACTAAGACTAACGTTCAATAGTTATTCAATATTCTAGGAGTGCTAAGATTGCATTTGGGAATTAGGTAAGGGTATATGAGGTGTTCATAAACATAAATGCATTGCACACTACCCAATCTACTTCTCTACCTGTATGTGGGAATGACCACCTATAGGTGGTCCTTGATAGTAGGTAGAGGTGGCACATGGGAGATGAAAACATGAAGAACCCTTTTTTGGAGTCCTAGAGTGTTAATAAAGGCATGACATACTCATTCAAGAGATCAAGTTGGTGACTTGAGGGTGAATGCCTTCAAAACATGATGAAATTGGTTTCAAGCCTATTTTCCTTGAAAGTGCCTAATAGAGATGTAAGAGAGTTTTGAGGACTTCATATAACATGTTTTCAAGGTGATCCAAGCACCTAAATTGGTAAACCATGTAGCCCATACATTGTTCTATCACCTTTCAAAGGGTAGAAGGTAGATAAATAAGGGAAGACAGTTGTAAAGAACCCCAAAGTTGCCTAAGAAATGACTGAGAGCAATCAGTGAAGTCTACAGGGTCTGATCTTGATTAGACCTTCCTCCACTCAAGGTTGTAAGGCCAAACTAGGCACCATTTTTGAATGCTTATAACAATTGGAATGAGTGTCTTAACCCAAGATATCTTCAAAATGGGATCATTCATTATGCTTTAGTCCCAATATTTACCTTGCATTCTATACAAGTGGCTTAAGTATGGTCACCTACAGCCAGTCTTTAAGACCTTCATCCAACACGAAGTGCCTAGGGAAGATAAGTAGGTCCAAAATATGAAAATACCCCAGACTGACTTCATGATTCATAGAAGTATTTTGAGCATCATAAATAGGCTTAATTAAAGCTAAAGGACACCTATAGTGGTCAGAGCAAGTATGGTGTCCCAGTCAGGTAGGGCATTACCTTCTTGAGAGTCCAAAAGTGTTTATAGGGCTTAGAATGTTGGAATGATGATTTGAGACTTTTAACACTTACTCCATGGTCATGATGAGATCATAATATATAAATAGGCCTATGAACATGTACAGTCAACCCAAATGAAACACTTACAATGAAGGCAAATGACTGTGACAATAGGCAAGGTATAAAAGCACATAGTCTCAATTTTGATGAAATTGGAGGGTCTATACCTAAATCTAAGGGATGGAAAATTGTGGATAGAGTCCTTGATACCCAAGGAGACTCAAAGGATTTTTTAGAAATTATTTTGAAGCTAAACCACAAATTGATACCTACATGTAGGCTTCTAAAGGTAGGAAAACACAGTCCAAGGGTTTCATGTTTGGAAGTTGAAGTGTTTGTGAAAGAATGTAGGGAATGAATAGAGTAAAAATGGTCTTCTAAACTTAAAAAGAGACCTCAAACACATTTCCCAATGCCATTATTCATGAAAAGTATACGCACATGTTTACTAAGCAAGTCAAACAAGGTTGTCTCAGTCCACCTATAGGCATGGACAAAGTCTTGGGGTAGAAGGTGCACTAGCATGGCTAAAAATAACCCAAACTTGATTGGATAGTGAATTATATATGTTATTGGTTTAATATATCCTTCCAAAGTTCAAAACAATCCTACACAAGGTCTCAAGATCCTTGTACACAGTCATAACAGACAGTGTCTTGAGAAGTTTGTTTTGGCTCTTTAGAGGTTTAGAAGGTCATATGAGATGAACAAAATATTATTTTTTGATTATCAGATCCTTATTACCTATATAATCTTATTAAAACTCTAATTTTTCTAAGAAAATAGGGTAATTACCCCCTATTTTGTCTCAGATAGGGGGTACTTCCCCTTGTGCATAAACAGGCAGATTTAAAGAAAGGGTGTAATGGGATGAGCTTAAGGTTGTCTTGACTTTGAAGGAATATGTGTAAAGTTGGATTACACTAGGAAAAGCATGATAACTGAAACATAGGAGTATGTAACATGGCAGGATGGTCCAGACACCAAAGGTTGTAGTCATGACACAAAAAGCAAAGGTTAAAGCCTATATCCCAAATAAATAGTCACCTCCATTTCTAACATAAATCAAGCATATAAATGACTATTAACATGATTTGAGTGTCATATATGAGTTTTATAAGGTATGTGAGGCCAAGGAAAACCATTATAATCCACTTGAAGCTTTAGAGTGTAGTCAACTCTACTAAGCAAGTTGAGGATTAGTGTCCAAAGGGGGGGTCATCTTCATTTCTATCTTTGGATATGCATTGAATTTTGTTGAATCCTATTTTTGGGGCATAAATAGAGGTTTTCAAGACCTTAAAGTTCAAATAAAACATCAGGTAAGCCATTTTGGACCCTAAAACCAACTCAAGCTTGCAAGAAGGAGAAAGACAAGCTTGATAGGCCATCTTTTGAAGCTCATATCTTTCATGAGGATCTATATAGGAGACAAACAAGTTAGGGGAGGTTATTATGGGTATTTAAGGCCACATTTTTGGAATTATTTGGAAACTTGGATGTTGGATCTTTATGAATGAACCTTAATACCAAAAATAGGCCTAAAACCCTACTAAACCCTTGCTAAGGACCAGTCTTAGAAAATGGAGTTGGATAGCTACCAAAATGAAATATTTTGTCCATAATGGTGATTATATGTTTTAGAGGACTCCCCTAGGCTACTTCACACCATGATTATTTGTATGGATGGGGGTAAAAATAGGTTTTTTCTCACTAATTTATGTGTTATGCAGGCTACAAGAGGAGTTAGGAGATGAAAAAAAATTGGGAGAAATATTGACACTTATAATAACTCTTCATATTCATTTCATGCCATTAAATAACTTCTAAGTTCCCCAATTAGGTGTTTCAACTTAGCCAGTCAAATCTGGCATATTGGACAAGCTAGTGAAGAAGATGGAAAACTTTAAGTGGGATGTTTTAAAAGATTGTATGATGCTTACAAGGCCATAAAGGGTATTTAAACCTATCATTCACTCCCTCCCATGGACTTTCATGATCAACTGAATCTAATTTGGAAGCCAAGTGTGCAATGTGCATAGAAGGGAAAGTTTTTGGACAACGGATGATGATAGTTCAATTTGGGATGATTTTAGAGGACCAAAAATGAAACCAATGCATGAAAATGCATGCCTAAGATCCTCCCATTCCATTCCAATCATTTTTAATTCTCCTCATTGGTTACAATACGTTCAAATAGGCCCAATCATGAAGGCATTTTTTCTATGCAAAAGGAGGAGTTTTGTGCCACTTTGCATAGATTTGATGACTTGTATGGACACTTAGAGCTCCAAAATTTGGATGGTTTATCCCATGTTATTATAAAATTCACAATTTAATCCTTGTATTAGCTTGACAAGTGTCCTTTTGACCCTTGGACTTATCTTCTTCTCTCTCTCTCTCTCAAACTCTATAAGAGTTAGCCATTTTGGCATTATATGGGATGCTCCGCCTGAGTATGGAGAAGCCCTACTCATTTTTATACATGTTGTTCAATAAAATGACTAATTTTTACCTCTTCCATGACTATTCATAGTGTTCTTGACTTGAATGTTGAATTTTCTTAGTGAAGACTATGGATTCCTTAACAAGTTGTCACATTCTCTCACCTATTTGTAGTTTCTTCTTGCAGGGCAGGTGATGTGTTCCAAGAGATTTCAAGGTTTAAGTGAGTTAGTCTCTTCATTAGTGCCCTCATATTAATTTTATCTAGTCTTCTTATCCTTTTGTATTCATCCATGACCTCACAATGTAACATTGATGTGAGAAGATGAAGATTGAAGGAGTGTATATTTTATTTTTTTCTTGGTCTCAAGTGTAGAATACAATTGGTCGAAAGTCATCAAATTGATTTGGTGTATCACCCCTTTAGTTTAGATTTGATTTCAGTTATCTCTCTCTCTTTTCACCCCCCAAGTTTAGTTATAGGTTCAATCCTAAGTGGTACATCAAGGGAGCTATCCCTATCTAGAGACTTACCTCATTCCTTAGGCTACCCACAAGCCTAGAGGTAATTCCATTGTGACACTTGGATGAGAAGAGATTTGAATATATTGAAAGGGTGAAAATCCAAGTGACAACACTAACCTCATATGCCAGTATCAATAGTTCCTTCAACCCCAAACACAACACCTCAGTGCATTACTACCCAACCTCCTCTTTCCATCACCAAGGGTGCCATAGGATTTGTCTTCAACCAACCAATCTCTTCCCTTATATTTAACACCCCTCTCCCAAGAGTAATTATCCCTCAAGTGATAAATACCTAGGAGAAATGGTAGGCACATATGTTCCCATGGGCCTCTCCTTTTTTAATTTCTCCTTTTCCTCCCATGCCCCCTCTACCTCCACTACTTTCCTTATTCACCCCCTCCACCTTGACCTCTACCATTCACCACCATCTCATCCACCCCTCCTACACATCCCATAACTTGTGGAATGGTCCCAAGGTTACATGCACTGAAGATGACCATCTAGGGTGACCCAAATGTATGATAGATCTTTGCCCAAATTTTGAGGACCATGAAGAGGACATTAAAATAATGATTCATCTAAGAGGGGAACCTAGTGGTTTGGCAAACCCCTCAAGATATGTTTTCCCTCACTAAGGTGAGGAATTACATTGGGGAAGGAAATATTGTTGAGGATCCACTCTCCATTCTAAGGGAAACTCATGATATGTCAAAAAAGCTCCTCGAGGACATGCAAAGCCAGGTTTAGACATTAAAAGCCTAGGTGAAGAGATATTTCCCCATCAGATTGATTGGGCATGTCAAGGACACCCTCTTGCTAGAATTTTCATTTATTAATAAGGTATTGAAGACTCTGGCTAAGACCAATGTGCTTATCTAACATACCTAGGCTTACTTGGAGAGGATTGTGGAGATAGACACAAAGTGTAGGAAGTTGTTGGTGGTGATTAAGAAAGGCATGTTATAAAAATTGAAACTAATGCCAGCCTCAGACTTGGGTTGTATCATACATATGTTGGGAACATGAAGGTGACTATGGAAGAGTGGTTGGATGTGGTCTGTACTATAATTAAACCCTTGGAAGAGGGCAAGAAGAATATTTTAACCTACTTCAAGGAGGTTAATATCTCTATGTTATTCCACCTAGATCCCACCCTGATGGATTAGGGAGCATTTAGATTCCACCTAGGTCAATTCAACATGGTCATGAGGGAGAAGGTCACCAAAGGAAACAAGGAAGTGGATTGAGCTGTGCTAGAGCTATTAACACAATCCAAGACGAGTAATAATGAGATCTCTAGGGATTAGGTGTCAATGGAATCAACCTTTCAAGTATACCAAAGGCTAGTGACTCAAGATAAGGTGATATTTAGGGAGCCCCTAATGAACCTTGACAAGATGGACAAGGAATTTGACCTCATGACAGCCATGTTGGAGGCTAGAAATGCAAGATCAAATAAGTTGGGAGTTGGACCTTCACAATCACCTTCGCATATCAACTAAGTAATCCCCCATAGATATTTTATAGGTTTAAGGGAATTTGATTTTTTTTTAATTTTGAATTATGATTATAACTATCATGAATGGCCATCATGGCCCAAGATGATAATCTCACACTATTTGGAGGTGAATCCCATCCTCATCTATATAAGGCAAAGCCATATTATAGTATAGGGGTCGACTAAAAACTTGATAAAAATAGTTATCAAATTAAATCCAAGATTTCACCTACTTTTCCCTTCATCTCTCTAGGCTGTAAATTTGGCCAAAATCAATTATTGTAATAGCACTCATTTTAAATGAATACAAATCATGTTTTCTATAAAGGCTTTGTTCTGTGTCTCAATTATCTTTCATATCCATTTTTAAATACTTGTCAATGTCAGATTAATTGGATTAATATTTTGCTACTTTATGTGTGTTATGGTTATGATGTGCTTAGCTATTATGATCACCATGTGAGTTCTCATGTTTCCATTTTATAGTACTATTAATTTGTGTGTTAATCTACAAATTACCATAGGGTGTTTATGTGTAGTTTATTCTAAACTCCTAGTACTCATATTTAGTGAGGTCTCATATTTGAGGCATACTCTTACTTCCCTCAGACTCTTCCCACCGTGTGTTCTTGGAGGTATAACTTTAGTGAAACTCAATCTATAGTGGTATAACTATGGCAAGGTCACCTAGTTTGATGATCAATAAATTGATGTAATTTTAGACCTAGAGGCTCCTTCTTCTACTTACTTTCATTTCCCTTTTGTGCCTATATTTTAAAATTGAACTACCATTTCCCCTTGTGTTTAGAAATAGAAAATCATAATACTCAAACTCCCATAATAACCTTTTACAATTAGACATGTGTGCAAGAACTTCATATTGAACTTTCAATGGTAATGTTACATCTCTTGGAGACTATTCATGCAAACTTCATTTGTGAAGTCAAATACTCATAGCCATGCCCTAGGATAATTCTAGACCAGTCCTAAAATGGAGGGTAAAATTCCATAGTTATCCCCATCTTTCCTTTTGTAGAATACCCAATCTCATGGGTATTTCATGAATTAAGAGATTAGAGCAAACAACAAATGGCTATAGGAGGAGGGCAATAGGAATATTTTAGGATTTTCATCAATTTTATGAGTATGTAGAGATTATTCTTATTGATAATAATGTACTAACCTCTATTTTTTTATAAAGCATTCCGGAGATGAGTTCACCTATTACTAGGGCTAGGTCTTGTTGCAGCTTATTGGTAATTTCCCCTACTTTTCCACATAAAACTCAAGCTCAACCAACCTAAAAATACCATGATTCTAATCATTTTATCACCATAACCTCTCCCAAATTCATAACCTAAGATGGCTTGGCTAGTTGGCTCTGGCATTATCATATTGGGAGTTGTCCATGATCTACTAGGAACCCTGAGAGGTATCTTCCCCATTTTACCCTAGGGGTAGGACAAAATATGGAAGAATACATAACATCTTATAAAACTACCTTGAGGTTTCTAAATGTAGAACACAAGGATGTCACATGTATGATTTCCCCTTTATGCTAATTTACTCAACATATGATTGGTTCCTCAACCTGCCTGAAGACTCTATCCCGAGTTGCGACTATTTCAGCACTGCTTTCCTTACCCAATTTGGTCAAGCGATAAACCCCAGTGTCATATATTAGTAATTTAATTTCATCAAATAAGAAACCTAATTAGCCTATTAGGAACTTCAATGTTAGGTTTTAAAATATGTATAGTCGAGTCACCATGATTTATTAGCCTAACCCTCAGTTAGTACTTTAAATGTATAAGAATGTGTTAGACCCTTAGAAAACCATGTTCCTAAAGAGGGATACAACCATAGTAGAGCTATCCTTGACTTATGTAGGGGCCATCAAAGTAGATAATAAATTGAACCCTTAAGGTCACATGATGACCCCCACTCCTAATGTGCTACCATAGATGCCTACATTGATATTTTTTCCAATGTTAATCATAATGCCCCAATGCTTCAGCCACTCCCTATAATGCATCAAATCCTACTAGGTCATCCCACTTCAAACCAACAATTGGGTTTCCTTAACCTAGGGGCCATAAATTGACTCCTTGGAATCAACACTAGGTAACATTGGTCATGGCTAACAATAACCAAACCAAACCTCGGGAGTCTACTAAGAATGAGTTATATGCCATTTAGTGGAGGGTAAAAAAATGTAGCTACATCTTCCTTGGGATATAGAGGTAGGTGAATAAATATAATGTATAAAGTTACAAGAAAAACTTCACATATCAAATACCAAGCATTAATTATAACCATCCTCACAACTCCCTATAACCTTCACCCAATAGGCTACTTGAAATCAAAATCAATATCTTAGAGATAGCCTTACCTAACTAGTGTCGAGTGCATAACATGTCAGCACATGGAGAGATGGACTGCATGGAGTTTGATTTTGATTTTGAGATAGTCTAGAAGGAAATGGAAGAATATGAGGTGGTCCCAAATCATCCTAAATCCTCCAACTTAAGTAAATCCTTGAGTACTACCATGGTGTTAGAGACCATGAATTTCCCTAGCTAGGAAGAAAATAAACCAGAAGAGGATATTAGTGAGGTGCAATTATTTTACAAATTCCATAGGAGAAACTACCCCCTCAAGATTAAGAAGTAAAAACATCCTCTTACAACCTTGACCCCATACTAATGGTGTAACCCCACTAGATCAAAATGCTAGAAATGATCCCCCATCTCCAAGACCTCCAGAACCCAAGGCACCTATAGAAACCCCAAAGGTCTAAAATAAATGGGATTATAACACAATAGAAGATATGAGAAAGATCAAGGCCAACATTACCCTTCATGAGTTTGATTAAATTGTTGAGTAATGAGATCTCCTTCTAAAATCCTTGACTTAAAATTTGACCACACAGGCCTAGCCAAAACTAAGAACAACACACACCATTATGCTCATTCATAAAAATAAGATGGATGTGTTCCCTTTCCTCTTAGCCATTTGGTTCTTTGTAAATAATCTACAAAATTGCATAATAGATTCAGGAGCCTCAGCTAATGTGATACTAGCAGGCATATGTGCGAACCTCGGGTTGGTCCCCATAAAGTTAGATAAGGTAGGGGTCTAGTTACACAAGTCAAAAGTAAAAGTGACAGGTGAACTACTCAATGTCCACATATAGTTGGAGATCAACCCTAGGATTCAACACTTCATATACATTCAAGTAGTGGAGATCCTTGAAGCCTATGGCATGCTCCTCTATAGGGATTGATCCAAATCCTTGAATGGACATATGGGAAAATATTTCTCCCATATGTGGTTGTCATGGAGAGGAGTAGCCAAAAAAATATGATTAGATAGAGAACCTCACATGAAACACATGATGACCTAGTCTAATGCCATTAAAGAGAAGGTGAACCTAATTTATTCAAACCTAGGCATCTACACATTGAGCACTAAGCCACCCAAAGATCAAGCTAGTTATAGCCCAAACCTGCTTGGCCTATGGTCTCTTTATATAGATGGAATTCATCCCAAACAAGGTAGTGGGGCTGGTGTTTGCTTTATAGATCCCCTATGTCCAACAAAGTGCCATCTGGATGGAACAACACCATGATGTTGACCTCTTTGAAGTAATTCAACATCCATTTCTCACCCTCCTCCAAATGTTGTATGATTATTTATGTCAAGGCTAACCATTCTTTAATCAAGGCTCTAATGATCTCAACATAACTCTGATATAGGTTTAGGTCTGCGAGAGGCATGAGCTTGAGATCCAAGAACATGTTCTTGTAAAGAACCATAGTGAGCCTTTTGCATTTTTTATACATGTGAGTGACTCTTTCCAAGTGTGCTTGGGGATGTTAGAGGTGATCTTTGCTTGTGGTAAGGGTTTTGATAATTTCCCCAAGGGATATGAAGAGTTACATAAGGGCTTATTTAACCTTACCAATTAATTCCATGGGAAAAGTGTTCTTCACCTATTCTCTGATTACTCACACTTTTTCCTTCATATCCTCCATATTTTTTTAAGAAGGTCATGGGTAACTCAGAGTATAGACACCAGAACCTCAGCCGCTCTCCCTTCTCTACTATGTGTCCTAATTTTAGTGAGGGAGAAGAGATCCTGCTCGATTCTCCAAACCATGAGGTTCCCTTCCTGAGTGAAGGTCTATGTGAACACCTTTTTCATGTTCCCAAAGGCCTTGTAAAATTACCATTGAACATCTAGATCCCCATGGTAGATAATTTTTTGTCTTTGTAATTGTGAAGAATCTATGGGTCCAACCCAACATTTGGATCCCCATGGTAGATAAAATTACCATTTAAGAATTGTGAAGAATATCCCCAAGGTGTTGGAAGGTGGAATGGGAGGGGTAGAAACAACCAAAGTGGAAGACAAAATACTAGGAGGAGGAGGGAGAGATGGAGTACAAGGAAGGATGGAGGAAAGGAGTGGAGGTGGAGGAGGCAGGGGTGAAATAAGTGATCATAAATGAGGAGGCTCAGGGGAATAATTAGGTGAACCAATAGTCACACATTAGGTGGATGTGGGGACCAATGGATCTCATGAGGGGGTGTTCAATAAGAACTAGGAAATTAGATTATTAAAATTCAATCCTTGGGTCCCTGGGGTGATGAAAAAGGAGGACTAGGGAACCGTGAGTAGGGGAAATTGAGTAGAGAGACAAGGAGGAATTATAACTTGAAAAAGAGGTTATCAAGGAGTTACATTTAATTTATTCTTGGGATTTTTGCTTGGGCTTATTTTAGCTAATGCTACATTAGTATCAACTAAGGTAGCATCCAAATCCTACTTGGTGGGCACTATAAAAGTTACCCTTTTCATAGTTTTTGGTATTAAGTTTGGGCCAACCTAAGTCATATTGGAAAAAGGGGCCAACATGGCAATCATTGTTGGAGCTGATTGGGGAACCAATAGAGTGGCTAATAGGATAGAAAATTTAGGGATCATTAGAATTGTACACATGGGTGCACTCATCACTAGAGTGTCCATCTAGATTGTTGTGATGGGGACACTACGAGGTGCCCATACTAGAAGAGTTACTAATGTGGGCATTGACTAGGTGGCCATTAAATGTGTTAGCACCATTAAAATGGGGTCCATCATGGTTTACATGCCCCCTAAAACCATATAATCAACCAAAGCCAAAGGCATAGGCCATTTATCCAAGGCACTTGATATTGGATCCCAAATTTTGACTAAGTATTTTGGCACAAAATTGACATAGTACGATAAGAGCATAAGCACAAAAATACTATGGTGCAAAACTATCCTAATACAGTAGGACCATGGCATGGAACCAACAAGGCATGAAAGGAAAAGGATGTGAAAGAACCAACATGAAAAGACCCAATCATAAATGAAATATAACTATGAGGAACCTGAGAGAATAGGACTTGGAACAACAGTAAAAGACTTGGGGAGCACATGAGTAGTGGGAGACGATTTAGGAGTGATTCTCAAGGGTTGCCTAGACTTTTAACCATCACAAGTTTTGCACCGACCTATGATGAGGAAGACACATGGTAGTAAGGATCTATAATAGAACAAGAATATAGGGGGCA
Organism: Torreya grandis; assembly: GCA_037957365.1. NCBI lineage: Eukaryota > Viridiplantae > Streptophyta > Pinopsida > Cupressales > Taxaceae > Torreya > Torreya grandis. Next base: position 758,462 of record JARHVA010002724.1, on the reverse strand, counting down.
CAAAGGCCTAGGTTCTTAGGAGAAAACAATTGATAGAGTGCCATGACTTTCAGTCCACCAAGAGTTCATTGGCCAATCACTCATGTCATTTATTATATAACTACTTGGTCAGGGAAAAAAAGTATAAATACCCCTATTTGATATCATTTTTACTAAAATATAATATAAAAGTATAGATATTACAATCAACTTTGATTTTAATATTCTGTATAATTGATAGATATGCATCTAATGGTGGGATTCCATTGAGTAACTTGTAGTTGTAACTAATTATGAGATTTATACAACTTGTACTTTAGAATTTACGTAACATTATTTGAACTCCATGGCATTTATCTTCATAATTATGGTTGTTGAGCTTAATGAGACAAGGACAAAAGTAATGTATTTCTTAATTTATGTAACTTCTACTTAGATATAAGTTCAAACTCAAAACTATGACTAGTATGTTACTGTGCAACATAACCCACGGGTACCGGTCTCTTGCTACATGCTTTGGGTGAGCATGCAAGACCACAGTCTTGCATGAAGGGACAACATGTTAAGCTCATTGGGGATACATTTCAACTCTTGAAAACATAATTAAAGAATAAAATCCCAACAATCTGGGTCCATTTTCAGGACTCATAACTCTTATTGCACAGTAATGGAAGATGCTTGAACATATCACCCTTTAAAGTCTTGAACAATACATTATCAAGGGTGAGGATAATTTTATGGTTCCTTACCTTGAACCAGGATTTTTTGTACATCAGTGGGCAGAATAGCATCTCTACAGCATATTATATGAAACTTTATTTGTTGAAGTCCTTATTTATGTGCTTGGTTACTTGCTTATGCTCAAGGTCGATCAAAAATTTTTGGGAGAAGACAATCTTGGATGTTAGAATGTCAAATGGATTTAGCATGACTAGGAAAACTATGGACATGAGCTATTAATATCGAGTGAAGAGGAGTGTTGAATATCTACATTATGGAATATGTTGTAACCACTTACTCTTGTCCTAAAGAAGCCAAGTTCTAGTTTTTTAGAGAATTGCATGGTCAGTATATTAGACATTTACCACTATAAGTTAAGAATTTGTTCATTAATTGTGGGCTTGAAACTCTACCAATCGAGACCTAAATGCATCCTTGCATGAGCAACACAATTAGAGGGGAATATAAAAGTGTTGTTAAAGGATTTTACATTTGGAATGGTAACCAGTCAGTGGGCATTATGGAAACAAAAATATGATGAAGGTAAGCAGAGGATCATAGGAGGGAGCAGTGCAAGAAGGGATCAAGAGAACTCAAGAAGCATTGTTAGGGCTTGTAGGGAATCAAAAACACACAAAGAGGACTCCATCACTTTTGAAAAACACCCCATGCCACTTTTATCATTTGAAGGAGAAACTAACCAGACATAAGAAACTAAAGAACCAAGTTTGAACCAACCAAGTTTCCCAACCATAATGTGTGCTCATGATTTTGAATCAAATGAATTACATATACATAATTAGGATAAAAATAGTTTAGAATCAAAAACTAATACTATAAGGGAAATTGTAGCTGAGCCAACTATAACTCATATGAAATTAACATTTTCTTTTCCTCTTTAATGGAATTTCATGGCTCAACTTGGAATGATTGGTGGACCTAAAATTCATAGTAGAAAAATCACATGCCTAAATCTTATTAATCAACCAGATATCACACCCCACAATATGGGCATGATTGCTGGGGGTGCCAAAGGTGGACTGGGAGGTGGCACAGGAGGAAGGGGTGTACTCCCCCCTCAAGGAATAGGATTTGGGGGTTCTCAACATCCACTAGTGCAAGCACCTTAGCTACCAACAATATATTATGAAATGACACTTCACCTACTTGAATATCGAGGCATGGATAATGTTATAGAACATGGCCATAAGTGTGAACTCATATGGAGGGCATGAGGCATCAATTCTTCTAAGTGAAAGGCCATATAATTCATGACCACACTTTTGGAGAGAGTGCACAAGTTTTATGATAAGTTTGATCCCTAACAACTATTAATTGACTATGATCAACTCAAAACAAAATTATTTTAAGAGTTTGACATTCTTGAATTTGAGAAAAAAAGTATTGTTGTACTAAAAGATATAAATTAAGAACTCACTGAAAGTGTACAAGAGTATGACGCATGGTTCAAGACACTTCTGTCAAACCTTTCATTTGAAATAAATGTTTTTCTACATGCATAATGGTTTGTGGGAGGTTTTTTACTTCCATTTCAATGAACACTCTCCTAAAATACCTTTACTAGCCTACACAAAGCTCTGGAAGCCTCTCTTTACGTTGAAGTTCTTGGTAGTAATGACATTAGGATTAGTCCTTTCATGGAAGCCCAAATAGCTTCAATAGCATTGTAAATTTAAAAACTAACTTCAAACACTGCATACGACACTCATAATGGTCGTTGGTGTATTGATTATGAGTTTGAAGGTCATAACTAAAGTAACTACCCATGCAAAAACACCTATGATGTACTAAAGTAGTCTTGTGAGATTTTCCATGAAGAACATGATGTATGCTCTTGTCCTCCCCTACAATAGGCTACACATTCTAAGGTGTCTGAATACTTCAAAATATGCAGTGCCTAATCCCATAACACAAATGATTGTTGGATAATTAGTGATATCCATGAAGCACACATGCACAGTATCCACTAAACCTTTATGTCTAAAAATCAATATAATGGTGGCTATCATGGCTGAGGTAGAGGGCAAGGACTAGGCGGTGGTCATTTCCCACCTAGAAAATGTTATGAGTGTGGATCCCTAGACCACTATCAAATGGATTGTATAGTTTATCCAACATGTGCCTTTTATAAAAAGGAGCATCAATTGGAAGAATTCCTTGACCTATACACGACCATTACTAAGGAAAGAAATGAAAAAGGTGCAGGTATGATTCACATTGAGAAACCTCACTGGTATTCGTGCTCAATCGCCCCAACAACTCAACAAGTAAATATCACTATGCATAGTGGTGGACAATCTCAGTCTACATCTACTCCTACTAAGAAGGTACAACATGAAGATCCTTGGTCAAGGAAGTATCCAAATGCTCAAAAATAAAAGCATATACTCCTAGACACTATGATGTTTGTACATAAACTTCAGGGAAAAATTTAGTTTCTTAAAGACCAAGAAGCAAAATAACATGCTGATATCTAGAAGGTAACAGAGTCTCAAACTATGGTGCAAGATGATTTCCAAGAGCTTTGCAATCATATTTTGGATGAAGAAATTGTCCCATAACTGAGTACTTGGCTTAAAAATTAGGTACAAAAACCAACTGATGTTCAAACTTAATTAACTTAGAAAATTGAGGATCATCAATTAAATCATGCTCGGTGGCAAGATACCCCTATTCCTCCTAGCCCTTAAGAGGACAAAGAAATACTAGTAAATGTTTCCATCGATGAGTGGGTGATTCAAGACATCTTAGTTAACACTAGCATTGAGGTTAACATCCTCACCAAGGATGCATGGTGTAAAGTGGCTAGTCTAACATTGTAACCATCATCACATGCATTATTTATGGCTAATAACACTCATGATCTATCAATTGGTGTCCTCAAGAATGTAATGGTGGATATCCTTAGAGTACCTTTCAAATTTGATTTTGAGGTTATCAAGTTAGCTGAGGCAGATTATTTTCCACCTCTATTGGGGTGACCTTGGTGTTATGAAAATAACATAGACTTAAGTTTCAAAGACCACTACATTAGTTTTGAGAATACTGATCAACACATTGTTATTCCATTAGATTAGACACATGGGACCTCATACATAGAACCTATTAATGTGGAAGAAGATATTAACCACATCTATAACATCACAGCTAGAGATGGTGAGCAACATGATCCTACTCCTGATGGCATCCTTTGGTGGATGGACACTTAGTCTATTTATGATACTACAAGCAATGTTTGTAATTGTTAGGTCCATAGTGACTATGACCTCAATGGAAGAGTATGTAATGTTATTGGTAGTCATGAGAACATCTTGCACTAGTATCATAAATGCCATAGGTTTGTTCACCTTATTACTGAACAAGTCATGAGAGGACTAGTTATGGATACACCATTAGAAATACTTGCTAAAACCCCTCGATTTCATGAACAAATGGAACTTCATGACTTTATCCAGTGCCTTGAAGACTTTTAAAACTCTTACAATGATCATATACGATCATTAGTTCACCTTTTTTATGGTATCACTGTAAGGTGGTGGCAAACCCATAATGATTGAATTCTCTATTGGGATCAAGTATGCTCTGCTTTACATCACCAATTTCATCATAACAACCAAATATGGGAAACAATAAACTAAGTGGAGTACGAGCACCCTAGCCACATGTAAAAGCCTATGAATCCATGTGAAAGACTAAAGAATTTTTCTTACCAAAGTACCTTTGGGTAAATGCTTTCTATGTAACTTATGAACTTGGGTGAGAGCATGGTATGTTTATGAAGAGCGACATATGGGTACCCATTTTTGGAATTTATTGAAAGAAAACATAAACTCAACATTATCTTACTCATCTTCAAGAATGAACTTGTTCCTCTCTCTCCAAGATATGCGTAAAATAGTTATTGGTGGCCTTAGTCCCATTGAAGATCATTTGAGATATATCCATGATGTACAAGAATAAGGACTATTTCTCTTTAATGATCCATCTACACAACCTGCTCCTATGCTATATCATATCTTTTTTCAAGAACACCATGATGAAGGTGAAGGGTTTGACCCACCTAACACATTAGAAAATCATTTAGATGTCACTATGGACTATGGAACATGAACTATTCATGACACTGGTCTTAATGCAAACAACCCTTACTTAGAATCAATTCAAACTATCTAACACAACATCATTATAGAGGAAGAACCAAAAATAGCCACTATAGGTAATTACTAGACTGACATAGAAGTTTTAAAGATAGTTGAGTTATTAAAAGAATACCAAGATGTCTTCCCAAGAAACTACATTGATATGAAAGGTGTTATTCCATCTCTAGGTGAAATGCATATTAAACTAGTTGACGATGCTCGACCAGTCAAGCTAAGGCCATATAAGATGAATCCAAATATACAAACAAACGTAAAGGAATAAATTGATAGTATGATGCACGTTGGAGTGATCACCCTAATTGATAGATCTGAGTGGGTCAGTCTTATGATGATAAGTATAAAAAAAGATAGATGCATTAGAATTTGCATTGATTACTAGATACTTAATCATGTTGTGTTATTGATCCCTTCCCAACACCATTCATAGAATAAATACTTGAAGGCATCACTAGGTGTGAAATTTATACTTTCATAGATGGATTCTCTAGGTACCATCATGTCCAGATCACCAAGGAGGATCAACCTAAGACTACCTTCACCATTAAATGGGGATCCTTCGCATATACTATCATGCCTTTTGGGATGAAGAACACACCTACTGTGTTTTCACGTATAGCTATTGAGGCCTTTAAATTTTTCATTCATAAGTTTCTTCAAGTCTACTTGGATGATTGGATAATCTATGGCTTAGTCAAAGACCATTGTTCTAATCTACAGCTCATGCTTGAGCATTGTAGAGTTTTAAAAATATCACTGAATCTAAAGAAGCATTTTTTTGCTACACTTTTTGGTGATCTTCTAGGATATTTTATTTGCAAGGATGGACTTTTGGTAGACCCATCAAAAGTATTTGTCATTCTTTGCCTCCCAACACCAAAATCTCAATATGAATCACATGCCTTTCTAGGCCTTACCGAGTATTATAGAAAATTCATTCATGGATATGCAAAGATTATTGTGCCTCTGGAGGAAATCTTAAAAAGATAACTAGCACTTCATCTAGACCTGCTCTTGCCAAGAAGCCTTTGAGGCCTTAAAAGACAAACTGGTTATCGCTCCAATCCTATAATTCCCTGATTAGATGAAACCATTCTATGTCCATGTTGATGCTTCTGTAATGGTAGTGAGTGCAATCCTTGCACAACTAGGTGAAGGTCAATTTCATCACCCTATCTATTTTGGTTGTAGGAAACTTACTCCAACTAAGCAAAATTATACCACCATGAAGCATGAAGCACTGCCAATGGCTTATGCTCTGTAGAAATTTTGAAAATACTTATTGACAACTCCTTTTGTATTTTATATAGATCATGAAGATTTAAAGTATCAAGTAAATAAACCTATGCTGCATGGACACATCTATCACTGGATAGTATTATCTCAAGAATTTCAATTTTTTATCATGGTCAAACTAGGAAAAGCTAATTATGTCCCTAACCATCTTTCTCATATTAATTCTAGAGAACCATTACGTGCTATTGAAGATGACCTACCTGATGTTCAACTATTTTATGTTTATCATGTTCCTAAGGAGTTGAATATATTGAAATTTTCATAACTATTGGTTCAGTACCCGATTTTCTAACTCCACGGGCTAAGAAACAACTCATGGTTTGCACCACACCTTTTTAGTTCCTTGGAGGGGACCTCTACTAGCTTGGCTGAGATTAAATTCTCTAGCATTGTGTCATGAGACATGAGCAATCTGACGTACTCCAATAAGTTCATGATGGCATTGTACTGCTATTACTATTGCATTATTCATATGAGAACATATCATTACCCATTTTGGATGCACCCTAAGTTTTACTAGTCATCATGGTACACATTTCTTCAATGAAACTATTCACATTCTACTTGATGAGTTCATGATTGTTCATCACAAAACAACACCGTATCACCCCTAGGCAAATGGCACTACTGAGGCATTAAATAAAATCTTAGGAAAAAACATACAAAAGTTTGTAATATTTGACGAACTGTTTGGGATGATAGAGTATCTATTATACTTTGGGATTATCGAACAACCTATAATTCCTTGAATAAGAACACACTGCTCAATTTGGTGTATGGAAAGGAAGTAGTTCTACCAATTGAATTCTTTGTACTATCTCTTCGTATGATGTTTGCTGGACAATTATATGAGGAATCATCCTTGAAATCAAGCTTGGCTACTTTGTTGTAGCTAGATAAAGCTCATTTCCTTACTCATTAGAGTCAAGATGTGGAGAAATGCAAACAAAAGGTATGGCATAATCGACACACCAACAATAAAACATTTACCCTTAGGATGAAAGTCTTTCTTTATGACTCCAAATTCGTGCACCATTATGGAAAACTTTAAATTTACTGGGACAATCCTTTTATCATTAATAACATTCAGCCTACCGATGCTTGTTGATTACAAAGATTGGATGGCCAATTTCTTCCTGGGCATTACAATGGAAGATGGCTACAACCATATTTCTCCTCTTAATGGTATAAATTTTGTAAGAATAAGGCTTATGCCATTCATCTAGGATTTCTTGTTTTCAATAAAAGCATTGCCTTTATTGTGTACAACATTTCTTTTATATAGAGTTAGTTTTTTTTTTTTACTTGTAATTTTGTGGAGGACCACGACGTAGTTTTTAGTGTGGGGTAAAAGGTATATGTATTCATGATTAAGGATGTAGGCATAATTAAAGGCATGTAAGTTAAATATCCCAAGGATATGATATTCCTACCAAATAGTTTGGAAATTCAAAAAAATAGAACAACTATCTTCCATTCCAAAGAAAAACGTGAGAAATAACTATCAACTTCAAAGAAAATCATGGGACAAGATGTTTCATTAATAAGAAGAAATAATGGTTGTGATAAATGTGCCCACACCATGACAAGACAATACCGTTAAATGTATTTATGGTGAGAAACGATGGTTGAGAGTGGTGGCCATTACAAGTGCATTAATAACGAGAAGCGATGGTCAAAAAGAAATGGGGTAGTAAATGCAAGTTACCCTCTCAAACCTATAAAAGGATGAGAAAGCTCATTTTACTTTTTACCTTTGATTCCATTTAAGTTTAAATAGATGAAGAACAAATTAAGCCAGAGTGAATCTAGAGCAAATAAACAACATAAAAATTCTATAAATAGTTATTGCGTTGAGCATTAACCTAAGTAATCAATCACAAAGCTGATTCTAAAACATGACCTACAATAGAAAGAATTGGTAATTAAAAGTTGTAGAGGTAGACGTCCACTATTAGAGGGCATCCAAGCAAGAAAAGCCAAATTCATCTACACCACCATCACATATTATTTTTGGAATGTTGGATGACTATGCCTCAACCTTCGGTCTTCTCAGAGGGTGATGTAGCCTATGAAGAAGGCTTTAAGAATCAATCTATTATTGATTATACTAGAAGAAGAAGAGGTATTTTGGGGGAAGTAATATTAATCAAGGAAGATACACCTGAAGAACAAACACAACATGTAGAAGGAGAAGAGGTTAGGATGGTGTGTTAAAAAAAAAGGCATAATCATCTCCACCCCCACCATTGATAGAGGAAATGTAGTATCCATAGACGATGCTACATGTAGAAAATTGGGTCTCCAAAGTACCCTGTTGCATCATTTTTTACTATAACCACTGCCATCTTGGGAATGAGATTGAGTTACAAAATGACTACCGAGTTGAGTGCCATAACACCAAAAATCAATTGGTGTATGACCTCAACATTTCTAATGCCTTGGATATTGTGGGGCTATTTCAGTTATTCAACCTTTCATACTTTGGAAAACCTATGGAAATAATTAGGTTTATACTCTCACGCATCCATGGGGACTACCTCTACTTTGCTAGGCACAACATGAAGATTACGCTTGAGAGAATAAGTAAAGTATTATGACTGTAGTTTTTGGACATGGATATAGAGTTTGACTTAGAGGACTAAGAGGAAATAGGAAAAATAAAAACAATGCTAATGTACCAAAAGTAGGGCCACATCATGCACATCAAAAAATTAGAATATCCTACCCTTTAGGTGGTAGCGTGCATCATCATGACCAAGATCAATGGCACCGATCATTGAAAAGAGGTGGATATGGCTCACCTCTAAATTTCTCACCAGGTAACTAAGGGCTTGAAGTATAATTAGGCCATGTATTTTGCTCACAAAATCATTGAGGATGCTAAGAAGACCCATCGGATACCTAGCCATAGGTTTTCATGGGGTATTTTTGCTATTAATGGTGTTTGATGAGATTAGTATACCTAAATACACCTCAAGAGAGATGAATTGGGCATATCCACTCGAACATAAGTCCCTTATTGAGCGCTATAAGGCATTCATGTGCATCAAGCACATCACCCTCACTTATAAAAATAAGATGAAATCATAGTATGATAGAATGAAATAAGCCTTTGGGAATGAATGGCACATTTCTAAAGACTTGATTGTCCAGGTTGGTGATCAAGCTCAATTTACTATAAAGAAACATTTATCTTTGGTGAGCATTAAGATGGTCCCTTCTAGAGAACTCTCTGCGTGGTTGAAGCTACCATATGCCTTTTCAATATTGTGCTTCATCGACTCAGTAAACTACATTTTTGATGCATAGTCTCTCACCTTAAAAGCAAACTAGATTGAATTGGAGATTCACACTCTCCAAAATATGTACGTCTATCTCAAAAATAAGGATTATCAAGAGAATTAGGAGAATAATCAAATAGATACTAAGGTCAAATAGAAAATGGTGGGAGAACAAGTGCATAATATGTTCTACATGCTACGGCCCAAGAAGAAGACTTCAAAAGCAATGGAGAAGACTAGAGAAAAACTTCCACCAATACCACTTGTAAAGAAGAAGTGGGATGGGCATGATGCTAGCACAAGTTCACAACATGATCCTCCAAAATGGCAAAGGACTACCTAGGTGTCATCTTCTAGACCCTCACCACCACCGGCTTCTTCATATAGACCTTCTCCACCTAAACCTTATCTACCAAGAGCATCACCTCTAAAGGTTATTCCACCCCTAACTTCACCTCCAAGGACTTTACAGGCATCACCATTAAGGGTTTTTTCATCAAGGGATATTCCAAAAAGTACACTAGAGAGAGAACCAGTGTAGAAAGAACTTGAAAGGCAAAAGGAAGAGGCAGAGGACTCTAATTTTGAAAAGACACCCTCCCTGGTGTGACAGTAGGAGACCACTTTTGATGAATCACCTTGGACATTGGGGGTACATTTGGTGAAGAGGGGGATATTTATGATACTTAGAAGATGAGTGGGATGGCTATTGGTAACACTTATTTGGCTACTGACACAAAGGTCAAAATTATAGAGCATGACCCAAACAAAGGAAAGGAGCCTATTGGTTATGAGGGAGAATTACCTTTGATTGATGCATCCACCAATAAACACACTCAGTACAAAATAGGCATTCTAGATATGATAATCTATCTTTGGCCACATTTCCTTCCCAAAGATGTAACTATTGACACAAGGCAATAAATGTCCTTTTTTTGGACATGTACAATGAAGAGTGCCATTTTGAGCTCCATTTAGATAGCCTCCTATTATATTCTCAAGCACCAACACTACCAACCCCAATATGGTTTGATCCCCAGAAGATCACCCCTCTACAACCCAACACTACATTTTTGAAAATGGATTTTGAAGTTGTACACCAAAATATACTTTATGATTCTAACACATGCAACATAGAGAAGAAACATGGCTAGGTAGTGGCAATGTATGAAAAAGAGGTTACCACCTAGAAGGCACTCAAAGAATAAGTGGCCATATTAAAACAAAAAATAAAGGAAGCCACAGAAGCCAAGGTAAAAAATTTGAATTTGTGTAAATCAATTTTGGGCCAAGAACTAATATTAGCAAATGGAGTGCCTCTAGATGGGGAAGCTATGAATAAATTGGACTTTGGTGAATCTCTTATTGAAATGCTTCAAGGAACAACCTGCACCAAGGAATGAAGCATTATCGGTGGAAGAGTAGCTTATTGAGGTAGTAGAGGTTTGTAAGTGTGCTCTCAAAAGAGTTGGGGAAGTAATCTCCATCTTCGATGGTATTTTTAAGAGACTAGTGCAGCCTAATAAAATCTTGGAGGCTCAAATCCACATAGAGGAATCTCAAAGGCAGCAGTTAGTAGATGTTGCCCTCTTAATAAAGGATCATGTTGACCATGAGAAGACATTCAAAGATGTCAAATCTATGGAAGAGAAAATAAATGCACATCGATAGCAACTCAATGTTAGTTTTGTAGATCTTTGAGGATAGGTTATTGATGAGGTCTCAACATTAGAAGAAGTTTAGCATGATGCCAACACATCCCTTGACCAATTGGTCAAGAAGGATAATGAGTGTCCTAACTAACCTGAGGAGATAAAGAAATCAAAGGCAGACATTAAATAAATAACATCAAATCTGTTCGATACATTTTCACATTAGGACAATGTCAAGAAGTAGATTGAATAAACTAGGCCTGTATTTTTGGCTGAGCCTGAACCAAGTCTTAGTCTAGGATGGACTAAGAGCATAGTATGGGGTGATGTTAGACCCCAAATTTTGACTAGGTACTTTGGTATTTTGGTGTAGAATTAGCACAGTGTGAGAGGAGCATAAGCATAGAAAGATTATGGTGTGGAACTAGCCTGACGTAGAAGGACCATGGTGTAGAACCAATAAAACATGAAAGGACAAGGGTACAAAAGCACTCGTATGTGAAGACCTAATCAAAGACAAAATATAACTATGAGGAACGTGAGAGCATATGACTTAGAACAATAGTGAAAGACTTGGTGAGCACATGTGAAGTGGTAGATGAATGAGGAACAATTTTCAAGGGTCACCTAGACTTTTAACCATCATGAGTTTTGCATTAACCCATGAAGAGGAAGACACATGCCAATAAGGATCTAGCATAGAACAAGAATATAGGGGGCACAAAGGCCTGGGTCCTTAGGAAAAAATACTTGATAGAGTGTCATGAATTTTAGTCCACCAAGAGTTTGTAGGCCAATCACTCATGTCATTTATTATGTAACTACTTGATCAAGGAAAAATAAGTATAAGCACCCCCATTTGAAATCATTGTAAAGTGACTGATATCAGATATCATTTTTACTAAAACATAATATAGAATTATGTATATTACAATCAATTTTGATGTTAATGCTCTAGATAATTGATAGTTATGCATCTGTTAGTGGTTTTGCATTGAGTAACTTGTAGTTGTAACTAATTATGAGATTTATACAACTTGTACTTTAAAATTTGCATAACAATCTTTAAACTCCATGACATTTGTCTTTGTAATTATGGTTATTGAGCTTAATGAGACAAGGACAAAAGTAATTTATTTATTAATTTGTGTAAATTCTACTTAGATATAAGTTTTAACTCAAGAATATGACTAGTATGTTATTACACAACATAACCCATGGGAACCGATCTCTTGCTGCGTGCTTTAGGTGAGTGCACAAGACGAAAATCTTGCATGAATGGCCAACATGCTTAGCTCATTAGGGATATATTTCAATGCTTGAAAATGTGATTAAAGAATAAAATCCCAACACTTGGAGACTGAAGAGGGGATGTAGGGACTCCTGTGGGTTGAAGGAGCTGAGCAAGAAGGGGTTGGAAAGTGATAATGGGAACCAGAGGAGGGCCCATTAAGAGAGGCCTAGGGGGGAAGGGAAACCTAGGGGTGCCCTCATGGGTTATCGATGGATCGTGTTAGTAGGGGAAGAGATCTCAAGTGGTGCCTATTATTAATCATTCCCTAGGCTTATTTTAAGGCTATTATCGACCTTTAAGTAGAGTGTTTGTGCTGCTTAGGGGTGAATGGATTTCAAATGTGGAGGTGGAGGAGGCAATGCATAGGTGGCAAGATGTAGAAGTTGAGGAGGCACAGATTGTAGGAGCCCTTGTATGATCATCTTGGTGATGCGAGGCATGGTTGCCTAGATGTCTCCTTTAGGATAGATTGATGTGGGCCTTGAAGGTGGTTGTGGTAAAGGTGGCACTAGTCTTTCCTCAATGCTCGACCCTGCTTGGGCCTAATTTCCTTTTTTCTTCTTCTTCTCCTCGATCCACACTTGTACTTTATTGTCATCAACTAGGTTGAGGTGAACTTCATCATCCTTATGAGGCTAATGATGGTAAGTGATATTGATCCAAGACATTTATTTTACCACATGAGCCCAAATGACCCTAAAAGGATCCCACTCCCTATGCTTAGCCACTCTAAGGCATTAGAATTTATGTGAGTTTCCATATTCATCAGTGAAGGTGTGTTCTTATACTTGTGGTGGTGGATGACAATTGGGAAGTCTAGGCATATCTTCTGTTGGTAATCAACTGAGAACTCCATGACAACTTTAACCAGTTGATGAGCAATTTCTTACTCGATAGGATGATTTGGGACTTGATAGGGTAAGAGAAGAGGGGCTTGGTGGATACACTCTACCTAAATGATGATGTGGTCCTAGTAGTACTAGTAAGACTTGATGGGTAGGAGTTTCACCTTTATCTCCTCTAAAATCTCTAGCATGGGATTATCATTGATGGCTTGATATACTATAGGGTATAAGTGCTCACAAATGTCCTAGATATGATTCTGATAATGGTGATCATGTAATTTGTAAAACACAAATTGAACCTACATAGACCATAAGAACCCAAGGTGGGAATGTTGAGCTACCAAATGAAAGGGTGGTGTAGACTACATCCATGATGGAAGACATCATGCAGAAGTTACCCCGATCTGAGCTTCTGAAATGGCCTTTTCAAGGTTGAATTTATTCACACTTGCCAAGTTTGGGACCGCCTCTCCTTTGAGAATTATGTTGAGCAAGGGCACCCATAGGATGTTCACATGCATGGTGTTGTTGGACCCAAATAGTTAATTTAGAATAAGCAACCCCATGTGAACCCCCTTTCAGAAGAGGTGGATGGGGTAGGAGTCAATATCCTCCATATTGACCCATTGCTCAAGGTTTGTGGCCTAATCCTCGAGTAATTTGAATATATCATGGGTATTGACCCATGAATCCACCATGCTAGAATCATAGGAAATGGTATAATCCAAGAGGTTGTACCATTGCTTAAAATCATCCCCTGAGATGTTCACAATCATGTTTATTGAATTCATAAAGTAAACCAGATCTTGCCTATATCATATAATGTGCTTGGAAATCTGTAATAAGTTGTTGAAGAGGTATGTGTAAAATAATATCTCATTCTTGGCTGCAACCCAATGTAATCTTGACCTACCCATTACTGCAAGATCATTGAGGTACTCGGTATCATCATGGTCATCATTTAAAGCAAGTATCTTCACATCTTCAATTGCCTTGAATACTTTGTTATAGTGCTCAAATAGCACTAGGTTAGGTAAGAACATGGTGTCCTATTACTCCAACTCAGTCGTAGGGTCGGAATATGAAATAGCCATTTTTGTGAGTTGGGAGTCTCTTAGAACTAGTTTCTAGGGTGAGGAGAAGCATGGAAAACATGTGCAGCTGTTGCAGAGGAGTATCTTTATAAATTAGGAGTGGTCATGATAAATTCATTTATCTTGAGGACTTGTAGGTCTTCACAGAGATTTCCTACATTAATAGATTTTAGTAGCTCACCCAACATGAATACAAATTTATGGTTGGTGACACAATCCACCTAGTCACTTCCCAATTTGGCATTAAATTCTAAGAATTTAAAAGGGGATCCCGATTTAAACTTTACAATAGTGATTGGATGTTTGCTAATTATCCAATCAGAGTGTAGTTACCCAAATCAATTAATGTAAGGCATGGTAGACATATGCCTAACATGACCCCACCCCTCGGCATCTTCTAATCAAGTCATGTCACTGGTTGATTTGTCATTTTATTTGTGAGATGTATCAACTAGGCACTAAAGGTATTCTATTTAAAGTCAATAATCTACACTTTTTGAGACATGTGGCACTATGTAATTGGTTCTTGGTTTTGATCACACTTCTTTTTTAGGTAAATTAGGGCATTCTCAAGCCTTTTCTTTATTTTTTATGGAAGTACCACATGGCATGATTTCCCTAACTAGACTCTCATAGGGTTATGATAAGTCTAACACCCCCAAGAGACTCACAGGTCTGATAGCTTCCACACAATGCTCCATTTAACAAGTTCTCTTAGGGTTCTGACAAATCTAACACCCTTGGGAGACTAGCATGTCTAATAGCTTCCACATGGAAATACTTCATTCATTGGGCTCTCTTAGGGTCCTAACAAGTATGACACCCCTAGGAGACTGGTAGGTCTAACAACTTCCATGTGACACTCCTTCAATCATCCAGCTCTCTTAGGATTATGACAAGTTTGACACTCTTAGGAAATTGGCATGTCTGACAACTTCCATGCAACACCCCTTCATTCATCAATCTCTCTCAGGTTCTAACAACTCTGACACCCCAAGGACTAGTAGTTCTAACAACTTCCACATGACATTCCTTCATTCATCGAGCTCTCTACAAGATTTTACATAGAATGACTAAGTTAATAGAAAGATAACATAGATACTAAAAATCTCACATGTCTATTATCAAATCCTTATGTAACACTAGGTAAGACTATTGGGTATCATGGCTCTAGGATGGCCTAAATACTTTATCTTTGTAACGAAATATTTATCAAACAAAAATTCTAAGTATGAGGAGGTTTATCATTTAAACACAGAAGGTTAATGTGGATAGAGTTATGTACCATTGGAGTGATTTTAATGGTGATTGTCTGCATGTTATACTAATTATTAAACACTCAATAAAGTAAAGCAAAATAGGGCTCGAAGGTTTCATATAATTTGAGACCAAGGGCAAATCGACCGGATCTATGAGAAACCTTGAACTGATAATTTTTAGATGGGTCCCCTATCTCTTAAGAAAAGGGGCGGGGCTCATGTTGGCCATAACATATAGTACATGGTTATGGGAAGTGTTAGGTAAGTGTAAATGTTTTTGACAACTGTATTCATTATATACAGGGATCATAAGACTTCACTTAATTTTATGAAACTTTATGTTAATCATCATAAAGTTACACTTCTTTTCCAAACTTTAATTAGGTAGTTTAACCTAAAAATGATAAGGAAATTATGTGTTTTTGGGCTTGTGTCATACTAGGGAACAACATAGCTTCTTTGATATTTTATAGTGCTCTTTATAATGTACAATATCTAAAATTACATGCCAATAAATTTAATAACTCTTCAGCTAGACAAACTATTATAATGTAACATGTCATTACTATTAACTTCAATGCTACAATGAATGCTTTGTAAATGCTTGCTTGATTTATCTATCATGCTTGTAAATGATCAATAGACCATTGTGATGATAAATGTTAAATGCTATTTTAGATAATATTTAAATTCTTAAATTTGCATCAAGATATATGTGTATTTATATATGACTTAAATTCAATTTAGGATCCTATTGACATGTGAACTAACATCAAATAGTCAAAAAAATGGACAAGATGGGACCACAAACCCCCAAGGTACCATAATGGATAGAAACACCTAAAGACCTATGAAACACACATTTCTAGGGAGATAGTCATAAAGACACAAAAAACAAGAGGAGAAAGAGGGACATGATGGAAAACAACAAAACACACCAATAATTTTTTATTTGTACTAATAATCAACAAATACGCATGTACCATATAATAATGTAATTTTATAACTAATCAATGCCTAGGGGCCATTTTTAGGGGTTTATACCAAGATTGTATTTCTATTTGCCTCCTAATTATATATGAACCCATTTCATTTTGAAATTTTTTCCTTGGCTGACTTCTTATGTTATTAAAGAGTCATTATGTATCATAATAATACTACTTAAAAATGGACCCTATACATTTATTAATTGTAATGCCCATAAAAATATAATGCATGTTTAGGGGGTTTGGGCCCTTTTCACTTGTTAGGGTCCCTTGGGTGTTTTTGGTTGTCTTGTTGCCTTTTTCATTTGTTTGTTATTAGTTTTCACAAAAATAGGGTCTTGTAAATACATAGGTACATTAGTGCAATTAGAACGTCAATAGATAGAGTCAATCATTACAAATATAGAAAAGACATCCAAGAATATAAAGATATTTGAAAGAACATCTAACATTTATTGTCACTACATTCTATTGTAGCATTAAAGATCATTTTAATGACACAATTGCTTTACTCTAGATTGTTTGGTTGAATTATATTTTAGTTGGTGTGTTGCCTTTGATATTGTGTACTATCGAGAGACTTGATAAGTAGTTGATGCTTACAAACCCTATTGACCCTGAACACATGTCCCAAAACAAATAATTTTCCTTATCATTTGCAAGCTCAACAACCTTATTAAGGTTTGAAGAAGAAGAAAATTTCCTAATGATTGGTATGAAGATTTGATACGAGACTCCTCACACGTGGGACTCAAAAAATATTTGACTAAGCACGCCAATTTTAACCATTGTTTTGTAATGGGAGAGAGTGTGGGGGAATTTTAGTGCATCAAGCAACCGTTGCTTACCACAAAAAATCATAATGATAATCCTCGTTGTCATCATTTTTGAGAAGCAAATGATGAAGGTCGAAGGAGAGCGTTCCCAAATTGGACTTTATCAATGTTGAAAAGATTGAAGGGTTTTTGAAAGTGGCATTGCCAGAGGGGAGCAACAAGAATCATCTAGTTATTAATTTAATGGGACTTCAAGCTCCACATGTTGAGGGAATAAAGCTTCTAAAAATGTTGATTACTGTAGTGGATGAAGATTTGATGCTAGACAAATAGAAGGAATTCTATGAAGCAATGACAAATGCAAGGCAAAGCACAAATGTCAATTTAAACTACATAATATAAGGTACCCTATATTATACCATATTTAGGTTAATACATTAGAGGGCCCATATCGTATGTTGAAACTAGATTTAATGTAGTTGTTTGGATTTACATTCTTTGAAAAATAGCAAAGGGGTTTACAGTTTATAGGGTGGTGGCATCATTGATTGGCCATTTTATATTTTCAAGAATGGGTGAGGGCATCATGAGAGCTGATTTGTTGTAACACGACTCCATGTTCAATTTGTAGCTTAAATCAATGTTTCACTATCATTGATGTAGGGACATTACATTAAGGTTTAAGAGTCTATCTTTTAGCTTCCATTCATCCATGTTGCAAATATATTGAAACCTAGATCAATTACATCTAGCTTAAAATCATATGAAAATGCCATACTTTGACCCCTAGAAAAAAGGGCAAGGCTATATAGAACATGTAAATAGTGAAATATTTCAAGGTGAGTTGCACATTGATGATGAGGGGCAATAATAAAGTATTTCAAGTTATATTGTACACCAGGGGGGCATGTAACAATATAATATTATATAATATAATAATACAATATAATATTAACATCGACGAATACATTACTATTTGGAAGACAAGAATATTTATCTATGATGACATATGGATAGCACTTATCCCATATAATTACACCTACACATGCGAGTGCATTAAATTTTGAATTTGCACGTCAACGTAACAATGTAGAATGATACATGTTAGCTATATCAAAGCAAGGTGGTGACATATTTGATTGGTTGTTTTCTATTATCAAGGGTGGATGAGGACATCACGAGAGTGGATTTGATTACGATAAGGCTCCACATTTCATGTGCAAATCAAATCAACAATGAAATATCGTTGATGTTGGGACAAGACATTGAGGTCCCAAAGTCTATCTTCTAGCTTCCGTTCATCCAAGATGCCAATATATTGACACCTAGAGTAATTACATCATGCTTAAGAACCTACAGAAACACCATACTTAGATCCTTGTAAGAAAGGGCAAGGCCATACAAAACATGCAAATAGTGAAACATTTCAAGGTGAGACGACTAGTGATGGTGAGGGGCAATGACAAGGTATTTTTGATGATATAGTACACTAAGGGGCCCATATCGAACACCAGACCCAAATTCAGGGTAGTGTTTGGATCTAATGACCATTGCACATTGCAAAGGGGTTCATAGCTTGCAAGGTGGTGACATCTTTGAATGGTCATTTTTTATTATCAAGGGTGGATGAGGATGTCATGAGTGTTGATTTGATTGCGATAGGGTTCTGCCTCTGATGTGTGGCTCGAATCAACGATATAATGCCACTAATGTGGGGACAAGAAATTGAGGTCTTAGAGCCTATATTATAGCATTCATTTTTCCATGCTACAGATTGTATTGATAGATGTGACATGTCATTGAACTTTGACCATGTATCTTCCCAAGGTTCATTGAGTCCATCACTTGAAATACATGTTCACCTTAAAATCTTTCACCACTTCCATGTTTTGTATAGCCTTTCCCTTCTCCATCAGTTCACCATTGTTCAAGCTCATTATAAAATGAAATGTCTCCTCCTTGCACAATGTATTGCCATACTATATGAAGGAACACACATCCTCATTTTTCATTGTTACCTCCACCAAAAATATTAGATTATTATTGTATATCGCATCGTGCAAAAAAGGTGAGACGAGGTTAAGTGGTCATAGGTTTCAAGTGAGATACAACTACCGATTTGATTTCTTTTCCTTTACAAAACCCTCCTTTACTAAAAGCGGAAATTATACCATCCCTTTTGACATAACTTACACCTTTGGGACAAGTGCTAATTAATTTTTTTGGGATGAAAGATAAACTAATATGTTCTAAGGTATAAAGTCATCCTACACTTGTAACCCTTTGTTTTTTTAAATAATTAGAGATTGAGGTATAGCTCAACGACCTAAAGTTTTTTCAGCTCTATCAAGACAAACTCCCCCCACCCAACCGTATTGATAAATTCTTTATAATGAACATTCTCCACTAATCAAATTTCACCCTTATAATTTTATATAAAATAATTATCTATATTTTAATAAAAACTAGATGAACAATTGTAAAATTCGTATACAATTTTATATTATTTTTTTTAAATACCATAAATTCTTTTTAAAATGTATTTTAAAGCCACAAAAAATAATATACATTTTCTGTTTTTTTAATCTAAATATTTTTATAAAAACTTCGAAATTTTGGCTAAATTGAATTTCCAATGACAGAGTCAAAGAGGATGAGATTTTGTTATAAAATCATGAAATAGTTGTTTAATCTTTTCGTGTAAAAAAAAGTGTGCGTTGAACGTTTAACAGAAAATTTTAATAACTCGCCGTAAGTTTTAGCTTTGCTTCTTTCAAAATCTTATCATCGTATGTGTGCTTCGTAGTTTTAAAAGATAAAATAATAATAAATTATGTTTTTGGTATGATTAATGTTATATTATAAGTTTTTTAATTATATTAATAGAAATTTATTTTTCAATTTAAAAATATTATAATATTAAATTTTTCATTTTATTATTATATATTTGATTGTTCAACTTATTTTTTAAAAGTTAAAATAATATTACAATATTTTAGACGTCTTTTTTTTATTTTTATCATTATATATTTACTAGTTAATTTTATTCTTTTAAATATAAAATAATATTACAATAAATTTTAAATATTGTTGTATTATTAAATCAGATATATTTAATTTGTGCATTTTGTGATTGTTTTAAAAAAATTATATTTATATTTAAACTTAATTCCATATTGATTGTAAAGTTCCATATTCATTGTAAAGTTTAGTTGAAGATAACATATAAATTCAATATTTTTTAATTTTTATTGGTTATTAAAAACTGGGTTAAAAAATTGAATTTCCTTAATCTTTCTATCTTATTTTTAAGACTTTAAAATTCTACTAAATTAGGATCGGATTAAAATATATCATGTTATGTAGGCAGTTTCACATTCTTGTTAGTACGACTCCAAAATTCTACTGGGTTAAAATTGGGTTGAGATGTGTTATATCATATAGACAATTTCACATTCAAATTAACTGTTTTTTTTTTTTTTTTCAAAAATAAATTTGTAATTGTTATTAATAATAATATAAGAACGATTATTTATTTGTTTCAAAATGAAATATATTTTTAATATTATTATGTATGTAATAAAGAAAACTAAAAATGATAAGCCAAAAAATTCATTATAAAATCTATTTATTTTAATTTTATATATATATATATATATATATATATATATATATATATATATATATATATAAACTAAAAGGGGGTAAAAATTTATTAAAAACTCCCGAAATCGGGAAAATTACAAAGCCAGGTCCTGCTCAACATGTTGAGCCAACTTACAGGAAAAATTCGGGGGTAACATCTTTTGATCTTGAATATCCCAGTTCGGCCCATGCTCAGAGGCCCATTTGACCAAAACATCTGCAACTCCATTCCATTCCTGAGGAATGTGCTTGAATGAGACTGAATCCAAGGAAGTACTTATCTGGAGAATTTGTTGGACTACCACAGCGAGCTGCCAATCCACGTTATCAAACACCCTCTTACTCAGCAAATTTACCACCACATGTGAGTTCGATTCACAGCTAATCCTTCGCCACCCATGTTGACAACATATGTACAAAGCCTCCAAGATAGCCATGGCCTGCATAAGATTGTTAGTATGTTGGCCCATATGAAGAAAAAAAATGAAACGCACTTCCCCTGAGTTGTCCTGCCCAATGCCACCGATGCCAGCATCCCCTGGGTTCCCCCTAAAGGACCCGTCGGTATTTACCTTGATGAATTCGTCCTCAGGAGGATCCCAGTGACCTGCGCGATTGACTGGTCACACCTGCTGTCTGGTTCCTCGCGTGGGGCACGTGGGAGGAGTGAGGGAGGACGTGGCAGGCAAAATAGGGGAAAATTGAGCATAGATCACAGCATCTGCAGGACTCAAGTCTGCCGCACTATCACACTTAGCCTGGAGGGTCTCTTGGAGAGCGGTGAGTATTTTCACCCATACAGCGCTGAGCTCCATACAGACATCTTGGAATATCCCCCTGTTCCTTTCAATCCATAGGTTCTAAAGAATAAAGGTCGGGCCAATTGCCCAAGCAGTCTGCAGGATAGAGGCCTTGGACGGAGGACATCCCAGGCGCTCCCAAAAGTCCACCAATGAAGAGGCATGCCAACACGAGCAGCCCTAGACCTCCCACCACAAATGCCATAGTCGTTTGGCAAAAGAACAATGAAAGAACAAATGGGGACCAGTTTCCTCACTGCTGTGACACAGAACACAAATAGATGGGCCCTGAAAACCTCTACTGCACAGATTCTCCCATGTCAGGCACCTGTTGTAAGTGAGAATCCAAAGAAATAAATTACATTTAGGCCAAGAGAAGGAGCTCCAAATTTTCTTTCCCCAATGGAAATCAATCTCCCCAAAACACTGCTTTGACAGCTCAAGGTAGCCAGAAGATACAGAGTATAGACTAGTGGAGGCTCCTCCCCAGGCCAAAACGCCCCTCCCTTGCAGGGAACTGCATCTTCTAGCCGCAAGGATCCGAGATAACTCTAGTCACTCTCCTTCTGTCCCTCTTGACGACCAATCGGAGGAGTTTTTCCATCTATACCCAACATACATGCCCAGGTTAAAAGCTTCTTTATAATGCTCCACTGTATCCCATCCTTCCAACAAAAAGGACTCACATAGAGGCTGCAAATGTGGATGAGAGGATAGGAGGGAAGGAGCACCATCCCAGGAGTCTCTCCAGAAGAACGCCTCCCTACTGCTGTTGCAAATCCAAAAAAGGCTACGCTGCACCAGGTGAGCTCCAAGCTTGAGGGTGTTCCACACCATAGACCCTCTTCCCACGATGGGGAACCTCGAAACCTCAGACGGAGCGACTCCTGAAACATACTTAGAAGAAAGGATACAGGCCCAGATGTGGGATTGCTTGGAGCACCAACGCCAGTAAATTTTGGCCACAAAAGCTTGACTAATCAGGATAGTAGAGCGCAAGTTGAGACCTCCCTACCTCTTTGAACGGCAAACGGTATTCCAGCTGACAAGGCTCCATTTGGAATTTTGTAAATTGCCACTCCAAAGGAATTGCCTAGATAGAGCATCATACTCATTAAGAAAGTATTTCGGAGCTTCCTGAACCATACAGCGGTATATAGGCAAAGCTTGAATCACGGATTGCAAGAGTGTCACCCTGCCAGCAGTGGAAAGCCATCTATGGGACCAATGATTGACTTTTTGCTTTAACTGTTGGGAAATAAACCAGAAGCACACAATTGATTACCAAATACCAAGCAACTATAATATGCGGAAATAACCAGATTCACCAAGTAACTAGAATTTAGAATAACACAGCATATGAGAGACAATACACAACTTGTATTAACACTTTATACAGAAAAGAATACAATAAAGAAGATGCCACTTCTTCTCCACCACCTCTTCAGAGGCTCGCCACACCTCAAGTGAACAGTAATTCTTCTCCCCAAAGCTCTCCCTCTCATGTCCCAACACCCAACTCAAATACAGAGTTGGTGTTCACCTCCCGTGCTCCACGCACACCACAAGTGCTCCACGCACACCACAAGTGCTCCACGCACTCAACAAGTACTCAAGGTACTTCAAGTAGATCTCCCATGAATCTGCAACAACCTGCAATTCAACAGACCATACTTGTGGAAGGAACTCCCTTGCCTTCCTGTCTTGCTCTATCCGAGTACACACCTGTACTCCAAGTAGATCCTGCCTGATACTGCTCCCTGTTGTGTTGCTGTCTATATGATCTTACACACCTGCAAATCAAACAACGGTTCTGCTCACCTGTGAACCTTGACCTTGCACACACATACACCTGTAGATCAACGATCTTACTTACCATGTAGATCTCCTATATAGGCCATGCAACTATGACCAAGATCCTACACACCTGAAGAATCCTGCTGACTCTCCAAAACCAGCACCTACACCTGGTACTGTGGAACTAGGAGGAACACCCTTGCTCACCTCACACACAGAAGGAACAAACTTTGCTCAACTCAAACTAGAACACTTTTCCAATACAACCATGAGTCTATTATATAGATCTCATCCAAACAATAATTAGACATCTAATTACAATAATTAGATCCGCAGCTATGAGTCTAAAATTAGCACTCATCATGCAAACACTTGGTTCGTTAGCTAACTGCCCATAATTAGCTCACAGTCGAACCACACAGGCGACCGACATCGGTCCCTGTCTACCTGGAGGTGACCGACGTCGACTGATATATGACCGACGTCGGTTGCTTCTCTCTGCTACCCTGCCGACGTCGGCTGATCAGATCGACCCCAGCTTCTCTGCAACTCAGCAACCTTCAGCAACCTCCTCTCCTGTTTGCATCAGTGAAGCTTTTAGCTCCACAACCTAACAATCTCCCACTTAGAGATAAACAGCTGCACTGTACTTGTACCTGTACCCCGTCTAATCTGTTTCCTGGTTTGTATCCCTCTTCAAGCTCAATCCTAAAGACAACCCACCACACATCCCGTGGTGTACCACCTGTCATCCGAGTACCCTGCCACATCCGAACCTACAACACCTGTAGTGAAGTCCTGACCCTGCATGTATACCTGCTGCTGGTCCCTCTCAAATCCCTGAGAGCCCACTTCCCCGAATTGGCTCCTAACTCTCTGACAGCTCCCACTGCATAGGAATACTCAGGCCTATACCAGACCTCATGTGATTTCGAACACTGTACCTGTCCAGCCCTTAGTGTGCTCCGGCTCTGCATCTCGAACCTCGCCAACACCTGATTCACATCAGCTCCCACTCGAGACAAAATCAACCTGTGATGTCCATGCCTCCTATGTCAAAGAATTTTGCTGCTCCAAACTCCTCCTGACATGCCACTGAACTAATCTTACCCTTAGCTCAGCAAAACCCTGTATGTACTAACCCTGCTAGCAAATATACCATCCACATATAGCAACAGAATGATGTCACGACTCAATCATCCACCTGGTAAGGCAAACCACAGTAGTTACCCTGACATTGACTGAAGCCATGCTTCGTCCTCCACCTGTCAAATCCTGTACCACTGTCCTGCAGCTCCTCAAGACCATATACCTGGTCTTCCATCTCACGTATCCGTTCTCTCTATTCTTCTACTAAGGAATCCATTCGTCTCTGTGCTTTCATCTAGCTGGCAAACCTACCAAAACTCCCGTTTGGTTCTGCATCATATCCCTGCCTAGCTCCCACCTGTTTCCTGGATCCTTCCTGCTCTACAATCAGCAACAAGTATGAAGAAGAGGAACACGAATTTGAGGGCCTACTTACACCTTCAGTCCTCCGTATGGGTGTTTGAGACTCCTTGACAACATGCTGTCCACCCAAAATTTGTTACAGTGACCGACCTCGGCCACCCCACAGTCTGCATCTGACCGACGTCGGTTCCCATGCGTCTGTCCCTGACTACCAACCTACCAGCGCTGGTGTCCCTGCTGCTGACGTCGGTCCTACTGACCGACATCGGTCTTACATACTGCCGATGTCGGTCCCATGACCGACGTCGGTCTTACTCTGCCTGACATCGCCGGCTTCGGTCTGCACATGACCGACATCGGCACCTGTCTGTTCGACGCCGGTTCCTCCTGACCGACGTCGGTACCTGTGTTCGCCTGTGAGTGATGACTTTTTACCCGCGAGCTCCTT
Organism: Torreya grandis; assembly: GCA_037957365.1. NCBI lineage: Eukaryota > Viridiplantae > Streptophyta > Pinopsida > Cupressales > Taxaceae > Torreya > Torreya grandis. The sequence continues at coordinate 732,957 of JARHVA010002724.1, read as the reverse complement.
TGAATCAAAACCCATGTCCAAACTGCCCTGCTCAGATGTATCCAGCCCCATCCACTGATTTCTGTCCGCCATCTCCTCCAAGAACACCAAGGCTTTCCAGTTCTTAAGCCTGTCAAATACATCTGTCTTTCGCTTAAGAACATGCATCTCCTTCCTGCTCATGTGACCAAGCCTACGAAGCCACGTCTCCGTAACAGAAGAAGAATCAGTAATATAAACAAGTAGATAAAGTATACCTATTTTTTTACCACCAGCTAATTCAAGTGCTATCGCTGTGAGAGTTCTTGTGCATCTCTCATCACCCAATCTTTCTGAAGAAATTAGCCATATCTCCAAACCTGGGACCTGCATGACCTTCATCAACACCTGTGTGTTGGCCGCCTGCAATTTCAGCTTCACTTCCCCTTTGCCAATCCTTTGGCAAGGCTCACCAGCTCCTCTACCTGGGGCTGCATGGAAAGAGGCAACCGAATCTTTTATCCAAGATTCAACTTTATCCAAGAAACCTCTCAGAGCATCTTGTGCAACATAACCTGCAACATCTGCTTCTTCAGTTTCTTCATGCTGATCTGCTACCAACCAACAATATTCTTTTACCTGCTCTTTCTTTCCATCGGACCGTGAGTGACCATCTGTGCTTTTCAACTCCTCCATTCTTAGCTTACTTTCATCTGCCATTGCTCTACTCCCACTCGATCAGAAACCCCTGAGAGTGACCTGTAACCAAACACAACCCTGCTTCCTACAACCTTAGCTCTGATACCACTTGTTGGGAAATAAACCAGAAGCACACAATTGATTACCAAATACCAAGCAACTATAATATGTGGAAATAACCAGATTCACCAAGTAACTAGAATTCAGAATAACACAGCATATGAGAGACAATACACAACTTGTATTAACACTTTATACAGAAAAGAATACAATAAAGAAGATGCCACTTCTTCTCCACCACCTCTTCAGAGGCTCGCCACACCTCAAGTGAACAGTAATTCTTCTCCCCAAAGCTCTCCCTCTCAGGTCCCAACACCCAACTCAAATACAGAGTTGGTGTTCACCTCCCGTGCTCCACGCACACCACAAGTGCTCCACGCACTCAACAAGTACTCAAAGTACTTCAAGTAGATCTCCCATGAATCTGCAACAACCTACAATTCAACAGAGCATACTTGTGGAAGGAACTCCCTTGCCTTCCTGTCTTGCTCTATCTGAGTACACACCTGTACTCCAAGTAGATCCTGCCTGATACTGCTCCCTGTTGTGTTGCTGTCTATATGATCTTGCACACCTGCAAATCAAACAACGGTTCTGCTCACTTGTGAACCTTGACCTTGCACACACATACACCTGCAGATCAACGATCTTACTTACCATGTAGATCTCCTATATAGGCCATGCAACTATGACCAAGATCTTACACACCTGAAGAATCCTGCTAACTCTCCAAAACTAGCACCTACACCTGGTACTGTGGAACTAGGAGGAACACCCTTGCTCACCTCACACACAGAAGGAACAAACTTTGCTCAACTCAAACTAGAACACTTTTCCAATACAACCATGAGTCTATTATATAGATCTCATCCAAAAAATAATTAGACATCTAATTACAATAATTAGATCCGCAGCTATGAGTCTAAAATTAGCACTCATCATGCAAACACTTGGTTCGTTAGCTAACTGCCCGTAATTAGCTCGCAGTCGAACCACACAGGCGACTGACGTCGGTCCCTGTCTGCCTGGAGGTGACCGACGTCGGCCGATATATGACCGACGTTGGTTGCTTCTCTCTGCTACCCTGCCGACGTCGGCTGATCAGACCGACCCCAGCGTCTCTGCAACTCAGTAACCTTCAGCAACCTCCTCTCCTGTTTGCATCAGTGAAGCTTTTAGCTCCACAACCTAACATTAACTTATCTAGAACATTCTGCCAGAACAACCTCGGCTATCTTCCCACCACTAAGGGGATCCCCAAATAAGCCACCGGGAGAGATTGAGTCTGGAATCTCAGGGTAGCGGTAATCCTCTGCTGGATGGACTCTGGAGTATTAAAAAAATAGATGGAAGACTTATGCTCATTTATTTTTTGCCCTGAAGCAGCCAGGTAAGTATCCAAGATAGATCGGAAAGCTTTCGCTTCCCTAACCCAGGCTCTCCCAGCCAGGATTGTGTCATCAACAAATTGGAGATGAGTCAACTTAGTTAGCCCATTCCCCCACTGCCATCCAAGAACCATGCTCTGAGATGCCTTATACTTGATAAGTCAGCGCAGCCCCTCTGCAAGAATAATAAACAAGTACGGTGAGAGCGGGTCTCCCTGACGAAGACCTCTAGAGGCACCAAAATGTCTGGATGGCTCCCCGTTGATGAGTACAAAAAAGGATGGCGTAGTCACACAACTTAGCACCCAATGGACCCAAGCCTGATTAAATCCAAAGGCCAACATGATTTTTTGTAGGAAGTCCCAATTGGCTCTATCATACGCCTTAGCCAGATCAAGCTTAATAAACATGGCTCTCTCTTGAGACATACTCATGGAGTGGATTGCCTCCGAGGCAATCACCACCCCATCCAAGATTTATTTTCTAGCCACAAAGCCACCTTGCTCTTCTGAAATAACTATGGGCAACCACACTTTAAGCCGCTCCGCGATAAGATTGGTAATTATTTTATAGACCACGTTACAGAGCGCAATGGGCCTGAAAAGATCCAACTGATTAGCCTGTTCTTTCTTCGAAATTAGCACCAGGAAGGTTGCATTAAAAGCCCTGAGCATCTCTTTGTTGGAGAAAGATTCCAGCACCACATCCAAGAGATCCTGGCTAATAATCTCCCAAAAATCCTAAAAAAATTCAGTTGGAAAGCCATCCAGTCTTGGAGCTTTGCCTCTACGCATGTTGAAAACAACTTTCTCCACTTCCTCCATGCCAATTGGCCTCATAAGCGACTCATTCATAACTGTTGTAACCACAGGAGGAATGCATGCCAAAACAGTGTTGTCCTCCCTTTCAGTTGGAGGTGTGTCCTCAGATAGGATCGCTGAAAAGAAGCGGATGGCCTCCTGAGATATGGCAGGTGAGGACGAAAGGCAAGTGCCATCCGAGGTAACAAGAGAGGAAATATAGTTCTTGTTGCGCCACACCTGAATAGACATGTAAAAGAAAGCTGTACTTTTGTCTCCTTCCTAGAGCCATTCAATTCGGGCCTTCTGTTTCTAGAAGATTTCTTCCCGAAGTTCCCATTCAGCAAGATCATTCACCGCTTGGAATTTCGCCCTACGAAAATCTTTTGAAAAACCCAAGTCGCGAATCGGTTTGGTAATTGAGTCTAGCCGATCTTGAGCTCTTTTCTTCATAGTATGGAGATTCCCAAAACAGTTTCTATTCCATTCCTGCAGCTTCCTTTTCACATACTGAAGTTTCTTAGCAAAAGAGTACATAGCCGTCCCATAGTTAGGCCCACCCTGTCTCCACCATTGAGTCATCAACCCATGGAGAGATGGATCCCGAAGCCACATTAGCTGAAATTTGAAGGGAGGTTTCTTGGTCCCTATAATATGACTGGTGGTGAGCTTGATGGACCAGTGGTCAGACCTCTCCAGTCTAGAATTTTAGATGCCAAAGAAATTGCACTAGATTGCCAAAATCAAGACACAAGGAATCTATCCAAGTGTTCAGAGATAGCTTCCTTACCTGATCTTCTGTTGTTCCAGGTGAAAAGACCGTTAAGAGGTTTGACATCTGATAGGCGAAGCAAGTCCATATTGTGTCGAAGAAGCTCATATGTGGGTCCTAGGCGTACTGCCCCTCCCCTCTTCTCCTCCAGACAAAGGACAGCATTATAATCTCCTGCGAGAATCCAAGGCAGGAAAGGGTGACAACATCTGATCTACCGTAAATGCTCCCATAGCTTATGCTGCCCCAGGATATCCACTGGTGCATACACTGAGGTGACCAAGATCATCTCCCTGGTGTCCAGAGAGGAAGCGACCATTGAGAGAGCTAAGGAACTAGCAATCCAATGGAGTGGCATAACCTTCCCAAGGTCCCAGCATATGGCTACGCCCCTAGCACTTCTCGAGGCACCCACACACTGGCATTGGCCATAAAGCCAAAATTTGGGCAAACAGGTAAACATAGCATCAACAACAAGCTTAGTCTCTTGGATACATAGAATATCAGGAAAGTGATCAACAACCAACTTACAGATAGCCTTTTGTCTGGGGGTGCTACCCAACCCCCTTACATTCCATGACAACACAATCATTGGGTAGAGGGAGGGAAGTGTTCATCCAGGGTCTTGACCACCCCCAACTCTACCAAAAGATCTCCTGTGAGTTTGATTTTGTCTTGATCTTTCCTGCGTCCCACTCTAGAAGGTGTGGTGAAAGATACTTTCTTGAAGGGCCTTTGCATTAAGCCTAGCGTGGACACCGAAGCCTTTTCTTTCCTAGAGAGCTCTGCCTCCTTAACCATGTCTACCCAACTGATGTCCTTGTCCTGCTGGGTTGAGAAAACAACCAAGGTCCCTTCTTCCATTTTAGGGGAGGTTTCCCTAGTCTGCTGGATCACCATATCTTGAGATTCAGTGAGGAAAGAATCCTTTCCCTCACACTCCGCAGGTCCCCCTTGCTCACTCAAAGGGATGCCATCCTCAATGGCCATACTCTCTAGAGTCTTGAAGCGGTTGAAGCCCGTCTCCACTTGCTGATCTGGATTCCCACACTTCTGCCCCCAGCCCCTCGTACGGCGTCTGACTTGGGTAAATCCATCTTTGTCAGTACCGTTAAAAATAGGTGGTCCTCGCGTCATAGCTCTAGAATTTGTAGGGGCATTCCCCTTTGTGGCGCTGCCCTACTGAACATTTCCAGCTTTCGTATGCACTGGTTGGTCTGAACCTTTGGTGCTAATGACAGTCTCCCCATTAACTGAAGGGAATAGATTCGTAGTCGATTTGCTGAACCCAGGATGAAGACCCCAAGCATATCTCCATAGTATCTGGCAGGGGGTTATTTAAGTCAATTTCCACACAGATACGGGCATAAGAAATGAGGTTTTTGTCCAAAGATTGGTGCGCTATGGTCAGTGTTCCCAGCATGGCAGCTATTTGACGCAGAATATCCTTGCACCAGAACTCCAGAGGAAGTCTCGGGAGGCGCACCCATATAGGCACGCACGCTGGAAGATCCTCTGCAGAATTAAATCCTATATGCCAGGGTTTGAGAAACAGGCCAATCCAGTCAAAGAAGTAGGGTCCTCCCTCAAAGATCCGATTTTGGTTAGCTACAGAGGAAAAATTTACCACAAAATAACTATTCCTAGCTAACATAATGTCGAGGTCGCCCTCCACCTGCTAGGTTCTGCGAATCCATGCCTCCAAGGCTGACAAGGAAATTCGGATGCCCAAAAACTTGCAAAGTAGAGCATGGGTTGAAAGGTACTCTACATCCTCCTTCACATCCTCCAGAGGGATTCCCAGAACGGCCCTGTCCTGGCAGCGCAGGAGACACCCATTCACCTTGTTAATCCTTACACAGTCACTGGAATAGACCGGCTCCTTCCCTTAGCGGATGTCTCAACCGCAGGTCTTTCTTTGCCCAACACCCCACCAGGGTCGTCAATCCTTGCACCACCACTCGCAGCACACACCATCGCCTCCATCCTCTGCATATCCCCTAATTTTTTATATTAAATATATAGACTTAATAAATAATTTAATAAATCATTATCCTCCCCAACTAAACAACCACCTTTCTATAAATAATTCTTTAAAATAAAAACAATTTAAAATTTAAATTGCTTAATTTATTTTCAACATACAATTATTGAACAATATTGCAAACAAAAAGTTACCATAATTTCAGCTGACAGGGCAGGGTAACCCTGAAATTTCAAGCCCTGCCCTGAAATTTCAAGCCAGCGTTTTGGCTTGTGTTTGTATATAAAAATGCAGCCTTCCTCTCTGTCTGGAACTCTCTCTTGGAAAATAGTTATTTTGATATCTATAAATTATTATGAAATCAATATATTGTCATAGCATAAATTTCAAAATTAATTTTGATAATTGTAATCAAGCTTTACAATGATTAAATTTTAATTCATTTTTATTTTTATTGTAGGAAAAAATTTATGATTAAAGATATTTGAGTCAAAATAGTGTTGAGATAAATAATTTAAAAAAAAAAAAAAAAAAAATTGATATTTATATTATTATATTTATATTTTTTAATAAAATATAATTAAATTATATGATAAATTATATCAAATATAAAGTGAAATTTTGAACAGACTTTCAAAAATTATAATAAATATAAATATTTATTTAGTGTTTCCTCTTCCTACCATTAACGATACTTAAAAAGTGATGTTAAATAAATAATTATCATAAAAAAAATCATGACAATAAATCCTATTAACCCTGAAAAAATCCACTACTTTACTTATAAGAGCATCACCCTGAATACATCACCTAAATGAAATGAATCTCAGAAATAGATCTTTATAAATTGCTATAATATAAATTGACTCAAAAACTATACCACTGAATCTCAAAATTATATCACATTACTTTTTTTATTAAAAAATACTTATACAAGTCACACTCACATAATTAAAAGTTAATCGGATAGGAGCCTCCTCAACGTTGATGCAACAATTTTAGCATTATAGGTCTTTTATGCAGTGTGTACTCAGTCTATTCAAAACATTTCTAGATTAGGTGTATATTCAACCTTCAGTTCTAACTGGACAAAGTGACCAGTGAAATTCACCACCAATTGTGATTGAAACAAGATGAGCAAAAATAATGAGCTACTATTGAATAGGTAAGAATTTGCTTGCTCGGACTTGCTACAGAGATCGTGTAGATGTTTCCAAACTCTCAACTGTGAGTTTAGAATCACGCCTGTTTACAAAATAATAAATATGTTTCTTTGATGCAAAAGAAGCCCAAGCTATCAATGTGTTACTGTTGATGCAGAAACTTGCTGGATCAATCCAAGCAAACTGGGCATATTTAGTCATCCGCCATAGAATTTCATCGGAGGTCTCATTATTTGAGGTAATGATGAATGAAAGAAACATGACAAATTTTTACTGCACTTCCATTGTTCTGATCATCGAAGAAACAGCAAACCAAGAAGGAAAGAACAGAGGCTCAAGCCCTGGAGATAAATGGCAGCAGAAGGCACAAAATGGGTTCCCTGTGTAAACAGCCAGAGAGATCAAATCAATAATTCCCTTTCATAATGTTCTTTTCCAAACAACTGTACCCTGAAATTTGCAGATTAACAGCTAAAAAGGACAAAACAATTCTGTTTCCCTTGAAATTGTATTACTTTATTTACATCCTTTAAATTTGTGCATAAAGCATGCAACAAAATACAATTGCGTGCATTCAAATGATAAACAACTGTAAAGAATATCTCATTCAAATAACTGGAGAATATGCATACCTTGGAATCCGAATAAACTGAGTATCGATTAGTTTCACTAGGAGACAAAGCTGTAGATGTGGAGTTAGTCGGCGAAGATCCAGTTCGCAATGTTCCAACCAGTCCCACACTGTAGGTTGGGGTTCCATCCGGTTTGAAAAGTCCATAATTGTTTTCAGAGGCTGGGCCTTCCTTCTGATCCTCATTGAATAATGCAAATATGTAAGCCTTTACAGCAAGATTTGGTCTCAAGGGAGTTCCCTCGTTCTGAGCCAATCTTTGAATCAAATTCCCATTATAGATTTGGGCATTCTGAGCAGTTGCCCCTACTTCATTAGAGTCACCCCCTGAAGGCCACCCGGTTTCAGAGATTGTGACTTCCAGATTAGCATATCCTAGTGCAGAGAGTGCAGAGTAAACGGCATCAATCTGTGCATATAACATGTTGTCATAGCGAGCGTTATTGGTTTGGTCAACAACCCCTGCATTTGGTTCAAATAGTACATATTGTAGAGGCACCTGACCTGGCGTAGCCTTGTATGCAAAGTATGGATAGGCATTTATGAACAGAGGAGCACCAATCTGGGACAGCAAATCCAAAAGTGGTTTCATTATGGAAATGAGATCTGGTCTGAAGGAACCCAAAGATGGAGGGAATGAGTTTGAAAGCACACCATAAGAATGGGGTGTGGTGACTGTAATATTCTTGTCTACACCAATGCTAACAAGGGCCGAATGAATATTAGTCATTGCAGGAACGAGGTTTGCAATTAGTTGTTCATCACTTCCTGTGAGTACCTCATTTCCCACTGCTATGGCTGTGATTTTCGTGGCTGGCAAGTAAGCTTGGATGTTTTCCTGTACCCACTCAGTGGCTTGTTCAGGATTGGCCAAGTTGACAACATATTCATTTCCGATACCGACGATTAATTCTATACCAGAGTTTGCAAATGCTCTGAGGACTGTGGCATTTGCAGTGAAGAGTTTTATTTTGCTGATGTTGTTAGCTTGTAAGAGACTAAGTACTTGCTCAGGTGGAGGCAGATTGTCTGCTACTTGTCCATAATTGATTCCAATGGAGGTAGCACTGATAATGGATGGACTTGAAAGAACATGCCCTGGAAACATGAATACCAAATGTAAGATACAGCATCATATGTAAATCACAATTCATGAATAGGAGTAACCTCTACAGCCTAGGAAAAATTCCAATACAAATTAATTCGATCTAATTTAGATACTGATGCCCACTAGTGACCAAAATCGACAACAGGAGTGTTAAAAATGTAAAATATTAGTGCCTTCGTGACGAAATAAAGAATAACCATCAAGCAGAAGCACTCGTCGGTTGCATTCCATGTAATGCACTTTTAGCATCCTGGCGCAGAATTACATCTAAATTTTCTGTGGGGACTGATTTTATTGTGCCATCCATTGCTTATCCTTGAGGAGTGAAATAAAAAGAAAATTATATTAATGTCCACAGCAGATCCTGTAGGCTCTATGGGACCAAAAAATTGCATATACAATCTAAGCCATGATATTTGCAGATTAACAGCTTTCAACTTCAGAGTGACCCAAAATCATATTTCTAAGGTCTAGAACATCCTTGATGTATCTACATAGTTGCATGGGAGGCCTCTGTAAAGCCATGAGGATATATTCTAAAGTTTGTTTCAATAGGAGGAGCGGGATAGGCGAAAGTCTGGAACTGAAACACACTCATGACTAAGAATTTATTTTTTGGAAAGGAAAAAAAATCAGGCGTGTTGGAACGTAGAAAGACCATTATCAGGCACATTCGGCAGCAAGCAGTTTCTCTGAGAAGTAGGAAATGTATGCAAGCAGAGCTCCCATAAAATGTTTAACACGGGGGAAGAGGAATAAAATGAATCTCCACCTCAAAATGTGGAGTGTTTATTTTCTTGGCCAGGTGCCATTAATGGTCACTTGAAAAGCGGGGCTGGAGAATTGGAAAGGTATCTTGGAAAGAGGGGGCTGGAAACTTACACCACCCGCTCATATTTTGTAAGCACATTATTTCCCAAATGAAATATCAATGTTGCAGATTTTGTCTGACAAATTTAACACTCGTAGTTTTGGATGCAAAGTGTGAACAAACGGTGGGAGAGAGCAGAAATTTTGATGTTGCATGGGACCACTTTACTGTAAATCAATCCAAAAAAAGTCTCACGATCCACCGCTATAAAGGTTGTGCTAGCCCCCCTCCATGGGATCATTGCCATAGACAAATAGGAGGTGCACCTGGGAGTTCCTAGGTTCGAATCAGTTGCTGGTCCATGTTTTCCTAAAGTATCTACAGAAAAAATGTAGTTTTCGAAGAAATTGGTAAATAAAAATTTCTGCTCTTAAAAACCTTCAGAAAAGCGTAGTGCTTGAAGGAATTGGTAAAGGAAAATCGTGTGCTCTTAAAAATCTTCAGAAAAAAGTAGTGTTTGAAGGAACTTGTAATGAAAAATCTTCAGCTCTTAAAAATCTTAAAAAAAGTGTAGTGTTCGAAGGAACTGGTAATTGAAAATCTTCCTCTGCTCAATAAACATAAGAAAAGCCTAAGAAGACGCAATTTAGGGGAGTCTATGACCAGAATTCTTCTCAAATACTAAAGTTCATTCAGCAGGGCAATCAAAGCGCCTAGCAATCTTCTCAAATTTCCATTTCTTCTCGGCATTCGTTTGTTTGTTCTTCCTAGGAACGTCAAAAGTTAGAAAATCGAAGAAACTACGGAGGCACAAGTAACCTTTCACAAAAAGATTTCATGTATTATCTTTTGTCCCATAGACCATGCCTTTTGTGGACGTTAATATCTAAATTAAATAAAATAAGGAAATTGCAAACGCCTAGAGCATGATCTGAAGGTGTTCACAGCAGAAATAGTTGACAATGGAAACTGACATATTTTTGACTGTCCTACCGCATATAATAATGTACTGGATGGAACCAATTTCTTAAGCCCCAAAGTACAAGCATAGTGTCAATCGTTACAAATGTTTTCTACACAAAAAGAGACTAAAAAATACTATAACAAAACAGGATTTGCAGAGGCTTCCATTAATTTTATGTCAAAACCCGCGCAAAAACCAAAAGGTAAACAACAAGAAGAAATTAAGCAAAACAATAGAATGTAACCGACCTGCCAGTAACGCCAATGCCCAAAACAGACAGGAACTGAAGCCTCTTCCTCCTCCTCCTCCTCTGCTGCTGTTGCTCATGATTGAAACTTTTTTTTCGTTACAGACGAGCAACAAATAGCAGTATCTAATGACCTGGGAGTCTAATTCGAGACCTCTGCAGAAATGTGAGGCTCTGAATGCAATGCAATACCTTCTGTTGCAGAGGGGTCGTGTGTTATTTAAAGGCGTGGTGCCGCACGCAGTGTTCGCGTTTTTATTTATTATTTATTATGACTCACCACCACATTTTTTTTCTTCATTATGACGCCAAGAATCAGATTGTGTATTGACGTCCGTCCTTTGACGGCTTTACGTTTCCGTCCAGGGTGGCCGGTATTCTTCGCAGTCTTAGAAGGTAAACACACAACGTCTCTCGGGAAAACATTATTTAAGGATTTGTCGGCACCGGCCGGGGTCCCGCGCCGTAGTTTTAATTTAGAGCGTCGCCTCGCCGGAGTTTCAGTTTAACTAGGAATGAATCTGACGATAATTGACGGCCACGAAAGCATTCGATGTTTTGTCTCCCGCGAAGGTGAAGCTAAAAAAGCGTTTTGACTCTGCATTTGGGCTTTCAAGGGAGATTGGTATTTAATTTACTTTAGTTTAGATGTTAATATTCAAATGAGGTGAAGAATGGTTTATGGGATGGAGAACGTGTTATATGAATTCAATATAATGCTATGAAGAATATATTATATAGATTTAGTATAATAAAAGACTGTTAAAAAGTATCTTTAAAAGATATAAAAAGAGAAATAAAATTAATGAGAAATAATAATTTTATTATTTGAGGGTTTCATATCGTCAAATTAGTGAAATGTACATTGTTTTATAGATCTGTATCAAGTTGTTTGGGTATGTGGTCTCTTGAGATTCTTTAACTTTGTAACTTGGAAGTAAGTACTAATATTCACAGAATTGTCTATGTGTGAAAACATTAATTTGAGTGTTCTTTGATGAAGTTTTTTTTTTTTTGCAAATAAATAAGGCTAAACATTTATGGGCCTCATATCGAACGAAACTCCTCAAAGTTTCATGGGAATCTCTAAAAAGATAATGGTATCTTCCGTGAATCTAATAGTAGATATGACACTTGAATACAAAACGCTCTTCACTTTCAAGTTCTATAAAACATAATTGGCATAAACGCTCACCTTGTTGGAGGTTATGATTAGATTCCATTTGAAATTGATGAGAGCAAACACAAAACTAAGTTAAAGGGATCCTTAAACATGATGGTAATGTCATATTCATGTATCCAAGAATTTGATTTCAATTCTTGTGAAAGAAGGAATAAAATTAGAAATAATGAAGAAGTTTTGGTTTCAAAAGTTCTTTAAGATTTAACCATGTAACTTTCAAGTAAGATTTATTGATCTCTTCATGAATACCTATGTTAACATCATGTTTAGTGAGTTGAGGAGCGTCAATACAAAACCTAAGAGGAGGTAGTCTTTTTATATCAATATCTAGCTTCTAGAGGACAGAAATAACTCTTGCATACCAACAAGAATTGTATCATTGTCTAGCGAGTTGCATAGAAGATTGAAGTGTCAAGAATGGATATCTATACTAGCTAGAGAAAGAATATTCCATGCATCAAAGTGTATGCAACATAGTGATAACATGGAAAATTAAGAAGATAAGGAGTGGACATACCCTAAACTCTACAAGAATAATTGAGTGAAGAACAGTTCTTTTGGATTGAATTTTCTTTGATAATATGGAGATGAAAACTCTTTCCAAACGTTATAAATCATTTTTGTCTCAAGTATGGGCCCCAAACCTCACAACCATACAACAATGTTAGCGCAACTAATGTATGAAAAAGTCAATTTTTGTCTAGATATTTTGAAATTGGAGTTGAAAACATTATTTTTGTAAGGATGTCATAATCGTATAGCATTTGCTAAGTCTTGCTTCTATTGCAGGGATAAGGCAAAAAGGTGGTCTAGAGAAAACCACATCCAAGTAGGTGTAACAATGCACCACCTCAACTTGTTTTGCTTTGTATGTTAAATTGATTGTAGATGTTGTTTTCTTAGTTACTTTGAATGCCATGATTTTTGTCTTTTCAATGTTTTCTTCAAGGCTATTCTTATCACAAAAATTGCTCAATGTATCAAGCTAATTTTGAATACTTGTAATTGAGTGGGAAAGAAAAATAATGTCATTTGTAAATAATAAAATAGTAATGTAAATCTAAACAGGCTACAACCACTCATTCCACCCAAATTTGTGGACATAAGATTATCCAATTTATCAATATAGAGCCCTAAAAGAGTAGGTGAGAGTCAACGACCTTGTTTCAAACCTATGGTACTATAGATGCTATCTGTAATGCCCATTTTGGTATGAATATGCCTAAAACCTGCCTCATATAAAGTCATTACTAAGGTAATTAATAAATACCCAAGTCCTTAAGGCTTTGACTCAAAAGATGCCTTGTTATTATATCAAATGCCTTATGAAAGTCTACAAAACAATCATATACCATTTGTTAGTTGTTACTTCCTCAATGATGGTAGCAAGAGTGAATGTGTGATCACTTTTTTGGTGATTCCTTCTAGATCTTACCTAATGTTTTTCCCAAAGTCATTTTTTCTTTCCCACTTAGAGATATAATCATCTAGCATTGTAGCAAAAATATATACAAAGTATGCCCAATCATGATGGTACGATAGTTCCCTGTTTGAAGACAATCTCTAGATTTGAAGATGAGATGAATAATATGGGATTTCCAATTTGGGGAAGACCATGAGGAATAATAAAATTTAAAATATTAGAGAAATGGACATCAAGAACAATTAGGCTATGATGGAGGAATTCAACCTTTAAATTTTCCAAATCTTGAGCTTTATTATACTTGATTTTAAAAATGGCCTTAAAGGCATCTTGTCAGTAAAGAAATGATAATTAAGTGGTCTAAGATTCACATAGATGGAGGGTTGATCGGGAACATTATAGAGAGAGGTGGCATATGTATACCATGTGGGTTAGTAATGACACAAATAGATTTTCAAGATAAAAATGATATTCAAAATGACTTGGGATTGGATCAAATTCAATGTAGGATAGTTCTTTATTTGGTATACAAGTATTGTTGTTCTTTCTTCCTAAGAATAGTTATGTATAATTTTTGGACAAGATTGGCTATAGAAGGTGTTTGGGTCTAATACGCTTAGTTAACCTATGAGCATTTTTACAATCCACATCATACCAAGCATTTCAAGGGCAATGACCATGGGCATTATGGGGTCTAGTAAAATGAATGGAGTGAGGGAGGGCATTAAGGGAAATATTCATAATCCCTTGGGGTAGTCTATTAGCTCTCTTAGCTAGATCTAAAGTCACATAAATACTCATGAGGTTGGTTTTAAGAATATTAATGTATCCCTTATCATATGCATGGTCAAAATGAATAGTATTATGTTGGAAAAAGAGCCTAGGGGAAGAATTTATACTAGGTTTGGCAAGTGGTGTATGAAAAGAGAGAAAAACATGATCTATGAGAGGTGGGGGAGAAGTTGAAACTTGAAGATCATTTACACTCAAACCAAACTATTTACAGGATACAACATAGTCTACTACATTGGCTCCACTAGGATGAAGAAAATAAGTAAAGCTTCTACATTTAGGAAAATGTTTCGTACCATTTAGAATAACAAGGTCATGAGATTCACCTAGCTTGATTAGGTTTTGCCAATAATCATTCATGATAGAGTCTAAAAAATATCGTTGGAACCTTGATTCATGATGGTCAAATTCATAAATAATCAACATGTCATTGTGAAGATCATGGATAGCACATTATAGGTGGTCAATCCAGGCATTGAAGTTACCAAGAAGAAGTACCTCGTGCATAGCAGAATATTTTGTAATATCTAGTTATAGTTCTATAAAGGGAGATTCACCCTTAAGAGCTAAAGCATACTTCAAGTATTATGGGGGGAAGTACCAAGCAATGATGAATAAATTTTGCAAATGAGGTTTTCTTTCTAGTGATATCCATAAAAATATTGCAAATGCATTGGATCCTTCAACTTGGATAGAGGATTGGAGGCCATCTCTATAGAGGCAAGTTACTCCACCAGAGCCTTTTGTTCCATGTCAGATCTCTAGTCTATGTACAACAATTCATGAATATCATGTGCATGAGGGGAGTGGCTTCTCCTTAGTTTTATGGGTTTTCATGAGAAAGATGATATTTAAGTTAAGAATCACATCTTCAAAAGAACATGGGAGAAAAAAGAGAGAACCACCACAATTCCAAACTAAAATTATAATTGAGGCTATGGACTGAGGCTCTGAACTTTGACATCATGTAGAGATGGGCCAAGGTTTAGTCTACCAATCACGGAGAAAATCCTTGATCCAAGTTCTACCATTATAAATCATAACCCAGTTTTCTTGTTTTTTGGCTTCAAACACTTTCTTTATACTTTCTTTGACCTCTTCTTATTGTATCTTAGTTAAATCTTCATCAAGATTAAAAAAAATTACCATGGCCAAAAATCTTTTTCTTTGATCTCAATTCCACCAAGTTGTCTTGTGTTGTGTGAAAGTGAATCTCTAAAGAATCATCTTTGCTTGAACCAAGCTATGACATGTTATTTATTAGGTAGTCCTAAATCATGACTTATGAAATTGGATATTGTTTGGATAACGTCTTATTTTATGGTTAATCCTTTGACTCATAAGTTAAAGGTTTTAGCTTACCTTTGTCTATCTTCTTCAAACTTTCCTTATTATTATTTCAATAAATAAAGGTGGTTGCTT
Source organism: Torreya grandis (assembly GCA_037957365.1). Taxonomy (NCBI): domain Eukaryota; kingdom Viridiplantae; phylum Streptophyta; class Pinopsida; order Cupressales; family Taxaceae; genus Torreya; species Torreya grandis. Next base: position 717,552 of record JARHVA010002724.1, on the reverse strand, counting down.
ATTCTTTTTCACTACTTGAACCCATAAATTCAGATTCATAGATTCCTTTTTGGTAACCAAATATTTTTCTTCTTCTTTACTAATCACCAATTTACCCTGAAGGTAGACTAACTCTTCAAAATTGTTGTTATTGATAATGTCTACAATAAAAAAAGATTTAAGTTATACCAAAGTGTACATACTCCATGGTCACTTTATTTTGTTCCTTGACAATTGAAGATAAATCCATCACTTGTTATTTGAGGGATTACAATAATCTTGATTTGTTTTGACCTTTTTATTGCAGCTTATCTAGATTTATGTGAGTGTGGAAGCTTTACATTTCTTTATAAAAGGTTAATGAAAGAAGCAATGATAAAAATAAAAAGATGGTGGTTATGAGTCTGGCGGAGTGGAAAATTAAAATACTTATTGAAAAAAGACCATGATTTTAATATAATAAAAACTAGCTTACACTCTTAATGTGTAGATTTATAGTTTGAACTTTATTTTTACTAAAATTTGGTTGGCAACCTAACTTAATACGTTTATTATTTTTCTATTTAATTCCTTCAAAAAATCTATTTTTATATTATGATTAAGAAATTGAAATAGATTAAGATATAAATGAGTTACAGTAGTTGTCTTAGTCAAATCGTATGATTAAGTTTCCAAACATTAGTAATATTTATTCATAATAATTATTACTTTATATACGATGGATATATTAAGTCAAAAAATGTTGATAATTTTTAAATATTTTAAAAGTTGCCTAAGAAATTAATCATATCCATTGATCACAATCAATTTGTACCTCACTATTTTTATAACTGACTATATATAAATGTGATTTTTAAATAAACATGATATGAAAAGCCATGGTTCTAGTCTTTTACAATACATTATGGAATGTCATGGACAACTAATTGAAATTGAATTCAAGTCAAATACATTAGTAAACATCGTTATGAATACAAGATGAAGAATTAAATGAAACAACAATACATGTGCATGCCAAATCTATACATTTGGATTGTTTTTTTGGTGTTTATTGCATGCAAAGAGTATAAATGTTATTCTAAAAATAAAAATATGGCAGTGGCATATAGATTTAATATCCATATTGAACAAATGAAAGAAGATGTTGTCAAATTTGATGGAGAAGTTAATTTATTTTGCTTAAATTATATGTTGTAAATATAAAATAGCCATAAATGCAACAATATGTGTTTAGTTGTTTATTGACTTGGAGATCAAAATTTAATGCATGTAGAGGTGAAGAAAATATTGCATAATTCACATTATAATGAGCTTGTTGATTTTAACCCCACTTTTATAACCATAAATGAGGAGCATTTAACACTACATTAAATCTGAAGGAATATAATTAAATATCATCCATAAAATATTTAATATTTATATATCAAAATTTATTGCAAACTTTGTTAACTAAAAAGGGGGTAAAAATTTATTAATCACAGAAGAAAAAAGCAATTACAAGATAATCTCTTGATTCACCAAATGAACCAATTTTTGATGCAAATCGATCGGAAGCATATCCAGGTCAGTAATGTTCCAAACAGGGCCATTCTCCGAGGCCCACTTGGCAAGGGAGTCCGCAACATTGTTCCATTCACGGGGAATGTGATGGAAAGAAATAGAATTGAAGGAAGTGTTGTAATGTTTAATTTGATGAACAATAGAATATAAAAGCCAATTTTCTTTACCAGGATTATGATTGTTGAGTAAATTGATGATCACTTGTGAATCCGATTCGCAGACAACATTGAGATAATCGCATTCGCAGCAGGATTTCATGGCCTCCAGGATGGCCATGGCTTCCATCAAATTATTTGTGTGGTTGCCTTCATACTTCAAAAAGAGAAATTGGATGTTTCCATTGCAGTCTCTCCCAATTCCGCCAACCCCTGCCTCTCCTGGGTTACCACGGGAGGAGCCGTCAACATTCACTTTTAAAAACACCAGACATGGGAGGAGCCCACTTACCATTTCTGTTGACAGGGCGCGGCTGCATAACACCCTCACGTCGCCTAGTGCTGTTGCTGGACAGCGCGCAGTCAGTAAACAAATTAAGCCCGAGCCTTCTACAAAGCTCGACGTCTCCAGGATCCCATTCATTCTTAGTCGCTATTCTGATCATCAATGTTTCTTGAAGTGCAGCGGTAATAAGATTCCATAGAAGCCTCACCTCCAGCTGCGCTCCCCTGAAGACATGTCTATTCCTTTCAAGCCACAAATTCCACAAAATGAAGACAGGTCCTGCAGTCCAGGCAAGTTGTAATAGTGAATTCCTTGTTGGAGCTACTCCCAGTCTATCCCAGAATTCTGTTAAAGATGAGACATGCCAGCAAGGAAGTTCCCAAGCATCCCACCATAGATGCTAGACCTGTTTAGCACACAAGCATTGGAAAAAGAGATGAGCAGCAGTTTCCTCTCCATTATGACACAGAACACAAATTGAAGGCCCCTGAAATCCCCGTCTGCAAAGATTATCCCAGGTAAGGCATCTGTTGTGAGTGAGCACCCAAAGAAAGAAATTACATTTGGGCCAAGATATCCGATTCTAGATTCTCTTTCCCCAAAGGAACTGACGATCTCCAACAATTTGTTTAGATAAAGACCTGTAACCAGAAGCGACAGAATATTGTCCAGAGGCGTCTCCCCCCAGGCGAGCTCATCATGTCCAGGCAAAGCGCTGCATCCTTTGGCTTCAAGGATTTGGGATAATTCACGCTTCTCCTCATCCAAACCCTCTAGTGGCCAGACTGAGGAAGCTTTCCATTTGAATCCTATGGTTCTCCCCTGGCTGAAAGCATCTTTGTAATGGATCACCTTGTTCCAACCAGCAGAAAGGAATGAATCCGCAAGTGGCTGCAAATGTGGATGCGAATGAAGAAGTGGGGGCGCCCCATCCCATGAGTCTTCCCAGAACAACGCTTCTGAACCGCTATTGCAAATCCAGAAGAGGTCTTGTTTAACCAACTGAGCACCAAGCTTAAGTGTGCGCCATATCATCGATCCCCCGCCTTCCAGGGGGAGCCTGGGTATGTCATAGGGTGCAATGTCAGGAAAATATTTAGAAGTCAAAATTTGAGCCCATAAGGTCGACTGATTAGTGCACCATCTCCAATAAAGCTTGGCCGCAAGAGCTTGACTGGCCAAAATGGCCGACTGCAAACTAAGGCCCCCTTCCTGTTTTGGTTTGCAAACAGTATCCCAGCTGATAAGGCTCCATTTAGAGCTCTACAGGCTACCGCTCCATAGAAACTTTCTAGAAAGAGCATCATACTCTTTGAGAAAATACGTGGGAGCAGTTTGAATCATGCTGCGGTATATAGGCAAAGCTTGAATGACAGATTGAAGAAGAATCACTCTACCTGCTGTGGAAAGCCATCTGTTTGTCTAATGGCTAACTTTCTGCTTTAGCTTGTCTAACACATTCTGCCAAAAAAGCCTGGGTTGTCTCCCCAGCACAATGGGAATGCCTAAGTAGATCACTGGGAGAACCTGAATTTGGAACCGCAATATAGTTGCTATTCTTCTCTGAATCGAATCAGGAGTGTTGAAGAAGAAGATAGGTGACTTGTGATCATTAATCTGCTGTCCAGAAGCCTCCAGATAATTGTCCAGCATGCCTCGAAAAGCAACTGCTTCTCGAACGCGAGCTTCACCTGCTAGAACAGTGTCGTCAACAAATTGGAGATGAGTTAGGGGAGGAATCCCATTCCCCCATCGCCAACCATGTATAGCCTCCTGGGAGACTTGAAATTTCATAAACCGTCCCAGCCCTTCGGCCATGAGAATGAACAGATAAGGTGAGAGGGGGTCTCCCTGCCAAAGGCCTCTAGAGGCGCCAAAAAGCTCCGAAGGCGCACCATTGACGAGAACTGAATATGAAGGCGTGGTAGCACAACTTAACACCCAGCTGATCCATTCTTGGTTGAAACCAAACGCCATAAGGATCTTGGTCAAAAATCTCCAGCTGGCTCTGTCATAAGCTTTGGCAAGATCAAGCTTAATGAACATAGCTCTCTCTTGGGAGGTGCTCATGGAATGAATAGCTTCAGAAGCTATCACAGCTCCGTCCAGGATTTGTTTGCCTGCTACATATCCTCCTTGTTCCTCCAAAATAAGGAGAGGGAGCAGTCCTTTCAATCTAAGAGCAATAAGTTTCGAGATTATCTTGTAGACAACATTGCAGAGTGCAATGGGTCGATACAAATCAAGCCTGTCTGTCTTCTCTTTTTTTGGAATTAGCACAAGAAAGGTAGCATTTAAAGCTTTTAGCATTTCTTTGCTTTGATGAGATTCCTGAATAACCTCAATCAAATCAGTATTAATAATGTCCTAGAAATCTTGGAAGAACTCAGCCGGGAATCCATCAGGTCCAGGGGCTTTTCCATGCTTAAGGCTGAAAACCACCTGCTTAACTTCAGTCATGGTGATTGGGCGCAAAAGACAATTGTTTGTTCTTTCGTCCACTAATGAAGGAATACAAGATAAAATTCTATTTTCAGCATCTTCATCTGGGTCTGTATCGCTGATAAAAAGCTCTGAGAAATGCCGAACCGCTTCCCTATGGATAGCTTGGGAAGAATTCAGCCGAGTGCCATCCTGAGCAACCAAGGTGGTGAAAAAATTTCTGTTGCGCCTAGCCTGGACAGAATTATGAAAGAAGGATGTGTTTTTGTCTCCTTCCTGAAGCCAATCGATACGGGCCTTCTGTTTCCAATAAATCTCTTCTTGAAGCTCCCATTCCGATAAGGTATTAGCAGCTCTAGCTTCTTCCAAGCGCAGGGCCTCAGAAAGACCAGTGTCTCTAATTTGTCTTGTGATGGCGTCCAGCTGATTTTGAGCTTGCTTCTTCATACCTTGTAGATTTCCAAAGCAATTTCTATTCCATACCTGTAATTTTCTTTTAACATGCTGCAATTTCTTGAGGAAAAAATACATTGCAGTTCCATAAGCCGGGGTTCCCTGTCTCCACCATTGTTTGACAAGGTCATAAAGAGATGGGTCCCTAAGCCACATCAGTTGAAATTTGAAAGGAGCTTTTTTAGGACCCCCAATCAGCCCAATATCAAGTTTGATGGGCCAGTGATCGGATCCTCTCCAATCCAAAATCTCAGAAGTGAGAGAAAAAGCATTGGATTGCCAAAAACAAGAAACTAAAAATCTATCCAGACGCTCTGAAATGGAAGCATTACCTGATCTTCTATTGTTCCAAGTGAACAGTCCATTTGAAGGTTTAATGTCTGAGAGGCGAAGCACTTCCACATTATGCTGAAGGCAGTCAGAAGAAGGGTCGAGACGACTTATACCACCTCTTTTCTCCTCCAAATTCATGACAGCATTAAAATCACCAACCACTATCCATGGCAAAAATGGATGACATTTTCTGATATAGCGAATGTGCTCCCAAAGTTGCAATTGACCAGCAATGTCAACAGGTGCGTAGACTATGGTAATCAAGGTTATTTTGCCAGTTTCCAACGAAGAAGCAATAACTGATAAAGCTGAAATACTGGAGATCCAATGAAGAGGTGTAATTTTACTCAAATCCCATCCCATGGCTAATCCTCCTGAGGTACCTCAAGCGCCTATACATTGCCAATGACCAACAGACTAGATATTAGGCGCACAAGCAAGCAGAGAGTCCACTGAAAGTTTAGTTTCCTGAATACAGACAATATCTGGGTAGTGATCCCGAACTAATCTACGCGTAGCTTTTTGCCTAGGAGAGCTATGCAAACCCCTTGCGTTCCAAGAGAGGATAATCATTATTTGGATTGGGGGAAGTGTTCATCTAAGGTTTTTACAACCCCTGATTCTACTAGTAAATCACCTGCAATTTTGATCCCTTCTTGATCTTTTTTCCGTCCCCCTTTGAGAGGAGCTGAAGAAGTGGCCTTTTTAAAAGATTTTTCCATTAGTCCCAACGCTCCACCAGGCCCTTTATCTTTTCTGCCAGCTTCTACTTCCTTGACTAAATCTGCCCACCTGACTTCCTTCTCCTTTAGCTCCTGTAAAGCTTTTGGTGCTTCCTCGGCCACATTCAGAGGATTGTCAAAAACTTCTTGCTCCATATCTTGAAATTCATTAGATTCTGAAATTTGTTTATGCTCCGAAGTAGCGCCTAGGTCTTCCTCCAGAATGCCGTCTTCAATGTTCATGCTGTCTAAGACTTCAAATTTGTTGAAACCCTGATCAAGCTGCCTTTCAACATATCCTCGCCTTTGCCCACGGCCTCTGGCACGCTTCTTGACAGGAATGAAGTCATCCATACCATTGTGAAAATGATTTGCTGTTCTATGCATTAAACTGCCATCATTTAAATTTTTGCCTTTATCCGCTCCAAGGGATTGAGGTTTAGTAGAATCATTCTGAGTTGAATTGCCAGCTCTTATACGCTCTGAGGCTGAATTTGGCACAGAATAATCAGGGGCAGGTCCTTTGAATTTGGCAGCTTGCGGGCATTGACGATGAAGATGCCCATAAACATGACAGATTCTGCATCTGAAAGGAATGGATTCGTAATCGATCTATTGAATCCAAGATGAGGACCCCATATAAATCTCTATTGAGTCTGGCAGAGGGTTATTGAGATCCATGTCCACACAAATACGGGCCTAGGTAATAATCTTTTTATCCAAAGATTGATGTGCAATCGCTGTTGGTGTGCCCAACATAGCTACAATTTGTTTGAGGATGTCCTCCCTCCAGAATTCCAGTGGGAGTCGTGGAAGCCGAACCCAGACCGGAACACATGCTAGAAGCTCCTCAGCTGAATTGAAACCCACATGCCAGGGTTTAAGAAATAGGCCCACTCTTTCATAGAAATAGGGGCCCCCTTCAAAAATTTGATTTCGGTCCGTCACTGAGGAGAAGGTTACCAAAAAGTAACTGTTTCCTGCTAACATGATATCAAAATCCCCATTAACTACCTAGGAGCGACGAATCCAGGCTTCCAACGCCGCCTGAGGGATCCGTATACCTAAGAATTTGCAAATTAGTGTGTGGGAGGAGAGGTATTCGACATCCTCCTGAACTGTTTCTTGTGGTATTACAAGGACTGGTCGGTCCTGTTTCCTCATCAAACAACCATTGAACTTATTCAGCTTTAAACGCTCCCCAGAAAGGTGTCCTTCCTACCTTAAGAAAAGCGCAGCAGGCGTCGAGGCAATCTGCCTGGGGCTCAAATGCAGGCTACCGTGCCCTTCCCCGCTCGCAGCCGTCTCCTTCCCGCTTTCCATCCTGCATCCGGTCCGTAAGTTTTAGAAACTTAGCTTTTCTATTGCAAAATTTGTAATTATTAAGATAATATGTATTTTAAATTTTTTTTTAATTAGTTGATTGAGAAATAGGATAATTGAAAAGTGAAAATTATAGTCCCTACCTTGGCAAAAACTACTATTTTGAGACCATTCACATGTTAAAAAGGTGTATCCACCTATTAAAATATTTTGACAAAAAAATAAATCAAAAACTTTCAAAAGATAGGGGAAAGGGACCAGTTTTTGGGACCCCTAACTTTAGGGTCCTATGTATCTTCCATATTATGCCACCTTGTGCTCTAAAATTTTGGATTAATATAGTTTAAATTTTTTTAAATTTAAAAAGGTCATTCAGGAGGAAAATCTATGCTCTGAGAAGTCATGTGATAAATGCTTTAGTGACATGTCAATTTTCTTACATATTTTTTGGTTTGATCGATTGTTGAGACTGAGGGACCAATAGTTGAGAATAAAATTGTCAAAAATAAATCAAATAAACACATTATTTTGTCATTTGCTTATAATTTTGATAACAAGGAATGAATAAAAATATTTATGGGTCATTAATATGAAATGATGTGTCATGTTGGAAGATGTGTGGCTCATGAATATGGAAGACAACACCATTTTCCAGATGGCTTGACGAGATTTTCTCCATTAATGTGGCAAGTTAATGTTGCCTTGTATGCCACCAACTATTGTCTCTCCCTACATTTTCATGTACCTCCTCCCCCAAAATAGATGGAAACTACTATTGAAATCAAAATGACTAAGAATGGGGGTGAATCAGTCTTCAAAAACTTTCTTTAACAATCTTACTTAAGCAATTATAGATCATATTAACAAGCAGGTAAATCTTAGCAAGCATAAGCACCAATCCACAAGAGCATGAAATACATGAACACAGTATATATGTGGGAAAACTTCAAGGGAAAGAAAACACACTGATAATGAAACTGTACTAAATTGTATAAGATAAACACCAATTTTAGTGAAGCACCCACTTCACATGGAGCACCAACCCCAACTAGCTAAGCACCAATTCAACTAGACTTTAGCAAGTACCAACTTGGAAGGAGGCACCAACCCCCTAGATGACTCATCCACCTTGTTGTCCCCAAAAATATCACTCATTTTTGGGACAACATATGAACTATTTTGGTCCTGCAAGACCAAAATTGTCTCTTCCCTTTTCAAAATTTGTTCTGAGCATTCAAATTTTGCATTTTTGAAGCTTCTCAAAAATCTACAGACTCTGCAAGAAGAGAATCTATGGACTCTGTAGGCCAAGTTCTATGGGCTTCACAGGTTGATTTCTACAGACTCTGCAGGAAAGAAGCAAGCTCTCAACACTTAGGTGATTTCAAAGTTGGTTTAATGACAAGGTTCAACCAAAAGAGTTCATCAGCAAGCTTCTAAGCAAGGATTGAACCATTGAACTGTTGAACCTTGAACCATTTTGGTTCAATGGGTTCAATGGGTTTAAAGCTTCAATGTCAGCAGCAAGAGTTAAGTGCATTTGTCAAGGTTAAAAGTTCAATCGCTTCAAGGTTCAACGGCTTCAAAACACTTATCAAAGAGAAGAAGGCTTGAACCATTGAACTGTTGAACCATTGAACCACTTTGGTTCAAAGGTTCAATGGGTTCAATGGTTCAACAGGTTCAATGACCAAATGGTTCAACACATTTGGTTCAAAAAGATCAAAAGGACTTAGCCAAATAAAAAGAATGAACTGATTGAACCATTGAACCTTGAACCAAAAGGTTCAACGAGTTCACAGGTTCAAAGGTTCAACCAGTGTGATGAAGATCAAAGAGCTTAGAAAGAACAAGTGACAGACAAAGGATGAATCAATGAATCGATTGAACCTTGAACCAAAAGAGTTCAAAGTTCAATGGTTCATGGGTTCAAAGGTTCAAAGGCGACCTCAGTCAAAGAAAGAAGCAACAAACAGGTGGTTCAACGAATGGTTCAACCAAGGATTGGGAAAGTGATGGAACAAAAGAGGCAGAATGAACCGATGAACCAATGTACTTTCAATAGGTTCAAAGGTTTAAGGTTCAACATGGTTCAAGTGGCTAGCAACCATTGACAGTCCCACAAACGTCGAATTTAAAGCAAGGGAATATCTGTTGAAATTCAAAAAAAATTGTGGAACATGAAGGAAGAACCTAGCGACTGGCTGAAAAGATAGCTTGGGAGCTTAAATTCTAGAAAAAGACAAAGCTAGAAAGAGGGAAAACCCTAAAATATTTGCGCAGAAGTTATTCCAATAGGTGGAATAGTCTGCAAAGTAGATATTTGAGCTTGAAAACATTGAAGGTGTGACATGTTGGTCTCCTTTGGAGAAAAGAAAAAATGGACAGTTGTGCAGATGTCAGAGTGAAGAGATCAGATGATCCAGACTCAGAAGAAGACATATTAGATGAATAGACATGCCATAGTTAAGGCAACGCACTGTTTCAGGCATGGTCCCTCTAGACAGAACTAAAGGCGCATTGAAGGCATTGACTGCAGCATGGGCCGTCCCATGGGAAAGAGCACCAAGCCTTGCTTGGTGGCTATATATTGTAATCTCTTTTATTGTTTTAGAGAGATTTTCCCATTACTAGAAGCAAAACTCTGCCCAAATTGAAAGGTGAATACTTAGATTTTGAGCTCAGATTGTTGTTCATATTATTTTATTTGAATGAGAAAGCAAGTGACTTGCAGACTTTGTGATGTTATAGCTTGTATCAATTTAGGAGATTATTTTTATGTCTGTCTTTTGAATGTGTTCTTGTTTATTTGATCTAACAAGCAGAATTAGTGAAAGTAACAAGAAAGGTGTCCTGAAGCCAACTGTGGGAAGACTTTGTGCTTTCACAATTGTTTTCAGTGTGTGTTTTTCTAATCTTTTTGTGTTAAGGATTCTAGGATGACTTTGTGCCCCCATTATCCTTTGTGTTTCACTCTTTGGGAAGTTAAGGTGTAGACTTTGTGTTATACTTCATCCTGCTAGTTACTGCGCCCTTGGCACCCTGTTACTTATCCTACCAAAAAGATTCATGTTGTTTGCAAGACCAAGCACTTCTGAAAGAAGAGAAATGCCTTCTGTTGCTTCACCAAGATTTCTACTATCCAGGAAGGGATCTAGCTCTTGGTTGAATGTTACTTCTAAAAGAAGAGAAGTACCTTCACCAATCACCCAAGATTTCTCCTCTATTTTTGAACATCATCTCTGAAAAAAGAGAGATGGATGGTGTATCCTACCCCTGTGTGTTATTTTTTACTTATATATATAGTATATAGCTCCTGCCTATTTATAAGGAACCTCTCCTTGATGAGAGGAGAGATTTGTCCCCTTTGGATGTGGTAAACCTCCAAATTTGGATGACCAATCTCCCTTGCTATGGATGATCATACCTATTTTGCTCATCAATACACTGGTGACAAAATATTCACCCAACAATCTTTTTGGCGACTCTGCTAGGGATGAACGTGCAGTCTAAAGCCTCAAGTTTCAAATTGAAGCAGTTCCTTCCCTTATCCATTATACAGACTCTGGTGACTCATTTCCATGTCTTACCCATATTCATTATAGCCTTACCATTTTCCTCCATCTCCATTATTTTATCTGGTCTGCAAAACCAGAGCTACTAGAAAAGAGTGCACAGTTTGAAGCCTGAAGCCTCAAGCTGAAGCAGGGCCAGTTCTTTTCCATTTTTTTCTATAATCTGACCACTCCACCCAGATTTTTCATCTCTATTTTTCATAATTAAATCATGGCAATTTGAGGCCCCTGGGGTAACTCTTTTGGCCCACTCAACTTGACTCCACCTCAACATGAACTTCCACGTAGCTCAAGAAAGAACTTCCCCAAATTCTTTGGAGATGGGAGAGTTTACCCTGATGAACACATTGCAGCCTTTAGCATTGCGTGTGGTGTGATAGGGGTGGAATTTAAAGATGTGGCAGTTAAGATTTTTGTGGAGACCCTACAAGGTGCTATTGTAGAGTGGTTCTACCATTTGCAAGCTAGATCAGTGACTGACTAAGACACATTTAAAGCCATGTTCAAAGCAAGGTTCAAGCCTACAAAAGATGCACATGCCTTACTAGCCTAGCTCACACAAATGAAGAAGAAGCCCCATGAACCTATGAGGGACTTCATTTCCAAGTTCAACAAGCTAAGGCATAAGATTCCCATGATCGCCCAGCCGACACCTCAAAATCTCAAGTGTTTCTTCATCAACTCACAGCTACCTGAAGTGAGTTTCTTAATGAGATGGGCTAGACACATAGACCTTGTTGCTACTCAAGACTTGGCTACTGAGCTAGAAGATGACCTTATCTTGGCAGGAAAGATAAGGAGAGATCCTAACAAAGGTAAATCTTCTTTATCTTCTGAGTATCCACCTTCAACCACCACTGATCAAATGGTGCAAAAGCTGGCAAATGAACTACTAGCCTTGAAAAGGAAAATGGCCCAAAGTATGTCTACTCCTCCTAATTGGGATATGCCAAGGAGGGAATTTTGGAATCAGCCATATCAAGGCAATGCTGCCAGGAATCAAGGGCAACCAAATCATCTTCCTCCCCCATAAAGGAACCTTACCCTTGAAGCGCCTCCAACCAACTCAGTAGTTGGATATCTGGAAATAGAACATAATTTCTCTTTCCAACCTATGTTTGAGCAAGAAAATGATGTTGATCTCTTCACGGAGGATCAAGAAGAATCAGCTAGCGACTCCCACATTGGTTTCCTGAATTACCAAGATGAACCCAGAAGTGAAGGTGAAGCAGTCAAAGGATAATACACAGTATTCACCCGGTCTGAGAATTAGTCAGCCCAGCAAGCTGACAAAGAAAAGATAGAGGAGTGACCCCAACCAACAATTTTAATTGCTAAGCAGAGAACCCCTCTTCCTTTCTAGTCAAAGGACCCAGTGATTGCAAAAAAATTAAGTACATCAAACATTTCTACACCTTCTTCAAATTCATCGACCAATCCTCCCCCTCCCAAAAACCAAAAGGATGAACTCCCATCCCCTCTTCCAAGTCCATTCCAGTCATCTGATATAATTGATCATGTCAAAAAATCTAAATTTCAAATGACTGAATTTGAATTCCTGCAAGCCAATCCTAAGCAGTTAAATATTGGTGGAGAACTAAGTGTGGACCTATCTGAGGCAAAAATTGTGGTCACCCAAATGTCAACCCTTGCAGCTCAAATTCTATTTGAGCCTTCAGGTAGGGGTAATTACTTCTTGACCACAGAGGATGCTCATGTCTCAGCTGATGAAAGTCCCATAGCTGGCAATCTAGGATTTGATCTAAAAAAGGTATAAGAAGAATTGGTAGGGTGCAGTACAAATGAAGAAGGATCTTCCATCTCCAATTAAGATAAATTTGATAGAAGATCAGCTTTTGATGATGCTTGGATCCTGGAATTCAATGGCAGTGATTCTTCCACTAATGCTGGAGCTGGGATTATGTTGATATCTCCTCAAGGAGATATTTTTCCTTCATGCAAGTTGCAGTTCAGCAACACCAACAACACAATTGAATGCAAATATCTATTGCTCAAATTGAAGACTACTCAGAATGAAGATATCAAACTCTTTCACACCAAAGGAGATGCTGAGCTGATGGTTTGTTAGGAGTTTGATGTTGACAATCAAAACATGTGCTGGACTACACTAGCAGAATAGCAAGCTATGGTAGTGGACCATACTGTTGTACTCCAAAGTCTACAAAAGGAGCTCTTCACAGAGAGAGCAAGGAGTTATGGTTTTTAGAGAGAAGACCACGTCTTTCCATGGAGCAAGAAGAGAGAGCCAAAAGGAGTGCACAAAAAATGTGATTCTTGGTGCAGAGTTTCATTCACTCGTCACCAATTCTGGGGACAAAATGGGTTCCTACTAGTTTATCAGGATGGAATGCCATTTTCATTATCTCACAATGGGCAACATCTGAAGCACTTCAATTCTTGAAGTGTCAGATAAGTTCACCTGTACATATGTATATCTGTATAGTCTTTGTTTCTGCTTTGTGTTGTTCATTTTTCATTTTTTGGAGCCTTTCTTTTTAGGTAGCATGACTCCATAGCCCAATGGCATACTTCAAGGCACTGGAGATTCTAGTTTCTACTCCCCTCAGCTGTTCTAAGTTTTTATCTAAAGGAAGTTCCCCAACTAGAGCCAGCTGTTGTCCTAAAAAATATCACTCATTTTTGGGACAATATATGAACTATTTTGTCTTGCAAGACCAAAATTGTCTCTTCCCTTTTCAAAATTTATTCTGAGCATTCAAATTCTTGATTTTTCAAGCTTCTCAAAAATCTATGGACTTTGTAGGCTTGAATCTATGAACTCTATAGGCTTGAATCTACGGACTCTACAGGAAGAAAATCTATGGACTCTGCAGGCCATTTTTATGGGCTTCACAGGTTGATTTCTACAAACTCTGTAGGAAAGAAGCAAGCTCTCAACACTTAGGCAATTTAAAAGTTGGTTCAACGACAAGGTCCAACCAAAAGAGTTCATCGACAATCTTCTAAGCAAGGATTAAACCATTGAACCGTTGAACCTTGAACCATTTTGGTTTAATGGGTTCAATGGGTTCAAAGGTTCAATGTCAACAGCAAGAGTTAAGCGCATTTGTCAAGGTTAAAAGTTTAACCGTTTCAAAGTTCAATGGCTTTAAAACATGTATCAAAGAGAAGAAGGCTTGAACCATTGAACCGTTGAACCATTAAACCACTTTGGTTCAAAGGTTCAATGGGTTCAATGGTTCAACGACCAAATAGTTCAATACATTTAGTTCAAAAAGACCAAAAGGACTTAGCCAAATAAAAAGAATGAACCGATTGAACCGTTGAACCTTAAACCAAAAGGTTCAATGAGTTCACAGGTTCAAAGGTTCAACCAGTGCGATGAAGATCAAAGAGCTTAGAAAGAACAAGTGACGGACAAAGGATGAACCAATGAACTGATTGAACCTTGAACCAAAAGAGTTCAAAGTTCAATGGTTCATGGGTTCAAAGGTTAAAAGACAGCCCCAGTCAAGGAAAGAAACAACAAATAAGTGGTTCAATGGATGGTTCAACCAAGGAGCAGGAAAGCGATTAAACTAGGAAGTGATGAAACAAAAGAGGTAGAATGAAACGATGAACCAATGTACTTTTAGTGAGTTCAAAGGTTTAAGGTTCAACATGGTTCAAGTAGCTAGCGACCATTGACAGCCCCATAGACATCAAAGTTAAAGTAAGAGAATATTGGTTGAAATTCAAATAAAGCACAAAACTTGAAGGAAGAACCTAGCGACTGGCTAAAAAGATAGCTCAAGAGCTTAAAATCTAGGAAAAGACAAAGCGAGAAAGAGGGAAAAGCCCAAAATATCTATGCAAAAGTTATTCCAGTAGGTGGAACAGTCTGCAAAGTAGATATTTGAGCTTGCAAACATTGAAGGCATAGCTTGTTGGTCTCCTTTAGAGTAAAGACAAAATGGACAGTTGCACAGATGTCAGAGGGAATAGACTAGATGATCTAGACTTATAAGAAGACATATTAGATGAATAGACAGCCATAGTTAAGGCAACGCACTGTTCTAAGCATGGTCCCTCCAGACAGAACTGAAGGTGCATTGAAGGCATTGTCTATAACATGGGCCATCCCATGGGAAAGAGCACCAAGCCTTGCTTGGTGGATATATATTGTAATCTCTTTTATTTTTTTAGAGAAATCTTCCCGTTACTAGAAGCAAAACTCTGCCCAAGTTGAAAGGCAAATACTGAGACTTTGAGCTCAGATTATTGTTCATATTATTTTATTTGAATGAGAAAGCAAGTGACTTGTAGACTTTGTGCTGTTATAGCTTGTATCATTTTAGGAGATTGTTCTTATGTCTATCTTCTAAATGTGTTCTTGTTTATTTGATCTAACAAGTAGAATTAGTGAAAGTAACAAGGAAGGTGTCCTGAAGCCAACTGTGGGAAGACTTTGTGCTTTCACAATTATTTTCAGTGTGTGTTTTTCTTTTCTTTCTATGTTAAGGATTCTGGGATGATTTTGTGCCCCCATTATCCTTTGTGTTTCACTCTTTGGGTAGTTGAAATGTAGACTTTGTGTTATACTTCATCCTGCTAGTTATTGTGCCCTTGGCACCCTGTTACTTATCCTACTAGAAAGATTCCTGTTGTTTGAAAGAACAAGCACTTTTGAAAGAAGAGAAGTGCCTTCTATCACTTCACCAAGATTTCTACTATCTAGGAAGGGATCTAGCTCTTGGCTGAATGTTACTTTTGAAAGAAGAGAAGTACCTTCACCAATTACCCAAGATTTCTCCTCTGTTTGTGAACATCATCTCTGAAAGAAGAGAGATGGATGGTGTATCCTACCCTTGTGTGTTATTTTATACTTATATATATAGTATATAGCTCCTGCATATTTATAGGGAACCTCCCCTTGATGAGAGGAGAGATTTGTCCCCTTTGGATGTGGTAAACCTGCAACTTTGGATGACCAATCTCCCTTGTTGTGAATGATCAGACCTATTTTTCTCATCAGTATGATGGTGACAAAATATTCACCCAACACACTTGAAACCTTTGATCACCTTCATATCCCTTTATTTTTCATACAACATATGATGATCTCCTTCTTCATTTCTTCACTCACTTATATCTTTCTCAAACTGGACTCTAGCCTTCTTTGTTCAACTAGGTCTCTTCAAGACTTGATTAGGTCATATGACATTTATCCTCATATGCATAACCTCTATTAAAGATTCATATCTAATCCTATAAACTCATATTATGGTATATAATACCTTATTATTCTTACCAAGTGTTATATTATTCGCTTACACTCTTCACACTCACAACTTCTCCAAATAGGCCTAAAATTGACTAGCATTTATACAAGTCACTTAATCATATCCTTCTTAGTCAGGTAAACATTATTATATTATTAGGTTATTTATGGAATGGATCTTAATACATCTCATAGACATGGATAAAATGTGATTTTATTCCCTTTAGTTTTGACCTAATTTATTTATGCCTTATCTCTCCTTTAGGTCTTATGGAGACCTAATTGCATTAGGTCTATCTAGTAATGTGTAAACATGGTTCTCTTGGGACATCTTTATCCTCCATAGACATCAAGATTATTTTTAAAAAACTCAAATATACCTTATCCAACATATTTTTATATCCATAACACCTTTTAGGGCCAACCGTTGTTTGAACCACTCCAATAGTAATGTTCATATAAGGCATGTGCATACCTAGAAAGTCTATCTTCAATAACTGAATCATAAACACAATTTTGATTTAAAAAGATACAAAAAAATCATATATTAAAAAACCACATGACTTAAAGGTCATCAAAAAATTCATAATATGCTTCAACTTAGGGTATACATGCTCAAACTCTTCTCTACAAGAAGCTCACTTAGAACAGCCAACTAGTCTCAAAACACAATCATGGAAACATGAACTTATGACATGTGATAGAACATAATAAAGGACTTATAATATATAAAAATAATATTATATCCTTATCAAATCAACATTAAATAAAAATATCATAATCATTAATGGAAAATATTGGTCTTGCTGACTAATTTGTTGACCTCTTTCACAGTGTTTACTCAGCGAAACAAGCCATTTTGGCTTCAATGTTCCAACCTCTTACACTGACTTAAAATGTTTTTAAAAGCATGGATATATAATTCAATTCTAAAAAAACTTAATTATTTTAATTATATATATCAACTCATGGCATAGATACTCAAACCCCTCATTGCAACTTGCTTATCCAAAACTGCAAATTTGCCTTGAAGACCAGTCATGGTGATTTTGAATTTCAACACCTATATAGACAAATTCAAAATATCCTAATGCATGTGAATGATAATATATGAACATCATATCATTATAATATATGTACATAACATGGTAATATGTAAATATTGGTCTTACAGACCAATCTCACAACCTTGCACCTTAATTGTCTCATCTTCACTAGACAGGTCAACTTATGAGAAACATTTTCATCATTATCATTGACCTCAAAAGCATATATCCAACATGAAAATGTATTAAAGGTATCTAAAAAACTACATGCACTTGTATTCATTCCTAGTCCATGTTAACACATCCCTAATCAATTGTTCACTTCTGCTTGGTTTTCTCACTGTCTGCACCACTAGGTTTATTAGCGATAGGTCAACTTGTATGACCAATTAGCACCCCTAAGGGATAAAATATGATCAAAAACCACCATGTACATAAGATAAAAGTCTCAATATTCAACCCTAATTCATTTCACACTTTTGACTTGGTCAACTTTGACTACTAAAGCAAATTTTTGAGAAACAAGGCCTTTTCAGTAGGGTCCACTCACTCACCTGACAAAAAATCACACCTAGAGGTGACTAGGGGAGTTGAATACATGATAAAATAACTTAAATATCAATTTAAAACCATTTTTATCACTTTAGAACAAGATATTTCTCATTGGGTCACTATTAGGGTTTTAGAGAGGGTTAACACTATTTCTAGTGTTAACAATTATTCATAAAAGATTGCCCCTAATTTCCAAAATGAATGCCTAAAGATATTAGATAGGACCATTTATCATGTCTCATCAATATCTCATGTTCCCATGTATAGGTTTCACATGATAATGAACACTTGAAAGTCCTTCTGGGGTTGAGAACCCTCCATTCTGTGCACTCAATAGAACTTAAAACACTTTTTCTTGCCTTAACCTTCAAATTTTGACCTAAAACTTGGTCAATAAAATTGAAACAACATGACATACCTATATCAATGCACACATACTCACACTTACTTTGGAAACTGATCTTGATACCCCATCTATCTACCATCTCTTTCTATGCTCTATAAGCCTTTGACCTATAAGTCACAATAGATCTTGAAGTTAACCTTCTAACCACTTTCAAAGATCTCAACACCTAATGTAAAAACTCAAATAACATATCTCATTCCTAAACATTATCAAGTATTATTCATATGTTTTATCAACATCTCATTTTTCTTCATTAGGCCAATCATAGTCTAAAGGTGGTCTAGTTGCATACTAGGTCTATAGGTCTTTCCCATGTATGCTTACCCTGAGATTCACTTGAGTTCTCCAAAGCCTCATAAGCATGCTCAAATAACCACATATAGCCTATTTTTTGGAGCTTCAATAGAACATATTCATATCTCTATAGAGCATCTTTGGAGCTACTTACACAAATCTTCAGAGCTCAACTAAGGTTCTTTGTAGCTCATTATGTTCTATGTTGACTCTTCAAAACTGTTGCCAAAATTATTGATGACTTCTCAAGCATTCAAATTATCTCTTAGTAGAGAGACATAGGTTGTCTAGATTCCTTGTCATATCAATCATATAAGCTCATAACCCACACACCATGCATCTTGACATCAATGACATCAAACTTGACATCAAATGATATTAACCTTGACATCAATAACAACACTTCTTAACACCTACCCACAAGTTCTCGACCATGTCACGTTATACAATGGAATTTAAGTTGATAGTATGAAGGGATGAAATCATACATGCATGTGTGTTGCCTATAACTGAAGCCACAACTATTTTTCTTTGTTTTTACATGGATGTTAATGTTATTATGCCTTTTCTGTTCATGTGTTTTATTGTGTGCCTTCTATGTTCCTCAATTTTTTGTGTGCCTTCTTTATTCATGTTTTTTTGCACATTCACATTTGAGTAAATTATTTATTGTTATGTTAATATAATAACATGTCTAGTGTCTTTATGTTTTCCATTAAATGTGTTATGTTATTTATATCTGTGATGCATTTATGTCAAGTTGAAATAGGTATGGAAAACATGTGGCTCATTAATGTGGAAGCCAATGCCATTTTCCACATGGCTAGACATGTTTTCTCCATTAATTTGGAAATTTGATTCCACCCTACATGCCACCAACAAAAATTCATTATTATTAATATTTTTGCATGGTTGTTACATAGTTATTGTGCCTTGTATGTTCCTATTTTTAGTTGTGTGCCTTATACATTCTTGGGTTTTTGGTGTGATTTATTTGTTCATGTTTATTTTTGTGTGCCTTAACATCTAAGTACATGTTTACTGGTATGTTCATGGAGTGATAGAATTTTACACCAATAAACATATCTCTCTACCTTTTTGCGGACCTTCTCCCCTCAAATGGTCATGGAACCTACCTGAATGTTTTTGACTATGCAGTGTTTCACAGAGGAATTTCTATCGGTAGAATGGAGGGATGAAAATTATTATTATTGTGCCTTCTATGTTCATGGTTTTTTTAGCATACCTTCACATTTGAATAAAAATTTAATAGTATGTTAATGGAGTGATGAAACCAAAGGTGTGTTGCTTGTAAATTAACCCATATTTGTGTTCTTTTTCTTTTCATGTGCATGCTATTGTTAGTGTGCCTTTTATGCCCATGTTGGAAGACATTTTTTGGAGAGAAGAAATGTTACCCATTTATGAACCCACATCATTGGCATGTTTTCAATCACATTTGACTCCAATTTATTGGTATTTAATGGAAGCCCTGGAGGTTTTATGAATCCATGTCATTGTGTGCTTCATATATGTGTCATATTTATATTTCCCTGATTGTCATGGGTTAGAAAACATAACATTCATTGGTGTGTGAATGTAATCCCTGAAGGTTTTCATGCACATACTAGTAACAATTATTGTCTTTGTATCAAAATTAAGGTTTCCATTCACAAATCAAATAATGTAATTATTTTTTATATCAAAATAAATTGTATTATCTTTTTATCAAAATTAAGGTTTCCATTTACCTATCTTGAACAAGTTGCAAATGTTTAATGTGTTACTGAACACTCATAAGTATGTGGATGGAAGTCCTGTAGGTTTTGAATTCACATAGGATTACAATTTATTGTTTTTAATCAAAATTTACACTTCCGTTCTCATTATAGTAAATGTTGATTTAGATGTTTCAAACCAAACTTTTTTATGGATTCTTTTTTCTTTGTTATTCATATGTTCCTATCAATTAATGTTGTTATGTTGTTCATTCACATTTTTTACGTTGAAAATATTATTTATCATCATTATTGTTGATAAATCATTGAACATTTTGTGTTGTATGGATGGAAACCTTGAAATTTGTAATTGTGTAAATATTGAATTAATATGGATCATTAATATAAAATGAAATGCCATGTTGAAATATGAGTGTTTTTGCATGACTAAACACTTACTAGAATGTGGATGAAAATCCATGAAGGTTTTCATGCACATACCAGTAAATATTAGTGGTTTCATTAAATATAAGAATTTCATTAACATACCAATAAATGTTTTTGTCTTTTGATCTTAAACAATAATTTCATTAACATACCATTACATTTTTATATCTTACGATCTTAAATAATAATTTCATTATCATACAAGTAAATGTTCTTGTGTTATTTCTATGTTGTTGTGGCATGTTATTCATATGTTTTCCATTATATTGTCAATGTCATTGATAAATTTCCATTATATTATTGATTACTATATATATGCATTCTTGTTTTGGACAGATGTTGAATTATTGTAAAGGGTGAAAGTTTGTTGAGATGCTCAATTTAAGAAATATTTTTAAAAACATTGTGTTTCTTGACACTTGTGTTTGTGAATATTGTGTTACATTTATTATTTTTATGTTGTGCTTATTAACACAATATACGTTTCTAAAATTTGGAATGCACATACAATTTTTATTTTTTTAAGTTTGCAAAGTTTGTAATGGTCAACTTTTTATTGCTTCAATTGTTTAAATATGTTGTTAATGTTTGTTATTTATGGGTATTGATGATAGATTTTAGAGTCAATAGTGGAGAAGAACAATGGTAGACTCCATTTTAGGTGAAAGCATTTTAACTTTCATTAAGCTTATGATATATTTGTAGACTTAATGGTAGATAACAAGTAAAATTAATTATTTTAAATAATCAAACTGAATATCTCTACTTTAATTATATATCTTAATACACTTCTTTACATTAGGAAATAAACTAAATACATTTATTTATAGTAACACAAAACTTACAACATCCAAGGTGGAAAGTTTGAGTTATGCCCTTTATTCCCTATATTCAGAGATTGGGGAGTTTTTGTTGGTCCTTCAACGGTTGTGTCCTTAGTGGAAACCATTGTCATGTTAACGAAAATAGGAGGGCTACCATATGAACCAATTGAGGATAAAATGTTTATTATGTCATTCAATATGTGATGTTGTTTAGGTAGAGGGTTGAATTTTGTGTTTAAATGCCTTCACCTCTTCAATTCTCTCATGAACTTCTCAAATTCCATGTTCCTTCTATCAAGCTCTCTCTTTTTTTCCTTTTCTTACCTTTATTGTATCTTCTCCTACTCTTTATACCTTTTTCTTGTGTTTCTTAGTTTTTGCTTTTCCCTTCTTTCCCTCTAAACCTACCTCAAGGATTTCCTATCATCGACTTCTTGTTTATCCTTACCTTCATTCTATAATCTCCTTCTTTTAGGTTTCATGTTCTATAAACATTTTTCAATAATTATCTGATGTGAGAATTTGTGATTGTTAGCTTAGCTTAAGTGCATTATTTATTGATTTGTTTGTAGTCATTTCCGTGAGAAATTTTTAAAATGCCAATATTAGAGTTTGGTGGTCATTACTTTCTACTTGGTTTCATTTATTGATTTGTTGTTATTTAATTTAATACTATTTCGTCATCATCTAAATCAACTATTTCATCTTCTACACTCCATTATCCATCTGGTGCATAGTAATGAACTATTTCTAGTGAGATATAAGGTGGTCGTGATAACATTGACATAAAGACACTAGCTTCAATAATTTCACAATTGAGGCCTAAATTTGAAGATGGTATAAAAACATGAATTGTAGCATTTCGAGTCTAGTTTCTAAAAAACTTTTTTTTTTGAAAAATGGTTAAGTATAAATAGGTCAAACATCTAATTTTTAATAGGATATCTTATTATTTTTAAGAAAACATAGTAGATAGATAGCCATGCAACCCACCATTGTTTTAGCATAGTTACATATTGTTTGAGACCCTTTGATGAATATTTAGATAAGATCTAGTGTGTTACAATTTTTTTTATATGTTTCAATGAATATTTCTTATTAATTTTATAATTAAGTAGATCCTAAAAATTAATAAAACAATGGATAACCATCTATGTGGCCCCACCTAAATAACTAAAAAAATAAAAAAATGGTTTTTTTAAAATCTGTATATAATCAAGCCTAGTTTGTTACCATATAATTTGTTTTACATTTAGATCAATGAAAAATAAATTACATAAACATGATTAGGCATGTATATGTGCAGCATGTAGTGGCCTTAAAAAGGTGTAGTTAGAAATAAATATAGTTTGAACCCTTAAAATAGCCTAAAATTTATAAAAATCATATATTTGAAAAGAGGACAACGTGTTCGTCATGACGGTAATAATTTTTTTAATGTCGATGTTGAAATCCATAGTGTATTTGGCAATTGAAGTTTAAATTTTTTGGTTTTTTTCAAAACTCTTGGTCTTAGCTATAGATGCACAGTCACAAGCCTCTGGTTCAGAAATCCAAGCCATTTTTGACCCTAGAGGCTCAGTTTTTAATTCAAATTCAAACAACATGTATGCATTATATAACACATTACACAATAACATGCATCATTTGTTTTAAAATAACATAAAATAAATAAAGTTCATGTTTCTTATAGGGGAAAGGTCCCATTAGCCATGCTTCCTACCTTTGGATAGTGAATTAAGGTGCCATAACATTGCATTAGACTTCAATATTTTTACCTGTTTCAATTGTCATCTTAACTAATTATAACTAAGGTTTCAAGGTCTAACACATTATAAATTTTACAATATAACTGATTTTATCATGAGAGGTCATAAAATGCATTTTTTAAACCTGTGATCAAAACTTAACCTTTAGGGTACCAACCATTGTGCATTAGAGTATCAATACTTGACTCTTACTTGTCAAGATGTGATTGGTTACTTTTAATTTTGTAGATTAAATGTTGAACAAGTATTAGATATTACATGTTCATATTCTAGTGCACTTTAATATTTATATACACCAATATGTTTCGTCAATAGAACACATGTTAACAAAAGCCTTGTGCGATAATTGGAACATGCACAACTATTGGGACCTTTCCCCTAGTAGGGAAAGGATATACCTTACTACCTTAATTGCTTAATATACTATTTGCCTTTCTTATTAATATTATCTTACTTGCCTAAAATCCTTTCTTACCCTTTTGTTGTTTCTTTGATATATTTGACCAGACCCTTTTATTTATAGGTTTTGAACTAATTTGTTTAAGTGGCAAACCTGTTGAATTCGACTATGTAGTATAGATAATATTGTGTAAGTATAAATAAGAATTGAGCCCTTGGTGTAACAATGTATCTCTTGGATATCTATTTCAAAAATGTTATTTAATGGAGCCCAATAACTGTGAATCATGCCTTGGATTGTCCCAAAAACATTACTAAAATGTGTTGAATAAAGTCCCTTAAGTTTCCTGCAAGGGCACTTGGTGCATCTAATTCAACAGGTGCATTTGAGGTCCCAATTGAAAGTCTAACAAGAGTATTCTATTTTTAAAATTTTCCAAGATTCCCCTAATGTATTCAAATACATTATTCAAATTTTGCCTAAAATTAAGATCTCTTGTGAAAATATTATTAATCCTCCATTCCATGCACCTCCTTCATCTACCCCTCCATCACATAGAGGACAACCATCAACCACTCCATCCATTCCCACCTCATCTCCAGAGTGTGCCTTTGACATGGGACTAGTCCTAGCCGCATCATGGATGTAACAATGACAAGCTCAAAAACAAGCTAGACAACACCTGGTGTTTATCAATACTATAGAGTTCTATACCTTACTACATATAATTGGGATGGTAAGATAGGGAAGTAGCGTGATGAGTAAAAGGTATGTATATGTTTTTCTTAAATATTTTGGTCAAGTTGGGTACGCATTTTATTTTGTATAAGATGTAGTTTTGAGCTCAATAAACTTGAAATGGTCACATGTATCCATTAGTGATGATGTGGTTTTAAGATGTGGTGCCTGTAGTTATGAATGTATAACTTAGAAAATATCTAAATACACTAGGAACTTTGTTTGAAACCATTAAGGGATGGCTATGCTTTAGAAATATAGGATGGCGTAAATTTGGCATTGACCAAGTATGACATATGTATAAGTTACCCTAGCTCAAACTCTATTGAGCTTATTCAAGATACATTAAAGGTGACAATGCCCCCTAAATATAAGACCTGCTTCCCTTCAAGGATGATGATAAGTAGAGGGACCCAATAATTATTCATGTGGATGATAAAATTCTCACCTCATATAGATGGTTGATCAAAATTGAATATTAGTGTGCACCCACTCACTGAAGGTTTCAAGATTATATGTTTTGTACATATATCTTCAATCATCTTGTTCATATTTCATTTTAATGATATTAAACCTTATGATGTGGACTGCACAAAAGTAATAAAGCTCAAAATTATTACTTCAACTTAGGATTTGAGGTTGAGGAGTCTATTGTTGAATTATGTTCTCTCCTACGTGTAGGACTTAATATGAATGTGCTTTAGGATTTAGAGGTAATTCAAGGTAGAGGGATCTAAATAATTTTAATAGATGCATAGAAAATTGATAACGTTCAGTACTTTCTCAATTCGAATGGGACCTTAAAGTGCTCTACATGATAATTTTTATATAGTAATGGCAAGTTAGAGGTTCATATCATGTGAATTATTTACTAGACATGAGTTGATTGGATCAATTTTAATCTTTAAACATTATTGGATTATATGTATTTATAATAAATTTATGAATAGGCCTTATTTGGACTGGTTGGAGGTGATGGGACATGTTTAGGTATCAAAGATGTGTATATCTGACAACTCTAACACTTCTTGAGGTATATTAGACCTACACATGGAAATCTTTGATTAGATTGGGCAACCTAAAGCTTTGATAAATATGATGCTTCTAGGAGAAGTGACAGTTAGATCTCTAACACAAGTATATGTGTGTACAAGATACACATGTGGTGATGTATCTAATTGGATCAAGACTCACAGGAATCTCATAGCTCTATAATGCTTCTAGGACCTGACACCTCTAACAGTACTGACACTTCCTAGCATGTACAAGGTACATGTGGTGATATGTAATTAGATTTGGCCTCTCGAGGAATAATTAACTTTGAAACTTCTAGGACTTGATGTAGCTCTGATAGCTTTAACACTTTTGGGTGTACAAGGTACACACATGACACAATAAGGTTCAATTATAGGGGCAATTCAATCGAGGAGGCATGGAAGGCCAATTTGAACCCCTTCTTGACATAACTATAAGAGCATGATAATGATTTGGGATAAAATTAAGTATGATTTTATCTATCATAAATTGAACCAATTAGTCGATTGGTTCAATTGGGGGCATGATTTAGGCAAAATTGAGCCCCTAAACCAAATTTATGTCCCAATCAATTATATAATCTAGATGCAATGCGTATGGCTTAACTAACCCTAATTTAATTAGAAATAAAAATATGAACACAAACTTGGCCAATTTCAACCCATTGAACATAAATTAGAGTCTACTATGTGATTAAAGGGGTTAAATTAGGTCATATTTCGTGACATGTTGATCGTAAACCCTAATTTTATCTTTTGAATATGTATAATTCCCTTAATCCCTAATTTCATGACATTTACACATGTACAAACCCATTACACTAAACCCCTAACCTAAATCCTAATTTTATTACAAACACAACCCCTAAGTTTCTTGATTTCATCACAAATGCATAAATTCATGAATGTGATTAGTGTCAATTTGTGAACCCGTTATTCAACAAATTTTTTTAAAGATCTATGATGGGATTTTGGGCAAAATTATCTCTTTTCATCTTACATATTGAACCTAAGTGCATCATATGATAGTCTTTTTACTTCATAGTTTTATTAAGAGTCTTATTGCATCATGTATTGGAGATTTATGCATCATATTGGGGATTTATGCATCATATTGAGCCTTATTACATCATATGATAGCTTTATTGCATCATATTAGAGATTTATTACATCGTATGGTAGTCTTATTGCATCATATGATAGTCTTATTACATCATATGGCAGTCTTATTGCATTGTATGATAGCCTTATTGCATCATATGATAGACTTATTGCAACATTTGATAGTCTTATTGCATCATATTAGGGACTTTTGCATCATATTATAGTCTTATAGAGTCATATTGCATCATATTATAGTATTATATGGGATTTTATCCATTGAATATGAGTCTTTATACTTATTTTTTGTAGTATATGCCTATACTTCAAGAAACGTGTATGTGTTATAATAACGCATACATGTTATAGGAATGCGTATGTGTTCTTTGAATTAAAAATAAAAACTTAATTTTCAACATCTATTTTTATCTCAAATCAATATTACTGTCCCCATAGACATTCCCTATGTACTCTACGTTTTCTCTGCTTACTTTTTTATAGTTTATTTTGGACCCCACATTTTGAAATATATTCTTGGTTGATTTTGTCAAAATGGGCTTCGGTTCCCATTTAGCAAAGAGGAAAAAGTTGAATAATAAGACACTAGAGTAATTATAAGAGTTGAGAGAAAAAACAAGGTACAAATGCAAGCATTTCATTCTAGACAAGGTACAAATACTAACCCTGATGAGACAAATGCCTTAGATAATGAGGCAATTGGCAATAATGAATTGAATAATGATGAAACTAAAAATAATGAATTGAATTATGATGAAATTCACAATAATGAATTTAATTATGATGAAATTGACAATAAAAAATTAGATGATGTTGGAAATTCACATTCAAAGTTTAAAGTTTTTGATTTTGTTGATGAAGAGCTTATGCATTATACTTTACCCACCAACAATGAAGAAAATTTAATGGACTCAAGTAATGATGAAATTAACAATGAATAAAATTTCATGGAAACATATAATGAAGAAACAAACAATGAAAAAAAATTCATGGAAACATATAATGATTTTGAAACACCCTCTGAACAAATTCCATGAATAACAACACCTCGAAGAATTGTACATAGAAAATATAAGTACTTAATTGAAGTTGATGAAAATATTTTTAAACAATTGCATAAAAAAATGTTAGACCGCCATTTAAGAAGTCTGGTTCAATAAATTTGGGATAATTTCTTTCATATATTGTAGTATGATAGTCAAAGATGTCAATTATTTATTTTGTTGATGAAATCGGTTAAGATGAGACCTAAAATGTACACATTAGGACTAAGAACATCTAACATGGATGATGAAAATGATGAAATTAGTGAAAATCTACATGATTTATATCATATTGTAGGCCCAAAATCACATAATAAATATTGTAATGTTACCTGACATATAATGACAACTTATGCAGTAAGTGCTAAAACAAGGGAAAAATATTTTTTTTCAAAAATAAGTCAAACACTTGATATTAATTTAAAAAATATTAATGAAAGCAATTAAAAGACATGAGAAACTTGATGAACCCAATATAAAAGAGCTCTGGGCATTCTTTGGTAGGCTTCCATGAAAGGACAAGGCTATAGCCAATGCTTTGAAAAACTTACTTGCACAATTCTGGAAAGATAATACAAGATTTTTGCCCAATATAAGAGATGTAGAGAAAATAAGAGATGTAGTCAAAAAATATTTATGTAAAAATAAATCACACACGCACTACTTGTTTTATGTAGGTAACATGTTGAATTTTTAATGCACTATGATGTTTTTTGTTATATTTATTGTACTTTGCATACTAACAACATTTTACAGGAGTGTGGCATAAAAGTTTCACCAAAATCAGAGAGGGAATTTGTTTCAAATATTTTTTTGTGAAAGACCAGATGGACAATTCTTTTATAAGAAATCATGTTTGGATGAAAATTGTAGCATTTGTAGTGGATTGCAAAAATTAAAAAATTGTATCCATGAAGAGTGTACAAGTACAATTGACTAGGAATTAGTTGGTTTGAGTAAATACAAATTTGTCACTTATCAAGTAAAAGATGACAAAGAATCTAAAAGGTGTGAGCTTGTTACGAAAGAGATACCTATTTTAGAATTTATGGTCAAATTCGTAGAGATAATTATTTATGAGTATGCAAGGCACACACAAATAGTTGGATGAACATTTCAAGCTAAGCAAGGACACATTCCTACTTGATTTTATTGCTTCAGCAGCCAACTTATCTATAAATTACATATTCAAACCACAAATGGAAGTTCAATCATAGTATTAAAAATCAACACAAGTTGTTATATTTGTGCATATAGCATTTATGCATGCACCTGATATTAAAGAGGAAGATCAAAAAATATTAAGGGAGTACCATTTTTATATTAGTGACAATCAATCACATTATACAGAGTATGTGCAAAGTTGTTTTGAGAAGTTTTATGGATAGTTGACTCAAAAGAACATTATTTTCAAACAACATTACATTTGGTTAGACAATTGCACATCACAACTCAAGAATGCTTGAAAGTTTTATTGGTTGAGTAGGATACATGTTACCTCTAGTGTATAACATATTTGAAGTTTCATTAAGGCTAGCCATGGAAAAGGGGAGCACGATGGTGTTGGGGCATGTGTAAAAAGAGTCATTGCAAGGGAAGAGTTGAAATTTGATAATGTTACTAATTTGATTGATGCAAACCCTATGGTTGAATGGTGTAATGATAACATATGTCATGGTGCTCAAGCAAATTTTACTATTCATAGACATTTTTGGTTAATGAGAGGAAAAAGACTTGGTAAACTATAAGGATTGTATGACTCTAACATTTTCAAGTGAGCTCCACTCATTTCATAGCTCAAATGTATGTTCTTGGACTATTCATATGCAATGTCTTTGTTCTACATGCATGGACTCTATTTGGAATGAGTGTGAGTCACAAGAGTGGGTGGATGACTGAAGTTCTAGATCTCTAATTCCAATCAACACATATCAGGCTCCACCAGCATTACAACTTATAGACATGACATTGTCACATGACTTTGACCATATATTTTATCTAGTACATCTTGGTAAAAGATGAATCTTTATGTACTATTTATTCTCATAATCTATCTTCATAATGTTATTAAAAAAAAAAAAATTATGATACAGGCCATATTTCTATAGTTATTACAAATGAGGACAATGAAGAGGGAACATATTAATAATTATGTCAGTGTGTAGATAGTAAGAAAAAATTGACTTCACCGATCGTATATGGAGAAAACATTGATTATTCCACTGGGTCCGTGGTAGTCACTAAAACTTAGCTTTGATGATATCCTATAAAAATTCAAATGTATGGTTGTTTGAAGACTTTGAAATGCACAGGAAAATATTGCACTATTCAAAATTGGCTCTTGCAATGAATTTTCAATTACAAAAATATCATGGGAGACCAAGAAATAAGAATCTATGGAAAGTTTACAAGTCAAGCCATGAATCTATTCCTTATACTATCAAGATTAGAGCATATCCAAGTGGTTCGTTAGATTGAAATGCACAGGAAGGTTGACTTATAAAATGTAGATGTCATCAATTTTATCAAATATTTTTGATTTTGTAGGTAGTATATGCATAAATTTTATCTTTAATCACTTACTAACATTTTTTTGTAGGTTAGTGGTGTCAAATCAGCGTCCACCTTCATGTGGTTGGCACCATTAGTAAAGAATTTCATATTCTTGAAGGTAAGATAAGCTTAAAAAATTACTTAGAATTTTTGCACTCCTGAACAATTGCTCATGACAATTTTATTTCTCCTTGTAGCCTTCGAAACACATTTATTATAAGTTTTTATGTGCTTCAGAATAGTAGTGAAAATGCACTTGTGGGTGGAATTAGATGTCATAGTCATTGGAGCATGTGTAATTTGCTTATATATATGTGCTCAAAGTGGTGGATTTGTACCTACCATTTTTGAAGGCAAAATTTCTAATTAGAGGTTAACAAGTTATTTCTTCACTACCAAAAAGTTGCATTTTAGGACCCATTACTACAACTTCTATCATGGATTGCTCTTAGAGGTGCTTTAGACTAGATTCAAGATGAAATTAGAAGGCTTTCCCAAGAACACAAGAGATCTTATGGCTTCTCCATACGAATTATAGTTTTGTTTTATGCATGCCTAAAGTTAAGCTAAAAATCAATATCTTCATTGTATTGGGAAGGCATTCTTGAGCCTAAAATAGGTGGTGGGTGTTAGGTGTGGACCCTGATTATCTTCTAAGATTAGAGGTTATAATTTTGATGATTATTTTAGTTGGGTTGGGATCCCATTCTTTATATCCCTGATGGTGTGGGGTTTTCAAGGGGGGAATAAGGGGTTGAGAAAATTTTATTAAAAATGCTTTGTAAAATTATATTCATAGTCAATCTCGGCCATTGATTATAGATTTCTAGATTTATTGGTAGAGGTTATGTTTAAGTGTTTTTCACTTTAAAATGTATTCAAATATGACTGAGATGTATGTGAATAAATATTAAAACAAAGTGAAGGCAGACAAGGGGAGAGAGGTGTAACAGGGTTTGTTACAAGATTTTGTTTCTATCTTGTATTATTAGAAACAATATACTAGACAAGTTTAGTGGATGTAGCCCATTTTGGGTGAACCACATTAAATTTGGTGTCTCCTTTTATGTGTATATTTTTGTTTATTTTATGAATATTTGATTAATTAATTTTATAGTTTCTCATGTACGTGATTTGGGGATAAATCTAGGTTTTAATTTATCCTAACAAGTGGTATCAAAGCAAAGGTTTTTTGTATAATTTTAAATCATAGGAAGAAAAGGGTTTGACCTCGAGTGGGAGCTATGGCAGATGAAAATAAATCTAACGTGGAGAATTTCAATGGACAATTTTTTTTTTGTGAAAGATGCATATGGAGGATTGCCTTTACTAGAAGGACCTATATTTATCATTGGGAGGGCAAGCCAAGAAGCCATCGACAATGTCAGATGAAGATTGGGAACTATTAGGTTGAAAAGCCCTTGGAACCATATGATTGTGCCTTGCATCTTTTGTAGCATTCAACATATCATAGGAAAAGACAATAGAAGATCTGATGAGCACATTAGATAAGTTATATGAAAATCCCTCTACCTCAAATAAAATATCTTTAATGAAAAAATTGTTTAATATGAAAATGTTTGAAAATGGTTCAGTACTAGATTATTTAAATGAGTTTAACATGGTTACTATTTAGTTACAATCCATAAATATTGAATTTGATGATAAATTTAGGGCTCTTCTTATTCTTTTTTCCTTGCCTGAACGCTGGAATAACTTGGTAATGGTAGTGATCAACTATGTGTCTAATAATGCCAAACTAAAGTTTAAAGATGTGGTGGGTGTTATCCTAAGTGAGGAAATGCAAAGGAAAAGCATAGGTGAAACATCCATATCTGGAAATACATTGATAGTGGAGAATAGAGGAAGGAAGAAGAATAGAGGAAGAGGAAACCATGGAAAATCAAAAGGGGGTGTAAGATCTAAATCAAGAGACAAGATGGAATGTTGGGTCTATGGCAAGCTAGGAAACACAAAGAAATAATGTTGGTTTTGAAAGAAAAAGTTAGGTAAGGACCAATAGGAAGGTAATAGAGAATAAAATGTAGTGGGTGATGTATTTTGGATAATATTACTGAATCTTAGGTTTTAGATTCAAGTGCCTCTTTTCATGTTACCCCTCATAGACATTATTTTACAAATTATGTTCAAGGTAATTATGGGAATTTTTACCTTGGTGATGATGAACCCTTTAGCATTGTTAGAAAATGAAGTGTTTAGGTTAAATTATAGAATGGAAACACTTGGGTGCTAAATGATGTCAGGCATGTTCCAAGCTTGAAGAAAAATCTGATCTCTGCAGGGTAGTTGGGTAGTGAGGTTTGTATGGTCACATTTATAGCCAAATCATAGAAGGTTACAAAGGGTTCTTTGGTGTTTGTAAAAGATAAAAAATTAGGCACTTTATATTTGACTACATATAATGCTAATTCATCTTGTGTTGTAGCTGCTACAAGTAAAGACACAAATTTATGGCATTACAAACTTGGCCACATGAGTGAAAAGGGAATGAAGACCCTACATGCAAAGGATAAATTACCAAGTCTAAAAGAATTAGATCTAGACTTTTGTGAGCACTATGTATATGGGAAACAAAAACATGTGAGGTTTCTTAGGTTTGGACTAGCCAAAAAGGAGCAAAAGTTAGAGCTTGTGCATACGAATGAATAGGTACCAACTCAGGTATCTTCACTTAGTGGCTCAAATTATTATGTTACTTTTATTTATGATGCAACTAGGAAGGTTTGGGTATATTGTATAAAGAGTAGGTCTGATGTTTTTGATACATTCAATAAATGGAAAGCTTTAGTTGAAAATGAAACATGTTTAAAACTAAAATAGCTCAGATCAAATAATGGAGGTGAGCATTGTAGTAACGATTTTAATGATTAATTTTCATTAAGTGGAATTCATAGAAATAAAATAGTTATAATAATACCACAATAGAATGATGTGTTATAAATAATGAACAAGACTATTATGGAGCATGCCAAATGCATGAGATTGCATGCAAGTTTGCCTTTATAGTTTTGGGTAGATGTTGTAACTATAATAGTTTATCTGATAAATAGAGGACCTTCATGTGCTTTGGATGGTGGAATACTATAGGAGACATGGACTGGAAAGAAGGTAGATTATTTTTTTATAAGAGTTTTTGGTTGTGAGGCATTTTTATTATATTGATAAAGATCATAGGAATAAGTTAGAAGCTAAGTCTCAGAAAAACACATTTATTGGTTATGAAACTGATGACTTCGAATTCAAGTTATGGAATATGGAAGATAAGAAAATAATCAAGAGTAAAGATATTGTGTTCCATGAAAAAATTATGTATAGAGACCAATTACAGGAAAAGAAGCAAGAAGAATCCAAAAAGGAATATGTAGTATTCGAAGACATTACAGAAAAACATGTCCCAAAGGTTCTTGATCAAAATGTGCAATAGGGACAGGTACCTCACACCCCTGTTAGAAGATCTGAAAGAGTAAGTAGATCCCATGATCATTTTTGTCCTTTATATTATTTATTAATTATTGATGGTGGTGAGCCAGAAAGCTATGAAGAAGTAGTGCAGATTGATGCCAAAGATAAGTGGAAGAAAGCTATGGATGAGGAGTATGATGATCTAATGGAAAATTAGACATGTGATTTAGTGGAGCTTCCTAATGGAAAGAAGGCATAGTAGAATAAGTGGGTATACAGGATAAATGAGGAGGATGTAGGTAAAAAGAAATTCAAGGATATAATGGTGGTTAAAGGTTTTGAACAAAAGAAAGGTATTGATTTTGATGAAATATTTTCTCTAGTTGTTAAAATGACTTCAATTAAAACTGTTTTGAGCTTAGTAGCTATTGAAGATTTACACTTAGAAAAGTTAGATGTAAAGACTGCTTCCTTCATGGGGATTTGAAGGAGGAAATATACATGGAGTAGCCAAAATGTTATGAAGTTAATGGTAAGGATAATTTGGTGTGCAAATTAAAAAAGATCTTGTATGGCTTAAAATAAGCTCCAAGATAATGGTACATTAAATTTGATATTTTTATGATGGAACAAGATTATTCTAGATGTCTCTGAGACCATTATATATATTTTAAAAGATTTGAAATGGCAGCTATTTATTTTTACTTTTATATGTAGATGATATGATTGTAGTTGGTTCCAACATACACAATATTAATGTATTCAAGAAATAGTTAAGTAATGGCTTTTCTATGAAGGATCTAGGTGCAGCTAAATAGATCCTTAGTATGAGGATAAATAGAGATAGAAAGAATAGAAAGCTAGAATTATCACAGGGAGAGTACATCAAAAAAGTGTTGAAAAGATTTAATATGCAAGATGTAAAATTAGTTGGGACACCTTTGGCTGCATACTTTAAATTAACAAAGAAATAATGTCATAAAACACAAGAAGAAAATAACATGATGTCCAAAATTTCATACTCATCAACAATTGACAGTTTAATGTATGCAATGGTGTGTATAAAGCCAGACATTGCACATGCATTGGGAGTGGTGAGTAGGTTCATGAGTGATCTAGGAAAGGAACATTAGAAGGCAATAAAATAGATCTTTTGTTACTTAAGAGGGACCATAGATACAATGTTAAGCTCTGGTGAATTAGATGTGACATTACAAGGATATATTGACTCAGACATGGCAGGTGACTTAGATGGTAGAAGAATCACTACAAGGTATGTGTTTACAGTAGGTGGTACAGAAGTTAGTTGGGTATCTCAGTTACAGAAGGTTATGGCACTTTCAACCATAGAGGTTGAGTATGTTGCAACTACAAAAGTAAGGAAATAATTTGGTTACAAAGGTTGATGAAAGAATTGAGATATAGTCAAGAAAGATGTACACTATATAGTGATAGTTAGAGTGCAATCCATCTAGCAAAAAACATAGTTTTTCAATTCAAGACAAAACATATTCATTTGTGGTATCACTTCATTCATTCAGTGATAGAGGAAGAGCAACTAAAATTAGAGAAGACACATACTAGTAAAAATCCTACAGATGTGATGACCAAGGTAGTTACAAGAGAGAAGTTGGAGATTTGTTTAGCTTATGTTGGTCTTCATGGATGATAATTAAATTTATGAACTTATCTAGGTCTAGATAGTATAGTGGATGTAGTAGCAGTGAAGTTGTTGTAATCAATCTCCAAGTGGGAGATTGTTAGGTGTGGAACCTGATTATCTTCCAAGATTAGAGGTTAAAATTTTGATGATTATTTTAGTTGGTTTTGGATCCCATTCTTTGTATCCTTGTTGGAAATGGGGGTTGCAAGGGGGAATAAGGGTTTGAAAAAAAATTATTAAATTTACTTTGTAAAATTGTAATTTTGTAGTCAATTTGGGCCATTGATTATAGGTTTTTAGATTTGACGGTATAAGTTTAAGTTTACAATTTTGATGATTATTTTAGTTGGTTTTGGATCCCATTATTTGTATCCTTATTGGCACGGGGGGTTGCAAGGGGGAATAAGGGTTTGAAAAAAAATTATTAAATTTACTTTGTAAAATTGTAATTTTGTAGTCAATTTGGGCCATTGATTATAGGTTTTCAGATCTGTGTTATGTTTAAGTTTTTTCACCTTAAAATGTATTGAGATATGGATGAGATGTATGTGAAGAAATATTAACATAGAGTGGAGGCAGACAAGGGGAGAGATGTGTGACAGGGTTTGTTATAGGATTTTGTTTCTCTCTTGTATTGTTGGAAACAATATACTAGACAAGTTTAGCGGATGTAACCCATTTTGGGTGAACCATGTTAAATATGGTGTCTCCTATTATTTGTATGTTTTTATTTATTTTTTGAATGTTTGATTAATTCATTTTATAGTTTCTCTTATATATGATTTGGGGATAAATATGTGTTTTAATTTATCCTAATAGTGGGTTTGTCGACTAGTCTAGATGGGAGGCCAAGAACCTAGTCCTGGATGTTATTCACCCCTCTAGACGTGTTGGTAGTGCCATTTTGTAACCAACAAGCACTAGAAATTAAGTTCTCATATCGTAGCTTTAACTTTGACAACATTTGTTGTCAGTGTTTTTATGCTCCAAAATAGTAGTGAAAATGCACTTGCGGGTGAAATTGGATGTCATAGTCATTAGATCACATGTAATTTTCCTATATAGATGTGTTTGAAATTGTGGATTTTCACCTACTAGTATCGGAGGTAAAATTGCTGGTTAGAGGTCAAGTTATCTCTTCATTGCCAAAAAGTTGCATTTTAGGACCCGTTACTATAACTTCTAGCATAGATTGATATTAGAGGTGCTTTAGATTAGATTCAGGGTGAAATTAGAGGTATTTCCCACACACACAAGGTATCTTACAATTCCTCCATATGACTTACAGTTTTGGTTTTATGTATGCCTAAAGTTAGGCTAAAAATTAGCATCCTTTTTGTACTGGGAAGGGCATTCTTGAGCCTAAAATGGGTGGTGGATTTATCGACTAGGCTAGATGGGAGGTTAATAAATTTGTCTTGGATGTTATCCACCCTTATAGATATGTTGGCAATGCTAGTTTTCAACCAACAAGCATAAAAAATTGAGTTCTCGGATTGTAGTTTCAATTTTGATAACATTTGTTGTTAGTATTTTAATTCTCCAGATCAATAGTGAAAATGCACTTACAGGTGGAATTGGATGTCATGATCATTGGAGAATGTATAATTTGCCTATATAGATGTGCTTGAAGTGGTGGATTTACACCTACTAGTCCCAAAGGAAAAATTTCTAGTTGGAGGTCAACAAGTTTCTCTTCACTGCCAAAAAGTTGCATTTTAGGACCCGTTACTGTAATTTCTACCATGGATTTATCTTAGAGGTGCTTCAGACTATATTCAAGGTAAAATTAGAGGTATTTCCCATGAACATGAGGGATCTTATGGTTTTTATATATGACTTATAATTTTGGTTTTATGCATGCCTGAAGTTAAGCTAAAAATCAACATCTTTCTTGTATTGGGAAGGGCATTCTTAAGCCTAAAATGGGTGGTGGATTTGTTGATTGGACTAGATGGGAGGCCGAAAACCTAGCCCTAGACATTATCCACTCCTTTGTACATGTTAGAAGTGCCAATTTTCTAGTTGGAGGCCATTACAAATCCAAAAAGGTATAATAGGCCTAATAGTCCAAGTGAACCATATACACATGGCTAGAAGCTAGTGCCATTGGAATTAGGTTTCAAGACCTTTAAAAGGTTTGTTTGAAGCTTGTCAATGTGTTCCAAGGGTCAAAAAGATATAAATCGTCTCATATTTGCAAGAGATTCCTTAGACTAGTCAAACCAAGGAAAAATGTCCAAAAAGGGGGGCTATAAGCTTTAGAAACCCAATATGAGCCTTGTATGTGAAATGGGATGATGGAGTGAGTTGGATAACTTGAAAGGGGTTAAGGAATGTGTAATGAGGTCACCTACGTGAATTTCCTAGTGGAAAACTAGTGAAATGGTTGTATGGTAAATAGAGTGAGACAAATGCTTCTTGAAGTTCAATGACTGGGATATTCATGGAAAACCAATAAGAGGATTGGTTTTCCACCTAATGGAGACCTATAGCAAGCTTCAACAAAGACCAACATTCAAGAAGGCATTGCAAGGATTTGAGGTGTTTTCAAAGGGTGTGGACCATTGTAGGAGCTTATTAAAGTTATCAAAGAGACCATTATGTTATAGAAGAATCAAATACACCTTGTAGGTTTTCATTGGTTTCCAAGCCAAGAAGAAAGATTAAATGAAGGTTTCCTTGCCAATGGTGGTGTTTCATTGAGGCTCCATGAGAATTCAGGATTAGCGGGGTCTTGGATCATTTGAGAAATGTTCTTGAACACCTAATGCTTTAGTCAAATTCAAAATATTCCACCTAGATTCCATATTTTACGTTAGTGTGCATAGATAGGACAGTTGGGCTTCTACAAAGTCAAGCATGCTAGGAGAGGTTTCCAAAGAACACATGTAGTCATACCCTCAAAACATGCACCTACAGGTAGGTAAAAATAGTCATGAATTAAATATTTTCAATGGTGAATTTTCTTGGCCAAAGCAAAAAATTTAAAACATTGACCTACATCCATCATAGGGATTGAACATGAAGATGTAGTACAGGCTGTTGTACAGAAGTTGACAGTGTGAGGCTGAAATGCCTTGCTAAGTGGTCAGAACATGTTAGAGGAAGGTTAAAGGGTGGTTTAAAGTGAATAAGTAGTCCTGATGGGGATAAATGGTTTTTAATTAGACAAAATACTCCATTTTCTCATAGCATAAAGCTCCAGGTATTATTGACATGCAGTCATATGAGGTTTTTTTAGAAGGTACAAGGTGACATGGAAGATTTTGAGATAGCAAATGAAGGATGGAATAATGAAAGGATAGGTTTTATGATATTTTATAGGAAAAATAACCATGATAAGACAAAAACAAAGTTAAAATATTATGATGACTCATTTATGAAATTTGACCAAGCAGACATGTGTCACTAGCTTTTGCCAAAATGGAACTACAGTTCAAAATATGTTGAATCTAATCATGAAATTTGGTGGAGAGGATAATTATGACCTAATATAACCATTAAATATATTTTTGATTATTTTTTTAAATGGTAAATATTCAATATTTTAGTATAGTCAACCATATGTCAAATCACAGTCAACATTGGAGCTTGCCTTGGAGAAATTAATCAGTATGGGCATCTACATGTTGAGTCAAAGCATGAAATTTGTTATGAATGGTATACATGACATAAAAAACATTTCATTCCATCATAAAATTAATAAAAATATTGTAATTCCACATTGTTTTGACACATACATCTTACAGTCAAGAAGGCAGCCATTCGAGATTTCTGAAAGTTGTCAGTTATGGATGCTAGGAAGCATTTCAGGCCTTGGAGAGGTATTAAAACCATATAATATGATTTTTAAATTTATATTTTCCTATATAAGTGATAAAATTTAGGGTTTTTATGCAAAATTTTAAATAAAGACAAGTTTTGGCATGAAAGAAGCATGTAGGGAACTCAAGGTAAATTGTGGTAAAAAGGTTCTACATGACAAAGTACATATCTAAATGAATTTAAAATTGATATGATTGATATTAATGACCTAATATAAACATACATAATATTGGGAAGGTCATATGACAAGTATAAGTGCTTTCTATTTTGTCACAATCCCCTCCATGTCTCATAATGATCACTATTCATGCAGGCATACTTTTTGGAGTTTCAAGGTGTGTTTGAGGGTTCCAAGCTTAGGGAAGTATTTTATAAGTATATTAAGATGGTTTTAAACCTATTAAATAAATTTAAATTGTGTTTACACTCCAAAATTCGTGCAATCCCCATAGGTAGGCTGAAATCCCCACAGATAGTCTGAAAGGCATAAAGGCAAAGTTAGTTTTTTTATCATTAGAAAGGTGTTATGAGATGTTTTATATTTCATGAGGATTATTTAAAGAAAATAAGATCATTATGAAGGTAAAATTTTTCCTATGGAGAGTATATACAAGGCATGAGAAACCCTAGATTAGGGTTTGGGCATTTTTGAGAGATTTAACCATGGGAATTTAATTAAATTTTGTAATATTTATCCCCTATACATGTACAAGGTGAAAAAAAAGGTTTTAACCTAAGATTATACAACTGTGTATGGATTCAAGGATTGAGGGTTTGGAATAGGGCTGATTAGGCATAAATGAGGGTAGGCTAATAAAGGAAGTGATAGTTAGAGGTGGAGTTGGGCTATGAAATTTGACATAAACATGGAAAAGGATAGAATGTACCTCTAAATTCCATTATAATCTCTTTAGCAATCATAAATTTTTCATATAAGTCAAAATACAATAAAAAAAGGATACAAACCTTGAGAGAGCATTATGTCTATAAGGTGTGGAATGAGAGTCAAAGATTGTGTAAGTACTTGAAGGTGGTTATACTAGGTATGTTATGATCATGTAAGACCATATGTAATAACATGTTTAGCTCTTGAAACATAGACCAATATTTGGTCCTTGAGACCCAAAGAGCGTTCTAAGTAAGAAACTAGAAAGAGATTGAGAGGAAGTTTGTGAATGAGATGAATAGAATGAGGTAAAGGATGTGTTGTGAATGTATGGATAGAGGTCAATGCAATAAAGGAGGTGATACTAAGAGTACAATTAATAATAACTAGGTGTAAGAAGCTAAATTAATCCCAAAGAGTCAAAAGAGAAGCTAGATTGTGAAAGAAGATTCAAATCAAACCATAGCAAGTGAATGTGACCAGTTGGGTTTAGAACCAGCCAATGTTGTATTTGTATACTTCTAATGCAATCTCTAAATTTATTTATTTATTATAAGGGTCTAGTTTGCAACATTATCCTAACAATTTATTCTCAATTTCATTATATTTGTAATACTTAAGAATACTTCAAAACCAATCATTCATAATATACTCTGAACACAAGTGATTCAAACAAGATTTACTTAATTAGTTTTCTTAAATATTTATGTACAAAATAAGAATGCCATTTATGAATGCCATATATAGGCATATAATGTCAATAATACATGCATTGCCATATAGGCATACAAAAAATTACATCATGTCTAACAACATAGTATCTAATTTCATGTGAATACATCATATATGCATTTACAATACCAAAAATACATACATTGGCATATAGGCATATAAAAAAGTACATCATCTACAACATCCTAATCATCAAATAGTCTCCCTTTCTTTGCCTTCTTTGAAGAAGACTCTCCATGGGATACCTTGCTTATAGATGGAGATATCCTGAATGCCTTGGATTGCTCCAAGGTTTGACTGCAACTACTATGCTCATAATGTGCTTGCAGTTAAACCTATTAAAATACAAAATATATTATAAAATTAAAAAGTATACATGAAACCAAGTTAATAAACTCATGCTTTAAACTATAATAAAAAATCATTTAAATATGCACTTACCGTAATCTCATGGTCCTTCTCATTTTGTCATTGATACTCGACTGGGTCAGTGCCAAGATTAGCTACATAAATAAGCATGTCAAATGATGAAGAAACATGAGGAGTTGTCACATTAGTTGTCTGAATTAGACTATAAAATGTCATATGATAACCATGTATACATAATACGTTCATGCATATAAGTTATATTTACCAAAGCATATAGTAAAATTATTAAAACAAAAATACTAAATTATAATTGAAAATTACAAGTGAATATACATACCTCAGTGAGTGCTTGTGCAGATGACATTTTAGTAGCAATGTTTGAGTCTGTCTCAACTCGTAATGATGGAGGAGTGTCCACCCTAGTCATCAACTGAACAAACAACCTAATAATTAATAACTTGGGTAATTCATTAATTAAACAGGTTGATATCAAACTTAGTCTTGCATAAGATATGAAAAAATATAATGAGGTCACAGGAAGCATGAATGTGACAAGTGGATATGTTCAACATGTGACTTGTAACACCACATTGAATGCAAGAAATGTTAGTTTCATGAGGGAGAATGACAAGACAATAAGAGAGGATTTTTGAGTGAATTTTGTGAAATTTAGACATTGAATGCAAGTTAGGTGTTTAAACATCCTTGATACACCTATATACACTGGTTTGGATGCTTGTATAGCTTTTTTAAGGTGTATTTTGGATTTTAACTTGATAACTTAGTCATTAGGCCTAATTGTCTTAAGGCAATAACTTGGTATAGTTGAGGACAATCCTATGAGCTATGGTGTATAAATTGATTTGTTTTGAAAATTTGATCATATTAACACCTTGAATACTTTTCTTACATATATTCATTCCTTTTTATTCCAACTGAGTATTGGTGTGATCAAAAAGCCTTTAAAAACAGTCATTTTGATAAGACAAGTAATATGTATAGGTGTTTGTTGAGAAGTTTGTAAACTGAGTTTTAATTAGGTTAAGACACATAGAGTGATAGGTTGATTTTATGGGGGACATATATACTTGAGCCATTTAAGAGTGTCTATAACCTTGTAAAATAAGTCTTGTCAAAATCTAAAGAAACATATAGAAAATAAAATTGAATATTGTAGATATAAGAGTGAGTGGACAATCTTGTTTATAAGTGCATGATTTTGGTTGCCCTATAGGTGATATTAGGTCAACTATCTATCCTTAGATTGCCCTCAATTTTTTCAATGGAAGGACTATTTGTATACAGTGCAAGTAGGTTGAGGTCAACAAAGGGTGTTATAGTTTTTTCGACACTTAATACTCATTTTAGGGGGACTTTCTTGATGAAAGGTGTTATAGTCTTATAGATTCATCATGTCACTCGAGTGACAAAAGTGTATGGATAAAGATAGGCCCTCTCCCCCAACTAGATATAGTATTTCTTTGGGCCCACTAAGTAGGTGGTGGTAATAAATGGCTCAACCCCATCTATTTATATGGGGTTGAGGTTCCCTATTTGTATATGGTTGCAAGGCCTATGCCATATACATATAGGCTATAATTTATAGTTTATGCTCTCCCAATAAACTGATGGGATCTAATGGCCTACTCTATATAGCTCTACTAATAGAGTTTGGTTAGAAATTGGAATTGACTAGGTACAATGGGATCAAGAGGCTATGCCACATAAATTTATAACTCCATAGATAGAGATGAAATTATTACGCTTGGTTGAAATTTATGGGAATTGAATTGCTAGATATGACCATTTTAGATATCGATCATAGAGATTGAACCACTATATGTGATTAAGATAACAAGGAATCAAGTGGCTGGTTATGAGCCTAATATTTAAAATAAATGAGTGGAATGCATATTGATGAATACATTCTATGCTCGACTGGGAAATTGATAGAAATATATTGTACCAAACAACTTTTATCAAATGAATTTTATATATGTATATACATCCAATCCTACTAATTGGGATTGACCCGCTATGGGAACCACATATAATGGGATATCAAGCAAATGTTCAACTCACTATTTTTGTTATTGAAAACATAGTTTGAAAGTCAAAATAAAAGCAAAAAAATTGAGATGGAGGATGAGTTTCTAACACTACGCCAATCCATGTTAATACATCAAATAATAAAAAGTTCAAAAAAATTATATTAGGTATTTTATATTTTCTTACACAAAATCTACTAATGATGCAATTAAGGTATATGAATGTACGTTTAGATTATATAATATTTACTTGAAATTTGACCTCTATAAATGTATATAGTGTCTTACTAACACAAATAGATGTAATAGGGGTTGGCCCACTACCTAGTTGTGATGTCGAAGGCAATGTATCCTCCTAGAAGATAAAAAATACAAATATATTATTTAATTTAAATGTGTAAATTAATTTTTAATTTTTAATTTGCAAATATAACTTAAAAATGTAACATTAAATTTATTTAAAATATACCTGCATGTGTGTAGAGACTCCCAACATATCCAAACCAAATGTGTGTGCCAACAACTCATCAGTCAAGACCATATCTTCCAAGCTTCCTGAAGCACTACTATCATCATCTAAAGGTCCAATACATATAGCAACATAAAATATGCATGGGTGCAGTTGGGTATGGCCACAAGCTAAAGTATCTCAAGAATTTGTCTCTAGAAGTCTACTCATATGATGAATGAGTGTATCAGTAAGCACACTAAGTGCGTGCAAAGTGTTTATCTCCATAACCTCCTTCACCACAAAAGAAATCTCTAGATGAAGTGGATTTTGGGTAGGGATCTTTGCAGGCTGATTAGGTGCATGACATGCACCTGGTTGATCATGTGTGGAGCCTTTTTCTTGGTCTTGAAACTCACCATAGTCAAAGTAGTTTAGAATTTTATTGAGGACAAACTCATAATAGAGTTTCCTTTAAAATTATAAAGAGACCTCATGGTAATTACAAGGTGGATAGTCAAACACCATCCACCATCACTCCCAAAAATTAGC
Source organism: Torreya grandis (assembly GCA_037957365.1). Lineage (NCBI taxonomy): Eukaryota > Viridiplantae > Streptophyta > Pinopsida > Cupressales > Taxaceae > Torreya > Torreya grandis. The sequence goes on along the minus strand of JARHVA010002724.1, from coordinate 673,590 downwards.
TTTAATCAAATTACATTAGCATTGGTTGATTGGGAAACATTTAGTCATGATGGGAAATGGGGAACTAGTGGTTGGGTCGATAACTAAAGCACAAATTTGATATTTTTTTATTTCTTTCTTCTTCACCTCATATGCTAACAATTTGTTAGCATAGCAAGCCCTATAACTATCCCTATATGGCCTCCATCTATTAATTTGACTCATTATCAAGTCAACTTCACCTAATACTAACTCTAGGGTATTGACCAAATAGGTGCGATGGATGTTTGTGGAAGTGGGCTCCCTCATTTTCCTAATTATCTACTCAATTTCAATTTTGTTGTCCATTATGTGAGCAGTTTTATCCTCCTATCTACCTAGGGGATCTAGTGGAACTATAGGAGGGTTGGGAGGATTAGGCGGAGGGTTAGGAGGGTTAGATAGAGGGTTAGGTGGAGGATTAGGTAAAAGGTTAGGCAAAGCATGTCGACTTGTTAGAGAAAAATTACAAATCAAACTATGCAAAACATTCATAAAAAAACTTAAAAATTAGATTTAATCTACAAAACTTACCTCTTCTTCACAAAAACATCATTAATCTCATGAATGTGGGATCAAAAATAATGATTTCCATGCAATCTATAGGGAAAAATGGGAGTTGAAGGGCAAAAGGAAGAGCTAGAGGGTAAAACATGAATGCCAAGTAGCAAAACACAAATGCCAAGCAAAGAGTAGAAATGACAATTCAAGGTTTTTTTGTATTTTATAGGTTACATAATGTATACGCATTACCTTTATTTATAGGAATGCGTACACATTCATATAACACGTACACATTCCTATAAATAAAGGTAATGTGTACACTTTATTGTTATAATGTGTACGTGTTAGGGCTCAAGTATTTATTTATAGGATTATGTACTATTTTATAGTTTACATAATTCATATGCATTACATTTATTTATAAGAATGCATACATGTTCCTATAACATGTATGCATTCTTATAAATAAAGATAAAGAATACACATTATTGTTATAAGGCATATGCGTTGTTGGGTATGTCCATGGAATTGTCTGCCAACCTTGTGCACATACCCATACATGCACCTAGTTCACACCTAGTAATGAAATTATGCAACTGCATTTTTGCTTTGAAGAAGTAGAACCTCAAGATGCTTTACCTAATTGGATTGACAAATACTAAAATAATTATCCATTATCTGCTCTTTGTCATTATATGTGGCACACTCCTTACACATTTCTTGGTGATGATTCACATGTTGCAATTCCTTCTAGCTTGCACCCCTATCTAATCATAATTCTAAATTTTTTGTGGCCCATAATTATTTTTGATATATAATGTTCTCAATTTCTCATAAAAAATGAACACAATAGATGGCCTTATCATGACAGACCTATCTCTATCTATTCTTCATATGGTTCTCATAGACAAATTAGGGTACCTATTTTTGAAGCATTTCCACCATGACTTGTCAGGGATATCATCGTTGAAAGGGTTGAGCATGATTTTGCATATGTGAGAAACATGTGCCTTCAAATGTGATATGTCAAAACCATGCCTCATGTCACCTAAGTCCTTGCTTCATTGCACTATCTCTGTAACATCCCCTTTGGGATTGACTTAAAATAATGTGATAATGTTTTTTCCTTAATTTAATTCTACATATTTTTTCATTACATTTCACCATGAGAATCTAGTTAGTGATCCAAGTATAACACTTTAAGTATGTTAACTATAAAATAAGCACGTAACATATACCTGCTATTAATCACTAGTATCATATGAAACAAAACATAATTGAATAAGGAAAGTAATTACAAATTTTCTAGCCATGGATGGTACAAATATACATTTGCTATTGTCAATGTATAATGAGTAAATAATTACATTTCATCAAAAATAATGTCTCAATAATAATAAATTCAAAACAAAATACAAGGCTTCTTAGAGCATGAGTTCCCTGAACTCTAGTATCTATGGTAATCTTAAGTGTAGTCTCCAAATAAGTATTATTATGAGGAGGGAGATCATCATCTGAGTGCTTTTCCACACCAACCATGGACCCTCGATCCGCCAAACAATATCTTATCAGGGAATGGCCCTCCCTTCATTGATGAGTAGATAGTGATGATGCGGGAATCTAGAGAGACAAGCCAGTACCTGTGTGTTATAATATTTATAATACATGATGTGTACCATGAAAAAAATACATTCTAACATGATATCGCACAAACATGTAAATCATATATATGAAATGACAATGTCTAACTAAAGCTTATTTTGGCCAAATTTTTTAATAGTTACTGATCTCTAAGATCAGTCAAATTCATACACACCACTTGATTGGATTACCTTCATCTAGCATTGGTGATGCTAGTAAGTTAGTGAAGTATGTCTCACTACTTTGTACTAGTAATACAAGATTTGGTTAATATATATAACCAATAGATTCATATGGATTAATTCCTATTAGTAGGCAGAAAACATGCTAAACATAGGAATAATCAAAATACATATATTTAGTCTATCAAATGTATAAATGAATCTCTACTATATTATTTATCACATAAATAATAAGCATAACAAGTACAATTTATACCAACCAGATATAACATATATTTAGACTGCATGTTTTTAATTTATGTAAGTAGATTCAAATATAGTATATTTTATGACGAACAACAATATCATAGTCCTTTATTTATATATATAGCTACTCAATTACAAACAGTCAATCATAATAATTTTAGAGAATCAAATAACCCATAAATAAAAAACATAGTCTTTCATTCATGTACCCTGATATACTTTTAGGAGGCTGTACGCATATAATTATAGTGTCATATCCCTCAATATTCTATGACTTCATTTAATAGGCAATAAACTATAATTATAGGCATGCATCCTAATGTACAAATATGAGCTATATATGTATACGAGTACCTAAGTTTTCCTATAAATATATTTCATATATTTATGCACCTTGCATAATATGTACCACATAATTTATAAGTTCCAATACACAAATATTGTTTTGTCATAATAAAATTAAATTCTATTTTCTATTCATAAATTAACAATCAAGGTCTATCATCAAAATTTAACATTTTTTTAAACCCTTGATCCTATTTAATTATTTATAAGCCATGATCCATTTATGGTAAAATCCAAATTAAATCTATTACCTTATTTTTCCCCTATTTTGGTCTTAAACTAAAATACTATCCAGAATTACTGATAAACAGGGTGCTATACTCAAAAGTCTATTCACATTTATATTCTTCTTTGTTTACCTACTAAAGGAATTTTATACTTTCCTGAGTTTCATGAGTGTCCATTAAATCAAGTTGATATCCAATCAAATAACAAATCTTTTCATAGTTTAAATTCATATTTGAACCCTACAATAGTCAAACATTTAGTTCACATATATAACTGCAAGTTCGACCCTGTCGACTAAAAAGCTAAAAGACTTCATTCATGCTACAGGTCCTAATATATTCCCACATAAATAATATACAATCCACATACCTTGTATATATATGTATGTGAAAATCTATTTATTTTATCTTCCAAATAGACACTATTACCACTATGTGTATATGTTATTAATTATTCAAACAGCTTATAACCATCACTTCTTATAGTACAATATTTTTACTAAGAAAACTGAGTTGATATAGAACTTATCCACTCACTAATTTCATTCAAGGATAATTCCCTATATTTTACTTCGACCCAAGTGTACTAACACAGTTCATACTTAAATATTTCTTCACTGTTTGAATGACAAGTATACACAATCATATATTTTCATGGATTGAATAACAAATAACCTCAATTCATATATATCACTATTTCAAATGTCAAAATCACATAGTCATCATATTTATATGATAATCCTAATCGACATCAAACTAATAGTACACAAAAAAAAATTGTAAAATTATTTCAAACATCAAATCGACTCAAACATTGTATTTATCAAAATATACATAAGACCTGTTTACTATATCTATATACTCATAATTTTGACCAACATCTGACCGAGAATATATATAATACAATTTCTATAACAAAACTCAGTCTCTGTATAAATCAAACCATCTACCAAGGGTCAAAATATATATAGTCCTTTGTTTTTTAAATGCTAAACGAACTTCAAAATAAGCAGTACATAGGATATTGTTTGTTCCCCAAATTACTCAGACTTCACATTATTACCTATATATATATATATATATATATATATATATATATATATATATATATATATATATATATATATAGTCTGAGTTTATTTGTATACATATATCAAGGGATTAAGACAAAATCTCAATCATAGTATATAAAAAAATCATCAGCTAAAACCTATTAATCTTCATTAGGACATTTCCCAAATTCCACACAAAATTAAATAACATAGTTGACCTTGTATATATATATGGGAATAAATTGATATGTATATATATCAATTTATTCCCATATATATATATATATATATATATATATATATATATATATATATATATATATATACAAGGTCAACTATGTTATTTAATCTAAGTTTATTTGTATACATATATCAAGGGATTAAGACAAAATCTCAATCATAGTATATAAAAAAAACCATCAGCTAAAACCTATTAATCTTCACTAGGACATTTCCCAAATTCCACACAAAATTAAATAACATAGTTGACCTTGTAAAAGATCCCAAATTGAAATCTTTTTCCCTTCACTCTACTCACTCTTCTCCCCTTCGTGTTGTCTCCTTCTCTCCTCTTCGCATTGGTCTCTATCTCCTCTTCACACTACTCTATCTTCTTCTCCAATCCTCCTCTTATCCTTCTCTTCTCTGTCAACCTTTTCCTTTTCTAGGTAATGCATGCAAAATCTTGTATTTTCCATTCTTGTAAAAGCTTCCATAAGCCACTAAGCTTTCTGTTTTACTCTAATTCAACCCAAACAAGAAAGCTAAAAAATCTTTGAACCTTCCCAAATCATTATTTTATTCCTTAAATACTGCATGACACTTTTTAAAGTCACAAGGCCGAATATCAACTTCACTAAATTCCACTATTAGTATTACTTCTAATACTTCAAATTAACACTATTGACTATGCATTCCAAATAATGTCTCGATTTAGTCCATAGGTTAGTCTTAGGATATAACAAAATATTTACAATAACCTAGTAAAAATAAACAATATCATGATCTTAATAATTATGTTTCTAATATAAAATCAATTATATTCTTTTAACTAAAATGGTAATTCGAACAACTATTTTATTAAAACATAATAGTATTATAACAACGTAATCGTTGTTTATTAATATGTTATATAGACTATTATATGTCTTCTGTTACTTAAATATATTTTAAGATGTTAAGCCACATAATGGTATTTCCCAATATCATAAAGATAACTAGCTAATATTTTCAAACATTACAAAGACACAATGGTTAGTCTATATATGGTAATACTAGATACTATTCATGGAAATGTACGGTCTCAAAAGCATCAACAATCATGAATTCAATAACATAAAATAATCATACTATAACATTATACACCAAATCTGCGTAAAATATCCATAATGCAATCATATAAGATTAATTCTACATAAGCATTAAACTGAGATAACACACAACTAACACACAAACAATTATCTAAATGTAAAAAACATAAAAATGTACTAATATTAACAATTCAAACTATACATATAATTTGTACTATCTAATGTGATATGTGTATGGGTTATAGTCATTCCTCTGTCGTCCTCCAACACCTCTATCTATGCCACCCTCTCTTGTGATTCTCTCCCTCCATCATGCTCTGAGAGATGAAACTCTCATGCATACAACTCATGATAAGAAGGTAGTTATTCTATAACATCATGATTTATATCATAAAATATTATTTTAATAACAAATTAACATGATCATAATGTAAAGAATATACAATATAGCTAGCTCATAGCAATGAAATCATGTAATCAAAATAACATACAACTGTCCCATAATAATGTAATAATTAAATGAAATTACCAACTATAATAATCTATGGATAATCAAGTAATTTAGCCTAGTGAGGAAATCAGGATGTGACAATCACACTTTTTTCATACGTTGATAAAATAGTGGGTGGTTCCTTCTTGTTGGTAGATGTGATTCTTTTTAGCTAAATCGACAAAGTATTGAGTTTTATGCCCCACTTTACTACTATGACATTTATGGAGTAACCATTATCATCCACATCTTTCATTGCACTTTCTATATTTTTTTTTGTTTATTGGGACTGTAATGACACATATGTACTGGTGATAATATTTATGTTGGCTTCCTTTTCTCCCTGGTTGGCAGGGATTTGGTCTATAGGCTTTATAGTGGGTTGCACAACTTCATTAACATCTTCATCAACATCTTCTAGAATTTTGACTCCTCTATTGTTCATTGTTGCATGTGGTCATCTTCTGAACAACTATGCCCTTTTCTCCACAGTCTTAATTTTGAACTATAAAAGTCAAAAAATTATACAAGTAATTGATAATAGAATGGAAAACATAAGAAAAACAATTATGGAAAATAATATTTATAATATCAAAACTGTGAATGATTAACACAAATACAAGAAATCACAGGAACATATGACAAGCACAGTAAAATGATTTAAGAGAAAGATTTTGTTTGATGCATTTGAGTAAACATTTACTGGCATGTTAATGGCATTCTTAATTTTGATAGAAAGACATTAGTGTTTACTAGTATGTGAATGAAAACAATCATGGCTTCTATCCATATACCAATAAATGTTAAGTGTTGCAGACACACTCATCCTCCAACATGGCACTTTGTTTCATATTAATGACCCATAGTAATTTTGCATCATGTCTAACTTCATAAATTTTTAATCCACAACTAAAATAATATGTTAGTTTGAAAATTATTATTAGTCAGAATATTTAACCTGGTGGTTTAAGTCTGTGTTCTCAGGTGAGCCCATTGGATTGGCTAAGAAAGGGAGCAACAAACCATGGCCTTACTTTTCAAATAATTATACAATATAACTATTATAGGTAGGAAAATATATATGCATTGCAAATAGATTAAACACAAATACATGAATTCAAAAATGCCCAAATTTTGATTGAAATAACAATAATGTTAATTTGTAGGTAAATGGAATCTTTGAGGGCTTCCATCCATATAGCATAAATTGTTCAGTAATTTGTTAACAAAACTTATGGGAAAGAATTTGTGTATCTTTTAAAATGTGAATGAATAACACATCAACATTAATTAAGAGGAACATATGAATAACACAACAACAAGAATTCATATAAGGGTTTGGTTTGATACATCCAAGTCAACATTTCTTGTAATGGGAATGAAATATAAATTTTGATAAAAAACTAATAACTTGTACTTGTATGTGAATGAAATTCATCATTCATAACTATAAATACTTAGTAAAACATCAAACATTTATAAGTTTTTCAAGGTAGCTAATGTTTCATCCCTCTAACTTTAAACAGAACATATGGTTATTCACTACTAGGAGCATTGAAATGCACCCTATAAATAAGGAGTCTCTAAATGCTATCCACTATTACAAGGTGAATTTCAATGTTCCTTGTAGTGAGTCACCTTCACTGCTTCCATCTCAGTGACTATTTAACATTCAAAAAATAATATTTATTGGTATGTGAATGAATACCTTGATGGCCACCATGAACATACTAGTAAACATTGAATCATTTGGGAAGACCCACTATGGGTTGATTTATACCAGTGAATGATGTTTCTTCCAACCCATAAAATGTAGTGAAATAAAAATGTGACACAAATATAAAGCACACAACAACATGAATTTGAAAAACATCCATGGCTTCTACTAAAAAACCAACAAATTTGGAGTCAAATGTGAATGAAAACATATCGATAATGTTGGTTTAAATGTGGGTAACGTTTCATCCCTCCAATATGACACTTCCTTGCATATTAATAATCCAAACATCTTCCAACAAGGGCATAAAAGGCAAAATAATAATACTAGACACGTGAAAATAAAAATAATACAACTATGTGTTCATTTACAAGCAACACACCTAGATGTGTAATGTTTCATCACTCCATTAACATATTAGTAAAATTTTAATCAGATGTGAAGAAACGTAAAAAAAACATGAACATAGAAGACACAATAATAATAATTTCCATCCCTCCATTCTTTCGACAAAAATTCCTCTATAAAACATTGCATGGTTGATAACTTTCCGGTAGGTTTCATGGTCGTTTGAGGGGAGGAAGTTCACAAAAAGGCAGGGAGAGATGTCGGTTGGTATAACATTACATCACTCTATTAATATACAACTAACTATTATCTTAGATGTGAAGGCATGCAAAAAAGAAAACATGTAACACAGACATAAAAAACATGAACATATAAGGCATAATATCCATAACAATTGTGTGAAAATATAAAAAATTAAGAACGTTTATTGGTGGCACATAGAGCGGCATTAACTTGCCACAGTAATGGAGAAAACCCTATCTAGCCATGTGGAAAATGGTGTTGGCTTCCACATTAATGAGCCACACATCTTCCATCATAAGTTAAACTCAACATAAATGTGTCACAGATATAAATAACACGTCAGAGTGAATGGAAAACATATGAACATCAACTATGCCAGTCTACATTTGAAATGTTTATAATTGCAAATGAATAACACGTAAACTTGAATTCAAAAAAGTTTGGGTTGGATAGAAAAATAATTAAAATTTGCATGGGTAAGTAGAAAATTGCAAACTTCCACCCTGTAACGTGATCCTTTGAATATGTTAAAGCTATTGGAATGTTGAAGTCTGCTCATAATTTAATTCAAATTTGACATTGTAAATAAAACTCTCTCTACAAATCAAACCCACTAAAACTCTCTTACAAATCAAACTCTCTCTGTAAATCAAACATTGGCTTTTCTACAGTTTTGTTTGATTTATAGAAGATCATCTAAACTTTGAATTATGTGTGAACGGTGAGGTTTAGATGTGTATTTGCATTCAATTTTGTAAGGGACGCCAATGAATGGAGGTTGGTGGAGTCATGTGTCAGAGCCAAATGTTTGAATTTTGATTCTAATAGAATATAATAAAAATAAAGTGAACCAGATATTTATTTTGTATCATTTACCTTATAACGAGATAAAAATTAAAATGTATGAGCTCAAAATATTTATTAAAATTGATATTCTTAAAATATTTACATTTTAAAATATTAATAAAGAATGTAACTTTTTAAAAAGTATATTCTATTTTTAAAAAGATATTCATATTAATGAAAAATACATATTTTAATAAATATTATATTCATTTTTTAAAAATATAATGTATATATATATTTTAAATATAGTTAAAATATACTTTTAATTTATATTAAAAAAATTATTTTTAATATTATTTCTTATAATAATAAAAATATCTTTATAAAATATTAAATTTAACTTTTACAAAATTTATACAAATTATACTCCATAATCAAATAATAACAAAGGAAATAAAGGAAATAAGTCAAAACCTAAAATCAGACCCCATCCAATGAATGTCTACCTTCCCTAATCATAATAATTATTTATTATTTGTTAGTTTTCGAATCAAAAGGGGCTCCCCCATAAATTCGGGGGCACCCACAAAAATCTTCAATATTTAAAAAGAATAAAATTAAAATATACATTGCATTTTATTTTTTTCCTTTGCAGCCACGCAATATATGATAGAAAAGCATGCCAAACAAGTACAAAAATTCCTCCAATTTTTGGGCTGAGCCATTTTACACCGTCTATTTGTTAATAGAATCTCTGTCACCGTCGTACGTCACGGTAGGCAGTACAAAACGCGTTCAGACGAGGGGACCGAAATAATCTGTCGTTACCATCGAACTTTTGTTTTTCCTGTTATTCGATAGAAATATGTTGTGCTAAACTAATCGTTAAGAATTGTTGAACGAAAGAAATTGACGTCTCTTTGACGTAGACGGTGCGGGGCCCGTTTTTATCCACAATTTCGGAAAAATTCGTCGTACCGGGCGCCGGGAATTTCGACTTTTTACGTCAATTGACGTGTAACCCAATTTGCCTTTAGCCGAAATGGTTGAACGCTATTGTCGGAGCTTTTGACTTTCCGACGAGAATAGATTCCTCGGGGTTTTCACAGTTGTCAGAAGCGTCTACTGAAAGTGACGACAATCAACCATGAGGGGGGTAACAGTCTCTGACAGCGAATAAAACGTGCCGCCAGGGCACTCACGTACCAAAATTAACAGAACTTTTACCCATGCTTAGCAATTAAGAGTTGTTTGATGTTGATTTTGGTAGTATTATTATTATTAATAGTAGTAGTAGTAGGTGATCATGCTGACGCTAATCCACATTAAAATTGTTATCGGAGCAGATGCGACGACGTTCTCTTACACACTGTGAATTCCCTGTTTCGGCATCATCGCAAGGGAAATTTTTTCGATTGACTGGAGCTTGGAACATTCTCTGTGACGGAAGCAGGTGGTGGTTGGAATAAATATTCCTTTTGCAGCATAGTGTACCTCAATATGCCCTTAAGGAGGCGCTCTTCCTGCTTACCAATCACTGTTATGCATGCTTTCAACGCTTTGTGAAGACGAACCCTCCTCGTTTCCTTTGTCAGTCTCAGCAAAAGCTGCAATCAAGTTAACGTAAAAAGCATTTCCTGTCACAGCATTCTGAACCGCGTCGACCACTTCGCATAACAGAGGCAAAGTTGAACTTTATATGAGGAGGATGCATACCATCTATTAGAGAAACGAAGTTTAGGGCATGAAACAATGCTCCAATCGATTGTTGGTAGATGTGATTCTTTTCAGCTAAATCAACAAAGTATTGAGTTTTATGCCCCACTTTACCACTATGAAATTTATGGAGTAACCATTATCGTCCACATCTTTCATTGCACTTTCCATATCTTTTGTTGTTTATTGGGACTGTAATGACTCATATGTAGTGGTGATAATGTTTATGTTGGCTTCCTTCTCTCCCTGGTTGGTAGGGAGTTGGTCTATATGCTTTATAGTGGGTTGCACAACTTCATCAACATCTTCTAGAATTTTGAATCCTCTATTGTTCATTATTGCATGTGGTCATCTTCTGAATAACTATGCCCTTTTCTCCACATTGTTAATTTTGAACTACAAAATTCAAAAAATTATATAAGTAATTGATAATAGAATGGAAAACATAAGAAAAACAATTATGGAAAATAATATTTATAATGTCAAAATTGTGAATGATTAACACAAATACAAGAAATCACAGGAACATATGACAAGCATAGTAAAATGATTTAAGAGAAAGATTTTGTTTGATGCATTTGAGTAAATATTTACTGACATGTTAATGGCATTCTTAATTTTGATAGAAAGACATTAATGTTTACTATTATGTGAATGAAAAAAATAATGGCTTCTATCCATATACCAATAAATGTTAAGTGTTGTAGACACACTCATCCTCCAACATGGCACTTGGTTTCATATTAATGACCCATAGTAATTTTGCATCATGCCTAACTTCATGAATTTTTAAGCCACAACTAAAATAATATGTTAGTTTGAAAATTATTATTAGTAAAAAAATTCAACTTGGTGGTTTAAGTCTGTGTTCTCAGGTGAGCCCATTGGATTGGCTAAGAAAGGGAGCAACAAACAATGGCCTTACTTTTCAAATAATTATACAATATAAATATTATAGGTAGGAAAATATATATGCATTTCAAATAGATTAAACACAAATACATGAATTCAAAAATGCCCAAATTTTGATTGAAATAAAAATAATGTTAATTCGTAGGTGAATGGAATTTTTGAGGGCTTCCATCCATATAGCATAAATTGTTCAATAATTTGTCAACAAAACTTACGGGAAAAAAAATTTGTAACTTATAAAATGTGAATGAATAACACATCAACATTAATTAAAAGGAACATATGAATAACACAACAACAAGAATTCATATAAGGGTTTGGTTTGATACATTTGATTCAACATTTCTTGTAATGGGAATAAAATATAAATTTTCATTAAAAAAAACTAATAACTTGTACTTGTATGTGAATGAAAGTCATTATGCATACCTATAAATATTTAGTAAAACATCAAACATTTATAAGTTGTTCAAGGCAGCTAGTGTTTCATCCCTCTAATATTAAATAGAACATATGGTTATTCACTACTAGGAGCATTGAAATGCACCCTATAAATAAGGAGTCTCTAAATATTATCTACTATTACAAGGTGAATTTCAATGTTCCTTGTAGTGAGTCACCTTCAGTGCTTCCATCTCAGTGACTATTTAACATTCAAAAAATAATATTTATTGGTATGTGAATGAATACCTTGGTGGCCACCATGAACATACTAGTAAATATTGAATCATTTGGGAAGGCCCACTATGGGTTGATTTATACCAGTGAATGATGTTTCTTCCAACCCATAAAATGTAGTGAATTAGAAATGTGACACAAATATAAAGCACATAACAACATGAATTTGAAAAAATCCATGGCTTCCATTAAAAAATCAACAAATTTGGAGTCAGATGTGAATGAAAACATATCGATAATGTTGGTTTAAATATGGGTAACATTCCATCCCTCCAATATGACACTTCTTTTCAATGATCCAAACATCTTCCAACATGGGCATAAAATGCAAAATAATAATACTAGACACGTGAAAAGAAAAATAATACAACTATGTATTCATTTACAAGCAACACACCTAGATGTGTAATGTTTCATCACTCCATTAACATATTAGTAAAATTTTAATTAGATGTGAAGACATGTAAAAAAAACATGAACAGAGAAGACACAATAATAATAATTTCCATCCCTCCATTCTTTAGACAAAAATTCCTCTATAAAACATTGCATGGTTGATAACTTTCCGGTAGGTTTCATGGTCATTTGAGGGAGGAGGTTCACAAAAAGGCAGGGAGAGATGTTGGTTGGTATGACATTACATCACTCTATTAATATACAACTAACTATTATCTTAGATGTGAAGGCATGCAAAAAAATTGAACAACCAAAACATGCAAAAAAAAATAACATGTAAGACAGACATAAAAAACATGAACATACAAGGCATAATATCCATAATAATTGTGTGAAAATATAAAAAATTAAGAACGTTTATTGGTGGCACATAGAGCAACATTAACTTGCCATAGTAATGGAGAAAACCCTATCCAGCTATGTGGAAAATGGTGTTGGCTTCCACATTAATGAGCCACACATCTTCCATCATAAGTTAAACTGAACATAAATGTGTCACAGATATAAATAACACGTCAGAGTGAATGGAAAACATATGAACATCAACTATGCCAGTCTACATTTGAAATGTTTATAATTGCAAATCAATAACACGTAAACTTGAATGCAGAAAAAGTTTGGGTTGGATAGAAAAATAATTGAAATTTACATGTGTAAGTGGAAAACTGCAGACTTCCACCCTGTAATGTGATCCTTTGAATATGTTAAAGCTATTGGAATGTTGAAGTCTGCTCGTAATTTAATCCAAATTTGACATTGTAAATAAAAAAACTCTCTTCAAATCAAACTCAATAAAACTCTCTACAAATCAAACTCTCTCTGTAAATCAAAAATTGGCTTTTCTACAGTTTTGTTTGATTTATAGAAGATCATTATAATTTTGAATTATGTGTGAATGATAAGGTTTAGATGTGTATTTGCATTCAATTTTGTAAGGGACGCCAATAAATGGAGGTTGGTGGAGTCATGTGTCAGAGCTAAATGTTTGAATTTTGATTCTAATAAAATGTAATAAAAATAAAGTGAACCAGATATTTATTTTGTATCATTTACCTTATAATGAAATAAAAATTAAAATGTACGTGCTCAAAATATTTATTAAAATTGATATTCTTAAAATATTTACATTTTAAAATATTAATAAAGAATGTAACGTTTTAAAAAGTATATTCTATTTTTAAAAATATATTCATATTAATGAAAAATACTTTTTTTTAATAAATATTATATTCATTTTTTAAAAGTATAATGTATATATATTTTTTAAGTACAGTAAAAATATACTTTTAATTTAATATAAAAAAATTATTTTTAATATTATTTCTTACAATAATAAAAATATCTTTATAAAATATTAAATTTAACTTTTACAAAATTTATACAAATTATACTCCATAATCAAATAATAACAAAGAAAATAAAAGAAATAAGTCAAAACCTAAAATCAGACCCCATCCAATGAATGTCTACTTTCCCTAATCATCATAATTATTTATTATTTATTAGTTTTCGAATCAAAAGGGGCTCCACCATAAATTCGGGGGCACCCATAAAAATCTTCAATATTTAAAAAGAATAAAATTAAAATATACATTGCATTTTATTTTTTTCCTTTGCAGCCACGCAATATATGATAGAAAAAGCATGCCAAACAAGTACAAAAATTCCTCCAATTTTTGGGCTGAGCCATTTTACACCGTCTATTTGTTAATAAAATCTCTGTCACCGTCGTACGTCACGGTAGGCAGTCCAAAACGCGTTCGGACGACGGGACCGAAATAATCCGTCGTTACCATGGAACTTTTTTTTTTCCTGTTATTCGATAGAAATTTGTTGTGCTGTTGAACGAAAGAAATTGACGTCTCTTTGACGTAGACGGTGCGGGGCCCATTTTTATCCACAATTTCGTTAAAAATTCGTAGTACCGGCCGCCGGGAATTTCGGCTTTTTACGTCAATTGACGTGTAACCCAATATGCCTTTAGCCGAAATGGTTGAAGGCAAGCGTCGGAGCTTTTGACTTTCCGACATGATTAGATTCCTGGGGGTTTTCACAGTTGTCAGAAGCGTCTACTGAAAGTGACGAGTATCAACCATGACGGGGGTAACAGTCTCTGACAGCGTATAAAACGTGCCGCCAGCGCACGCACGTACCAAAATTAACAGAGCTTTTATCCATGCTTGGCAATTAAAAGTTGTTTGATGTTGATTTTGGTAGTATTATTATTATTAATAGTAGTAGTAGTAGGTGATCATGCTGACGCTAATCCACATTAAAATTGTTATCGGAGCAGATGCGACGACGTTCTCTTACACACTGTGAATTCCCTGTTTCGGCATCATCGCAAGGGAAATTTTTTCGATTGACTAGAGCTTGGAGCATTCCCTGTGACGGAAGCAGGTGGTGGTTGGAATAAATATTTCCTGTTGCAGCCTAGTGCCTCAATATGCCCTTAAGGAGGCGCTCTTCCTGCTTACCAATCACTGTTATGCATGCTTTCAACGCTTTGTGAAGACGAACCCTCGTCGTTTCCTTTGTCAGTCTCGGCAAAAGCTGCTATCAAGTTAACGTAAAAAGCATTTCCTGGCACAGCATTCTGAACCGCATCGACCACTTCGCATAACAGGGGCAAAGTTGAACTTTATACGAGGAGGATGCATACCATCTATTAGAGAAACGAAGTTTAGGGCATGAAACGATGCTCCAATCAATTTGTTTTCTTCAGTTTTGCGAGCAGCAGTAATAGTGTATATTCTAATACCATCTTTAAATTTTGAGTGTGATCATCTTAAATTAATCGCATTCACATGGAGGCTCTTTTTTGTCTCCCAACTTCTTACACTTACCCTAAAATAAATATAAATTAATATTATTATATTATGTGTAAATTATATATTATTTTTTATGTAATCTAAATAAATTAATTAATGATAGTGTGTTCAAATTACACACGCAAATTTTAGTGACATGTCATATTTTTCAATACAAAATGTAGCTTGCACTAAATTGTTTCAATCCCCTGAAAACATGTATCATCTCAATAAAAACAAGGGCTAGATATCGAGTGGATCCTTTTAAAACATATAGAATGCCCCAAAGGTCAATTTAGACGAGTCTAAAATTAATTAGATGAAAATTTTGATTGCTTTAACTATTTAAAACTTAATTAAATGACTCTAAAACCAATTAGATGAACAATGGAGAAGGCTTCTTCAATGAAAGAAAATTATATATTCTTACCAACCATGTTGGATGCCATATATAAATAGATATTTCTAAGTTTTTTCCATTTATGTTCTTAGTAACACTAACAACCACCATTGTATTTGTAATAATAGTGTTGACTTCTCTTTATTTAGGGAATAGAGGATCGGTGAAACTATTGATAAGATCATAAACAATACTAGTTTTTGATATTTTGTTGGCCCTATTTTTGAAGTTAAAATTGCAATATCAAAGAGTGTAAGTTATGCTGAAATGGATGTAATATTAGTTTTTGATAAATTGTGTTTTTAAAGTGAAAGAATGTAAATCAGAAGTACTACCTTACTCGAAACCCATGTATACTGACTCGACCTCACCTTTTATGCATGAAGCGCTTAAACAATAATACTTTGATATTCATCTTACTTATCTTTTCAAATCATCTTTTTATGACCATTGATCCCTTAGATTTTATGTTTTTTTGCCAATAGGGATAAATAAGGTGCTTAGGAACACAGAGTCTAATTGTTGTTGTCTTTTCTTCTAGGTGTTTGAGTATGGTGTTTCTATATGTTCTTATGCTTGATGTAATTTCTCTGTGTCAATATATTGGCAGCATGGATGAATGGAAGCTACAAGACATATTTTATGACTTCAAGTCTTGTTCCCATGTCAGTGGCATTATAATGATGATTCAAGCTGCATATCAGATGTGGAGCCCAACCATAATTAAAATATTTTTCATGGCATCCTCATTCACTATTAACAATAGAAAATGACCAATCAAATATCTAGCTATCCTATAGGTTTTTGACCCCTTGGCAATTCATGTTAACCCAACAACTACCTTGAATCTAGGTCTATTGTATGATATGGACCTTGTGGTGTACAATATCCTTTGAAATACCTATCATTTTACATCACCATCATCACCCATATCACTTTGAAATATTTCACCACTTTCATGTTTTGTATTTCACCATTGTTGAAGCTCATGATAAAATGACACATATCCCCACATACAACTTGTTGCCAAACAGTATGGACCACACAACATATTTTTGATGTAGGAACATCACTTAAGAAAACTTTTGTATTCAATTTTGTGTTTTAGTGCATGTTAGGAGGTCTAATATACTGAGTTGCATTAGTTAGAGGTCTTAGGTTAGCTTAAACTTTTAATTTGGACTCATTTTGTATTTTCTCACCCATTTTTGAACTTGAATTTCTTAGTCTATAGTTTTTTTATCTTTTGATCAATTTTGGAATTGTTTGTCAAGTTATAGAGTCTTTTCATGATGTTTAGGTATTTGTCACTTTTTTAAGGGTCTTTCTTAGGTCGGTACACCATGTTTATAATATTTTCAAGCAATGTTCAATGAATCCATAACCAACTTTAACTCCCTTTCACATGTTAATCAAGGGTTAAACAAGTTAATTTACATACTATGGTTGTTATGCATGGGTCATGTAGTTATGGATGTAAAGACCATTAAAATAAGTTTTTTGAACCATTATAAAGGTTACTTCCTCATTAAAGAAAAGAGAATTTTGTGACTGAGTAGACTGGAATGTGTAAAACAAGGGTTTTGTATTCAAATTTGATGAATGTCAATATAATGCAATCTTGAATTGGATATTTACTGTTGGTGGAGTAATATTCGTTGATTATTGATCATTTACAAGGGATATCTAGTCCCTTTCATATGTGAGATAAGAAGACTCTAAAAACTCATCTTAGACAGTTCTAAATATAGTCATGATGTGCACAATCAGACAGGTAATCTCTATTTTTGAGATATTTTCCTTTGTTTTTAGCTTTTATTTCAATTCATACAATTGACCCTAGAGTGTGCAGAGCTTACCATGGTGGTTATATTATTTGAAACAATGAATTGAGTTTGTAAACCTAAAATTATAGTCTCTCAACCCTGTGTAAAACCAGGTATCTACGGTTTATGAGTAAATTGGGTTTATGCACTCTAAAATCTTCTTCAAGAGTCCAAATTGCACCTGAAGCTTGTATTCATTATTCATCAACTGATTTTGAATGTTTCCTTGTGTCTTGACATGTGTGGAGTAATATCTAGTAAAAATTCAATCAAATTGGTTAAGGAGACCTAATGGAGACCTAATTACAGAAAGCTCCTGTGAAATTAATAGACTTACCTTGAGAGTTCAAACTTAAAAGTTTGTTTAAAGTTGTAAGGGATTAATGAGTACTCAGAATTTTGCTTAGTTTATTTTTAACCTATGTATATTGTTCAAACCTACAATCTTTGTCCAAAAGGAAGGCTACTAGGAGACTAGTCCGAAAAGAAGAAACTTGAATTTTGAAGTACAAACTCTCTCCCTCTACATAATTTTTCCATTGTCACCTCCACCATAAATATAGGATTATTATTTATCAACATTTAATGCATAAAATTTCAAACATAAGTACTACGATGATCAATTTCGAGTTAGATATAACTATCAATTTACACTCACTTACTTTACAACATATTGCATTACCAAAACATTATATATATATATATATATATATATATATATATATATATATATATATATATATATATATATATATATATATATATATATATATATATATATATATATATATATATATATATATATATATATATATATATATATATATATATATATATATATATATACACTTGCATCATTTTTGTTTTGAATATTGTGTTAGCCAATAAAGATGCATCATTTTAATTATTTTTTTCTTATCATAAAGTATTAAATTCCTACCTTTGTCAAGGCTTATTTTGAAATAATTTTGATGCACATAATAATCTATTGTTTAAACCTTTGTGCATGTTTTTCAAGCACCCTTGTTGCCACATCCTCACTATCAAGAAATCAATATGTTTATATCAGTTACATATATCTAAATGTGTCAATTAATGGATTTCAGAGGATGAATAGACGATGATAAAGTGTAATATATGTGGCTATGATTGACCTTTTTTCATTTCTATATCCTTTTATATTGGATGCTTAATTCTATTATTTCATTCATGTTGTCTCCTTCACATCTCACACCATACATGAGACTCAGAGGTAAATTTTTATTTCATCTCAAGAAAACTCAACTATTCAATTTGTCTATCAAATCAATAAGAAAAGAATAAGAAAGAAAGAGGATAAGGATGAGGATGAAAACCCCACCATTTATAAAATATAGATTGATGGAGTGATAGGATTGGATCCCACTATTGTGCTTCAAAATATGATTGATGCTTTGGGCAGAGTCAAGGAAAAATCAAATTTGATATTGCACAACTGAAATGATAGAGCACAAGGTGATTTATTGAATAGGCTATTATAACCCCATTTCTCCATTTTAAACAACTATGGTAGCTTTTCAACCTCAACAGCTACTTCAAATGATGTGATAAAATGTTGAGAATGCAACACATAAACACCTAGTTTATTTCAATGCAAGTCCAAGGTCGGGCTTTATCTTATTGTTTCTACAATTTTAATATCATAGTAGACTAGATTTGGTTTGTAAATTATTAGTTTTCTAATTGATCCTTCATATTTATTTTGTTTGGCTTGTTAAATTCATGATCACCTCAAAATTATCCATAGCTACAACCAGTTCAAAGTATTTCAAACTTTCACCCACAGCTGCTCCTTGAGCACCACCTCTAATTCCTGCTCCAATGCCTCCACCTACACTAGTAGTGCCACGATTTCCTCCAACGAGTCTAGCCCCTCTCCCTATTCCACTTCCCTTTCTACCACCACCCCCATCTATTTTTTCTCCCTTTCCACTACCTCCACCAACTCCACCACCATTTCCACCTCCTAATCCTCCACCATGGCCACCACCAACAACTCTGCCAACCCTGCCACCTTTACCACCACTAGCACCATCATTGAACCTTCTACCCTTACCACCACCATCTCCAAATCAAAAAAACTTATTCTCCCTTTACCACATACACTGCCACCAAATATTCTACCCTTAATACCTCTACCGCCAGCTAGTCCTCTTCCACTCTTTAATAAAGCATCAACATTCTCAACTTTAATTTTGGAATAGAAATATGACCTTGTCAATACTTTTGAACAAGTTATGTTAAAAGGGGCATGTGAGGATAACATTTTATAGTAAGCAAGGATGCATAAATGTTGTTTTACTTTAGTTGAATAATTAATAATTTCTCACCAAAACTCTTACTTATCCCATTAATAGTCGACTCCATAATTTATTAAATGTCTATGTCCCATTAATTCAATGTGGCTAAAGATTAACAAGGTGGTTTGAGAACCTGTAAATACCATCTACCCAATTCACACTCCATGTAATTATCGACCCTATAAAATCTCGGGCACATATAATCAACCATGAAAATCTCAATTGCAAAGACTGTTGTTGAAATGCCTCTCAAAAACCTCAAGTACATCTAATCAA
Source organism: Torreya grandis (assembly GCA_037957365.1). NCBI lineage: Eukaryota > Viridiplantae > Streptophyta > Pinopsida > Cupressales > Taxaceae > Torreya > Torreya grandis. The sequence continues at coordinate 653,068 of JARHVA010002724.1, read as the reverse complement.
GCATAAAAATTGTAAATGCAAAAAATACAATTAAAAACCACTGAACATCTTTTCTTTTCTTTTTGTCTCATATGAGATGATATAAAAGGATAACATGCCAATAGAGATGCCTCTGGTGTAAATAGAAACAAAATTAATGATAAATGATGATTCTACTATTTAAGGGTCATAGATCTTCAAACCAATGAAATGTGCATTGTCGTACAGATCTGTAACAAATTGTTTGGTCATGTGGTCTCTTGAGATTCCTTAACTCTATTACTTGGAAGTAAGCACTGATATTCATCCGATTGTCCATTGGTGAAGACATCAATTTGAGTGTTCTTTGACGCAGTTGAAGTATTTCATGAATAATTTTGGTCCTCATATCGAATGAAACTCCTTAGTGATTCATGGGAATGTTCAAAAAGATAATGGTATATTCCATAAATCTCATAGTAGATCGGGTACTTAAATACAAAACACTCTTCACTTTTAGGTTCTAGAAAACATAATTGGCATAAACACTCACCTTATAAGAGGTTATGATCAGATTCCATTTGGAGTTGATGAAAACAAACACAAAATTGAGTTAAAAGGATATTTAAACATGATGACAACATCCTCCTCATGTATCCAGGAGTTTGATTTCAATCCTCATGAAAGAAGGAATAAAATTAGAAATAATGAAGAAGTTTTGGTTTCAAAGGTTCATTTGTATTTGACCATGTAATTTTCAAGTAAGATTTATCGATCTCTTCATGAATACCTCTATTAACTTCATGTTTAGTGAATTGAGGTTAATATAAAACCCAAGATGAGGTAGTCTTTCAATATCAATATCTAGCTTATAGATGAGAGAGATAACTTTTTCATACTAGCAAAAAATTCATCCTTGTTTAGCAACTTGCATAGATGATTGAAGTGTCAAAAATAGATACCTTTTATGGATAGAGAAAGAATATCCCATGCATTGAAGCATATGCAACATAGTGATAACATGGAAAATTAAGGAGATAAGGTGTGGACATACCTTGAACTCTACAAGAATAATTGAGTAAAGAACTGTTCTTTTGGCTCAAATTTTATTTGATAACATGGAGATGAAAACTCTTTCCAAACATTGGAAATCAATTTGTCTCAAGTATGGGCCTCAAACCTCATAACCATACAACAATGTTGGAGTAATTAATGTATGGAAAATTCAAATTTTTGTCTAGATATCTTAAAATTAGAATTGAAAACATTATCTTTCCAAGGATGTCAAAGTTGCATATCCTTTATTAAGTCTTTCTTCTATTGCAAACACAAGGCTAAAAGGTGGTCTAGAGAAAACCACACCCAAGTAGGTGTGAGAGTGCACCACCTTTACTTTTTTGCTTTGTATGTTAAATTGATTGTAGATGTTATTTTATTGGTTACGTTGAATGCCATAATTTTTTCCTTTGCAAGATTTACTTCAAGGCCATTCTTATCACAAAAATTGCTCAGTGTATCAAGCTGATTTTGAAGACCTATAATTGAGTGTGAAAGTAAAACACTAAAAACAATAAAATATTAATGTAAATCCTAAAGACACTATTACCACTTATTCCACCCAATTTTTTTGAGATAAGATTCTCTAATTCATCAATATATAGCCCTAAAAGTGTAGGTGAGTGTGGACCACCTTATTTCACACCTATGGTACTATAGATGATATCTGTAGTGCCCATTGTATTAAACATCTTACAAAAGTCTAAAAAATAATAATATACCTTCCATTTGTTAGATTTTTCTTCCTCAATGATGGTAGTAACAATGAATATGTGATCACTTATTCATTGATTCCTTTAAAATCTTTCCTGACCATTTTCCCAAAGTCATTTTGTCTCTGCCCACTTGGATATAAATTCATATAGAAATGTAGCAAAAATCTATACAAAGTATGCCCAATCATGATGGTGCAGTAATTCCCTAGTTGAAGATAATCTCTAGATTTAAAGATGGGATGAATGATATGAGATGTCCAAGTTGGAGGAAGACCATGAGGAACAATAAAATTTGAAATATTAGAGATATGGACAATAAGAATAGTTGCATTGTGATGAAGGAATTCAACCTTTAAATTTTCCACATCTAAAGCTTTATTAGACTTGAGTTTTAAAATGGCCTTAAGGACCATCTTAGTAGTAAATAAATGATAGTTAAATGGTCTAAGATTCACATGGATGGGGGGTTTATTGGGAGCATCATAGAGAGAGGTGGCATATGTATACCATGTTGGTTGATAATGACACAAATAGATTTTTAAGATAAAAATGATCCCTAGAATGACTTGGGATTGGATTAGAATCAGCATAGGATAGCTCATTGTTTAGTATACAAGTATCATTATTCTTCCTTCCTAAGAATAGTTTTGTATAATTTTTGGACGAGCTTGGATTTAGAGATTGTTTGGTTCATAATACACTTAGTTAACTTGTGAACATTTTTACAATCCACATCATACCAACCATTTCAAGGGTAATGACCATGGGCATTATAGGGTTTAGTAATATGAATGGAGTGAGGGAAGACATTAAGGGAAATAGTTATAATTCTTTGGGATATTCTATTCTCTCTCTCGAATGGATCTAAAGTCTCATAAATGCTCATGAGATTGGTTTTAAGAATACTAGTGTAGATTTCATCATATGCATGATCAAAATGAATAGTATTATGTTTGAAATAGAGCCTAAGGGAAGAAGTTATACTAGGTTTGGCAAGTGGTGTATGAAAAGAGAACAAATATCACATTTTGATTTCACCTTATAATTAATAACCTTTAAATCCATAGATTAATATGGTTATTAGCTGATTAGTATTATTTTTATTTAAACTTTTTGACATATATTAGTATGGAACAGTGATTTTATTAATTAATATACATAATATGACAGTTATATTTTAATTATTTTGTACTTTGAGGATGTATATTTGTTAGTTTTACATCATTGATTGATGATGAATCAGACTAACAACTTACTTGTTGTGAGGTGGATATAGAATAGATCGTACCCTCAAAATTGGATGAGAGAGAACATCATCAGAGAGGATGAACTAGATGAGATGATTGAAGAGATTCAAGAGAAATTGCTAGTAACCCTACACACACGCACATTAAATTTTAAATGATATGTGTAAAATGTTAGTTCGTAATTAAGAAATATTGTTGTGATTATATTTGTGTGTGTGAATTTAGTTCATGCCATGCATTAAATTCCTTTAATTAACTATTTTTTATTTTTGAATTTAAATCAAGAAAATAGATATTAATTACTATATGAATATTATTATTAAAGATATAGTTATTCTACAATTAAATAAATTAATGACTTAATATATATTAGTTAATTAAATAAATATCCTTGTTATTATTACTTTCATAAAATAGAAATTATCGTAAAATATTAAACTTGAAATTAAAACAAACTAAAACTTAATCTTAATAAAGCATGCATGAAATTTGCATTAAAAGATAAATTTGGATATCTTTATATATATTGGTCAACTTAATCTATTATTTTAGATAACTTGAAAAAAGATTTCATGCATGGATACAAAATTAAGAGAAATATCGCATGCAAGAGATAGGAACACAACATTTAGGGTGAGGTTTAGTATCATAAATAAAAAAATTTGAAACTAAAAAAAAAAATCAAGGTGGATATGCAAATTACTTTTCTGTGTGCATTATGGACATGTTTTTATATTTATCTATAATATCCTTATCTACATAAACTAAGTGTTAATAATAGTTTCAGACAATACTCTAAAAATTAGAGACTATGTTTTAGAAAATGTGTAGGGAGTGTGTTATAGTGAGTATAAAATCATTTTAATAGCATCATATTTAGAAAATTGTGTTTCATTCTATATTCTGCTTAATTTTATAGGGTCAGCATATACCTGTAGTTGGTATGCATCTCACAAAATGAAGACTACGTTTTATAAACTAAGTGCTTTATTGGACTACGTTTTACAAGACGGCATGCTTTGTTTATATTATAAAACACTGGGAAATGTAATATAAAAAGTCGTGTATGTGTTATTAAGTGCTAAGGTTGAGAGTATATTTATGAAGCGTTGAATGTATTCTGAAAAATCACTGAGCCTTTTGTATGCAATGTCAAATATAAACTTGCAGTGCCAAAAATAAACTCGAAACACCATATTACTCAAATGTAAATTCATTGCATAAACGTTGTGAAACTATTTAAAGAAGTCACTGTGCTTAAATGGTTTTGTCTTATGGAAATCGTTGAAGCCTTTTATTATTAACTCATTGTATGCTGAATTTATATTATTAAATAGTTGAGTCTTAGTTGAAATCGTGAAGTTTTAATAAATGCTGAGGTTATATTTTAAAATAATGAGACAAATAAGTTAAAAAGGTTGAATCTTAGTTTTAGGTTGATTCCTTCATTAAAGTGCTAGACTCTAAATAAAACACCACACATTTAAAAATATAATGCTGAGCTTGTAATATAGAAGATAGATGAATATGTGATAGTAATCACTGTGTTTATTTATGATTGAAATCACTGCATATATTTAAGAAAATATAGTGCTGAGTTAAAATATAGCACTGAGTTTATATTATAGCGTTGAGATATTAATGTTGAGTCAAAGAGTTTGTGGATGAATGTGTAAATGGAAGTCACTGAACAAGGTTTATGAAAATGTAAAATGCTTTGGTTTTTAGTTAAAGGCTGAGTCAAATTAAACTGAAATGTCCGGTTTATTATTAAAGCACTGGGCAATATTAAAAAGTTCAGTATAAATTTGGATGTTGAATTAAACATATATATGAAACACTGAATATGTATAAAAATTGAACGGTGAGTCAATTTTCAAAAATGTGGAGTCTTATATATTAAACCCTGAGTTGAGAAAATTATAAAGCTGAATTATAAAAAAATAAAGTTGAGTTAATTGTTATAGCAATGCCTTCTTAAAATAATAAATCTTAAAATAATAAATATTAAAAAGTGAAATGCCTAGTGTATATTTCTAAAAGGAATGGAATTTGCAAAGGAAACTATGTTTCCTCTCTAATGCAAGATCAAATGTTCAGTGGAAATTCTTTAGCTCGAATTTTGGTATTATGATTAACCTAAGTTGAAGTCCAAAAGAATGAGTGTAATTAACACAAGGGCTAGTGTATTTCACTGAATGATGTTTTATAGTCTCAGTTAGTGTTTTTGATTAAATAATTAGATATATTAATATAGTTTTATTGTATGCACACATCTCTATGTATATCTTCCTTCTTTAGAAAGCTTTATTAATTGATGAGTCAAATGGTTAAAATATGCTAAGTCATTTTAATAAAAGGAAATATGTTTATCTTTTATGTAAGATTGAATGTTGGATGGAACTTTATTATGCCTCAATTTTCTGTATAACAAGTTTTGTCAAGTTATACTCCTCGCTGAGTTACGTTGCCAATTCAAGTTGTATTTTAAACATAAGTATGATTAACATAAGATCCTTGTGAGGATATAAAAATGGGGAAAATATTAAAAGGATATTTAACTCTTACGTTGATCAGAAATTAATATTGGATTGCTTTATTTTCTCGGATTGGTAAGAAATGGTTTAATGATAAGTATGGTTATTAGATACAATCTAGCATGAACATTGTGAATCAAATTCATCGATAAACATTAGTCAATCAATTATTTGTGATGTGATCCTTTATTTTTGTAGACATTTTTATATGATGATTGTGCTTAGAGTTTTATAGTTTTGAGATTATCATTATGTTTTTAGATAAATTATATCAATATAAAACATAGCAATGGTAATGTTATTATACTAGTGTTTGATCAATACTATATCATGGATTGATATAATTATATGTTCTAAATATATAATATAGCTTTGCTTAGAATTATAGTAGAATCAAATAGTATATATATAGCATAGTAGCATTATGCAAATTTGTTGGCAGGATCAAGTTTGTAGCGTCTTGTAATGATGAAAACTTGTATGTAATTTATATGGTGAGAGTATCGATATGTCTAAATGATTAGACATTTATAAATTAAAATGATGTTTCAAAATACTTGCTTTTAAGTTATATTTTCATCTATTGATTGTAGTGTTGTATTATTTAGGATATACTCAGGTGGTATGATCTAGTACTTGCTTGTGCAAGATTGATTGTTCATATTTGAGTAGAATGCTCATACACAATAAACTATGATATTATGAGATATCATAGGATACTTCAACTTAAAATTATATGCTTAGATGGTACATATTGTCGTTGTATGTTTAGACTCTCATCTACATAATTATAAATGTGTTAGTTGTTATGTGAATAGTATTTGTTGTAACATTGGTAGGATATCATTTATGTGTGCATACAATCTTGAAAGTGTAAATGAATGTTAGGATAGAATAATATGCATTTGTATGAATTGATTTGTTATATGTTATTACTTGATTAAAAGCATATGCTTCCATGTATCTATGATTACTTAGTACGATTAGATGTAAAAAAATTAGTAGTTGTACCTTAGAATACTAAACTATGATAATATGAGGTATCATGAGATTTCTTTGTTTGGATCTTATTGTAATAGTTAAAAAATTGTAGTTTATTATAAATATGAAACATACTCGGATGATATGAACTGTAAGTTTTATTTCCTGTATAAGTTAAATAATATTGTATGATTCATCCATGCATTGATAGAATAAAAGAATACTTTGTTTACTCCTATGTATAGTCTGTGATGTGATATGATTGCTAAGAGGATGTAATTAGTATAAATCTTATATTTATGTAATGTATAGTGAGACATTATCTTTTGGTATGTATGATTTATAAGTTAGTGTGATATATTGTAATAAAAATCTATTTTCTATGAGACACTGCATGTTTAGTTTTATCATACACATGGGTACTAGCTTATTCTCTAGATTCTCACACCATTATACTACATATCCATGAAAGGAGAGCCATTTCAAGATAGAGAATTTTATGAGGGATTGTTGGTCCGTGGTTGGTGTGAAAAATCACTCAGATGATGCTTTCCCTCCCCACAATAGTACTACTTATCTACAGACCATATTAGAGATTGTTAGTGATACAAGAGTTAGTTCAACTTGAACTTTGGAGAGCTTAGTATCTATCTTAATTATTAAGGTTGAAGGCCTAAAGAAAATGTAATTTTATGTCATTTGTATATACTAAACAATAACTGATGTATTATGGGACCAATCATAGTTATGTCCTTATATATTTATTTTTTTGGAGTTATTATAAGATATATATAGTTTTACGATATTTGAATTTAGAAGTACTACTATTCTGAGTTGTTTGGTTGAGTTGTTAAGTTTGTTTAAGTGGTATGAATGTTAGTAATTAATTTTTTTTAATTATTGCATTATTCTAAGTACAACTTGCGGGGTTATAACATGTGGTATCAAAGTTGTGGCTCGAACTCTAGTACCTAAAGAGTCCATTAGCATTTTTATACCTTTATATTTAGCAGAGAGGAGAAATGATAAAGTATATATGGTACATTGAGTGAGTACCTTAGTCCATTCATACCCCTTAAAGTTGTTAAAGGGTTTGTTTACCGAGTGTCTCATTGGTGATGGTTTTATAAGGTGTATGGGTAGGTGAGTACATAGCTTTGTTCAGGAGATGTAAACAAGTTTTTCCTACCATATTATTGATCTTTTAGATTGCACACCTTGAGTTTGATTACATCTTTTATGTAAATTAAATTGCCTTCACCATTTGTGTTGTGAGTGTTTTAAAAGCATGGAGTGTTTCTCACTTATGTATTTATGCATTAGTTATGCGTCTTACTTAAACATATCCTAAGAGTGGGAATTCTATAAAACCAATCTAATTTGTCACCACCTAGTGTGGTGAAAATTTTCTTATAGTTGAATATAGATATCTTGTTTTAGAATTCTTTTGTGTTAGGAGTTTGATTTGTGGATTAACATCCTTATGTTTATATAGAGTTGAGAAAGAAGTATAATCTCTCTTAGTTATATTAGAGGTGAGTTATATATTCTCACTCTCCTCTTACATCATTTTAAGCTATTGAAAATAATCATATTTTTAGGATGTTCATTTAGTGTTTCTTTAAGTGGAAACTTGTTTCTGAATTATTTTATTCCCTTGAGTTTGTGAGAAAGTATTTTCTACTTCTTACTGAGAGAAGATGTAGGATTGGATAGATTGATAAATCTTGAGGTGAGCATTTTTATTCTGGTTGTGGAGGTAGGTCATGATACTACACTTCCAAGTTTAGTAAGTCAATAATGATTGGCTACATGGATTGTGATGTTTCCTTTTACCATAGGAGGGTATGTAGGAAGTTTCATTTATGACATTTTAGCTCTCTACTTTTCACTTGTGAATTTTTAGAGTGACTATTTTATGTAACTTATGTACTTGACCTCAAAGAATTGTAAACCTTAAATTTGTATTAATTATAGTTAATTATAATCATTATGTTATTAAATACTTTTGTTTAGACTGATTATTCTCTTTTGAAGCATGCTATTTTGAAGAGTTATATATGTACCTTTCTCTAGAAATAAATAAGGTATAAGATGTACAGAATATCTTGGTAGTCTAAGAGGATTGAGATAAACTTTTTAACTTGTTGCATGCTAGTTGTACAAGTAAAGAGACATTATCTCATTTATAAGGTTGAAAGGATATGGTATAATCCTTAGCCTTAGTATGTTTTGTTAATTATTACCTCTTTATTATGAATATAACACTATAGGTTAAGTTGAAAGATATGATACTAGTTATGTTTGATTAGTAACAACTTAATACAATCTCAGGATGATTCTATGATTTTCTTGTATGTATGTGATTACATCTAAAATTATTTAGCATATAGTATTGGTTTTTAGGATCTGTTAGTACATATTTGTGTTTCATAGAATCATGTACACTTTTTGAAGATCATTAGGTTGTGGAAACTTGAGGGAAGAGTGGTAAATTAGGGATGTGAGTTTTAAGAGATAGTATGGTATCCTACTTAGCCTCACATTGATTTGGATTATTAGTACTAAGCTAGATTTGATAGATAAACTTGTTGAATTTGGGATTTGATAAGAATATCTTATCAAATTGTCATATGGCCATACACATGTATACTGTGGATGAGTGTTCCAAGTAGATGGGTATTCCATGATTTTTGTAAATATTATATTTATCATTATTATTCATCATCGTATTTTTCTAGAGCTTTGATTAAAAATTGATAGTATTGACATGTTATACTTATTTAAAGCTACACGATGTAGTGATAGTATTAACATATACACATCATTCTTTCTAGGTTCTCTAAATACTTTTCTCTGGTATGAGAAATACACTCTCTAGAATAGAGAGATGTGTAGAGGGGTTGGAAGGTTTTTTGAAACTCTTCCTAGTCATTTGTTTTGTCTTCTGTGATGAACTCATGTGTTGTTGGAGAAGTTAGTGAAGAATTTTACCGAGTTATTATGAGTTTATCTTGCAGTTCTGGACCCTAGGGTAGTCATAATAGAACCAATCAATATAAGTGAAATTTATAAAACTTGTTTTCATAATAGGAAATGTCACTAAGCAAGGTCTTGTGGGACTAATATTCTAAGAATACTATTAAATGAGAAAACTATGATGAGTTCTTCAGGTAAAATTTTATATTTATTAGCATGATATGATCTTGATACTATGTTTTTATGCTATTAAACTTTGTTTGTTAATTATAATTATTTTTAGAATAAGTCATCAAGGTGATGATCAGTTTTAGGGGAGAGGATGTCACATCGTGATTTCACCCTATAATTAATAAATTTTAAATCCATAGATTAATATGATTATTAAATGATTAGTATTATTTTGATTTGAATTTTTTTACATATACTAGTATAGGATAATGATATTATTGATTAGTACACATAATGTGATAGTTATGTTTTAATTATTTTTTACATTGAGGACGTATAATTGTTAGTTTTGCATCATTGATTGATGACGACTCAGACTAACTACTTACTTGTCGTGAGGTAGATACAGGGTAGATCCTATCTTTAAAGTTTGATAAAAGAGAGCATCATCAGAGAGAATGAGCTAGATAGGATGATTGGGGGAACTCGAAAGAAATTGTTAGTAATCCTACACACATGCATATTAAATTTTAAATGATATGCATAAAATGTTAGTGTGTAATTAATAAATATTGTTATGATTATATTTATGTGTTGATTAAATTCATGACATGCATTAAATTCTTTTAATTAATTATTTTTAATTTTTGAATTTAAATCAATAAAATAGATATTAATTGTTATATAGATATTATTATTATTGAAGATACAGTTATCTCACAATAAAATCAATTAATGACTTAATATCTATTAGTTAAATAAATAATTATTTTTGTTATTATTGCCTTCATAAAATTAGAATTATCCTAAAATACTAAACTTGAATTTAAGACAAACTAAAACTTAGTCTTAATAAAGCATGCATGAGATTTGCATTAAAAGATAAATTTGGATATATATATATATATATATATATATATATATATATATATAATGACTTAATATCTATTAGTTAAATAAATAATTATTTTTGTTATTATTGCCTTCATAAAATTGGAATTATCCTAAAATACTAAACTTGAATTTAAGACAAACTAAAACTTAGTCTTAATAAAGCATGCATGAGATTTGCATTAAAAGATAAATTTGGATATATATATATATATATATATATATAATGACTTAATATCTATTAGTTAAATAAATAATTATTTTTGTTATTATTGCCTTCATAAAATTGGAATTATCCTAAAATACTAAACTTGAATTTAAGACAAACTAAAACTTAGTCTTAATAAAGCATGCATGAGATTTGCATTAAAAGATAAATTTGGATATATATATATATATATATATATATATATATATATATATATATTGGTCAACTTGATCTATTGTTTTAGATAGCTTGGGAAAAAATGCCATGCATGGATAGCAAAGTAAGAGAAATATTTTATGCAAGAGATAGAATCGCATCATTTAGCGAGAGGTTTAGTATTAGAAATAAAGTTTCTTGAAATTAAAAATAATAATAACTCAAACACGGGATATGAAGTAGTAGTAGAAATAAGTTAAAATAGGAAAAACAAGGAATGAAAGGGTGTATTTATCTTATAAAGAATACCAGGTTGGATCTACAAATTATTTTTCTGTGTGCATTATGGATATGTTTTTATATTTATCTATAATATCCTTATCTACATAGACTAAGTGTTGATAATAGTTTCAAACAATGTTTTAAAAATTAGAGACTATATTTTAGTAAATGTGTAGGTAGTGTTTTATAGTGAGTATAAAATTATTTCAATAGCATCATATTTAGAAAAATACATTTCATTCTAGAGTCTGCTTAATTTTATAGGGTCAACATATACCTGTAGTTGGTCTACATCTCACAAAATGAAGACTATGTTTTATAAACTAAGTACTTTGGAGTATGCTTTACAAGACTATGTTTTTATTTATATTATAAAACACTGGAAATATATTATAAAAAATTGTGTGTGTTATTAAGTGCTAAAGTTGTGAGGATATTTATGAAGCATTGAATGTATTTTGAAAAAGTGTTGAGCCTTTTGTATGTAACGCCAAATGTAAACTTGCAAGGCTAGAAATAAACTTGAAACACCATATTCCTCAAATGTAAATTCATTTCATAAACGTTGTGAAAATATTTAAATAAGTCACTAAACTTAAATGGTTTTGTCTTATGTAAATCATTGAAGCCTTTTATTATTAAGTCACTATATGTTGAATTTATATTATTAAGGATGAATATATATTATTAAATAGCTGAGTCTTAAGTTGAAAACATGGAGTTTCAATAAATGTTGATGTTATATTTAAAAATAATGAGACAAATAAATTAAAAAGGTTGAGTTTAATTTTAGGTCAATTCCTTCATTAAAGCACCAGACTCTAAATAAAACACCAGACATTTAAAAATATAATGTTGAGCTTGAAATATAGAAGATAAATGAGTATGTGATAGTAATCATTGTGTTTATTTATGATTAAAGTTGCTACATATATTTAAGAAAATATAGTGTTGAGTTAAAATATAGTGCTAAGTTAAAATATAGCACTGAGTTTATATTATAGTGTTGAGATATTAACACTGAGTCATAGAGTTGGTGGTTGAATGTGTAAATAGAAGTCATTGAACAAGGTTTATGCAAATGTAAAATGCTTTGTTTTTTAGTTAAATGCTGAGTCAAATTGAACTAAAATGCCCAACTTATTATTAAAGCACTGGGCATTATTAAAAGGCTAAGTATAAATCTAGATGTTGAATTAAACATATATATGAAACACTGAGTATGTATAAAAATTGAATGGTGAGTCAATTTAGAAAAGTGTTGAGTCTTATATATTAAACCCTAAATTGAGAAAAATATAAAGCTAAGTTATAAGAAAATAATGCTAAGTTTATTTCAATAGCAGCGCCATATTAAAATAATAAATATTAAAAAGTGAAATGCCTAGTGTATATTCTCGAGAGGAATGGAATTTGCAAAGGAAACTATGTTCCTCTTTAATGCAAGATCAAATGTTTGGTAGAAACTCTTTCGCTCCGATTTCCATATTATAGTTAACCTAAGTTGAAGTTCAAAGGAATGAGCGTAATAACAGAAGGGATAGTTTATTTCACTAAATGATGTTTTATAGTCTCAGTGAGTGTTTTTGATTAAATAATGAGATATATTAATATGGGCTTATTGTATGCACACATCTCTATGTATATCTTCCTTAATTAAAAATATTTATTAATTGATGAGTCAAATGGTTAAAATATGCTAAGTCATTCTAATAAGAGGAAATATGTTTATCTTTAATGCAAGATCAAATGTTGGGTGGAACTTTGTTATGCCTCAAATTTTTGTATAGTGGGTTTTAGGTCAAGTCATACTCCCAGTCGAGTTGCGTTTCTAGCTCAAGTTGCATTTTAAATATAAGTATGATTAACATAGGATCTTTGTGAGGATGGAAAAATGGGAAAAATATTAAATAGTTATTTAACTCATACATTGATCAAAAACCAATGTTAGATTGCTTTGTTTTCTCAGATTGGTAAGAAGTGGTTTAATGATAAGTATGGTTATTAGATACAATCTAGTATGAACATTTTGAATCAGATTAATTGATAAATATTAGTCAATCAATTATTTGTGATGTGATCATTTATTCGTGTAAGCCATTTTCATATGATGATTGTGCTTAGAGTATTATAGTTTTGAGAATATCACTATGTTTTTGGATATATTATAGCAAGATAAGATATAGCAATGGTGATGTTATTATACTACTGTTTGATCAATACTATATCCTAAATTGATATAATTATATGATTTAAATCTATAATATAGCTTTGGTTAGAATGTTATTAAAAGAAAATAGTATATATATAACATAGTAATGTTATGCAAACTTATTGGCAGGATCAACTTTGTAATATCTTATAATGATGAAAACTTGTATGCAATTTATATGGTGAGAGAATAAATATGTGAAAATAATTAGATATTTATAGATTAAAATTATGTTTCAATATGTATGCATTTAGGTTATGTCTTCATATGTTGATTATGGTGCAGTATTATCTAGGATATACTCAGGTGGTATAATCCAGTACTCGCTTGTGCAAGATTGATTGTTCATATTTGAGTAGAGTGATCATGCACAATAAGCTATGATATTATGAGATTTCATAGAATACTTCAACTTAAAATCATATGCCCAGATGGTAGATACTATAACTATATGTTTAGACCCTCATCTACATAATTATATATGTGTTGGTTGTTGTGTGAATAGTATGTGCTATAACATTGGTAGGATATCATTTATGCATGCATATAATCTTGAAAGTGTAAACGAATGTTAGGATAGAATAATATGTATTTGTATGACTTTCTTTTTTGTATGTAATTTATTGATTAAAAGCATATGCTTCCATGTATCTATGACTATTTAGTATGACTAAATGTAGGAAAACTAGTAATTGTACCTTGCAATACTAGACTATCATAATATGAGATATCATGGAGTTATTTGGATCTTATTATAGTACTTAAAAAAACTATAGTTTATTATGAAAATGAAACATACTCGAGTGGTATGAATTGTATATTTTATTTTTGATATGAGTTAAATAATATAATATGATTCATCCATGCATTGATGGAGTAAAAGAATACTTTGTTAATCGTATGTATAGCATGTGATGTTAAATGATTACTAGGAAGATGTAATTAGTATAAATCCTATATTTATGTAATGTATAGTGAGACATTATTTTTTGGTATGTATGATTTACAAGTTAGTGTGATATCTTGCAATAGAAATGGGTTTTCTATGAAACATTGCATATTTAGTTTTATCATACACACATTGGTGCTAGCTTACTCCTGAATTCCTGCACCGTTCTATCTACCTATCCATGAAGAGAGGACCATTTACAGATAGATAATTATGCAAGTGATTATTGGTCCATGGTTGATGTGAAAAAGCACTCGAATGATGCTCTTCCTCTCCATAGCAATACTACTTATCTAAAGACCACACTGGAGATCGTCAGTGATACAAGAGTTGGTTCGACTTGAGATTTAGTGTGCTTGGTATCTATATTTTAATTTTGAAGCTAAAGACCTAAATTAAATGTAATTATATTTCATTTGTATATACTGAATAATATTTGTTATATTATGGGACCATCCATAGTTGAGTCCTAATGTATTTACTGTCATTGCAATTGTTATAAGATATCTATAGTTTTATGATATTTGAATTTATAAGTACTACTATTCTGAGTTATTTGGTTAAGTTGTTAGTTTTGTTTAAGTGGTATTAATGTTATTAATTAGTTTTAAAAAAATTATTGCATTATTCTAAGTACAACTTGAGGGGTTGTAACAACAACACGATCTGTGAGAGGTGGACCAGAAGTTGAAACCTGAAGACTAGTTATACTCAAAGAAAAAGATTTATAGGGTATAACATAGTCTACTACACTTGCTCCACCAAGATGAGGAAAATAATTAAAGCTTCTATATTTAGGGAAATTTTTCATACCATTTATAAATACAAGTCCATGAGATTCACCTAGCTTGATTAGGTGTCACCCATAAGCATTCACTGTAGAGTCTTGTAGAATATCTTTGGAGCCTTGATTCATGATGGTCAACTTCATAAATCCTCAATGAGTCATTGTGAACATCATGGCTATCACACTATAAGTGGCCAATCAGGGCATTGAAGTTGTCAAGAAGTACCTCACCCATAGCAGAATATTTTGTAATATATGGTTGCAAGTATATAAATGGAGATTCACCCTCAGGAGCTAAAGCATACTTCAATTATTATGGAGGAAAGTAACAAGTAACAATGAACACATTTTGTAAATGAGGTTTTATGTCTAGTGATATCCATAAAAATATTATAAATTAATTGGATCCTTTAATAAAGGATTGGATGCCATCTCTATAGAGGCAAACTACTCCACCAGAGCCTTTTGTTCCATGTCAAAACTTTAGTCTATGAAAATAATCCATGTGTATCATGTACATGATGGGAGTGGATTCTCCTTAGTTTCATGGGTTTCCAAGAGAAATATGATATTTGAGTTAACAATCACATCTTCAAAAGATCCTAGGGAAAAAAAGAGAGAACCACCACAATTCCAAACTACAATTATAATTGAGGTTGTGGATTGGGACTTTGAACTCTAGCATCATGTAGAGATGGGCCAAGGTTTAATCCACCAATTAAGGGGGGAATCATTGATCCAAGCTCTACCATTACAGAGCATAACCCACTTTCCTTGTTTTCTAGCTTCCAACACTTTCTTTATGCTTTATTTGACCTCTTCTTATTATATCTTAGTTAAGTATTCATCAAGATAAAAAAGAAAAAAGAAAAATGAAAAATCTTTTTCTTTGATCTCAATCCATCCAAATTGTCTTGTGTTGTGAGAAAGTGAATAACTAAGGAGTCATCTTTCTTTAACCAAGATGTATCGAGTGATTTATTGAGTATTCCTAAATCATGACTTATGAAATTGGATATTTTTTTGATGGCATCTTATTTTATTGTTAATCCTTTGACTTGCAAGTTAAAGGCTTTAGCTCGCCTTTGTTTATCTTCTTCAAACTTTGCTTGTATTACTATTTCAACAAGTGAAGGTGGTTTCTTGTTGTTTTTCACTATTTGAACCCATGGATTTGGATTCAAAGATTCCACTTTGGTAGCCAAATATTTTTGTTCTTCTTTACTAGTCACCAATTTGGCCCGAAGGTGGGCTAGCTCTTTAGAATTGTTATTGTTGGTGATGTTTACAGTAAAGGAATATTTAAGGTATACCAAGGATGTATCTAAAATATTAATCTGTACAAACTACCCATTGATCACTTTATTTTATTCCTTGACAATTGAAGATAAATCCATCACTTGTTGTTTGATGGATTACAATAATCTCGATTCATTTTTACCTTTTTATTGTAGCTTATCTGGATTTATGTGAGTGTGAAAGCTTTACATTTCTTTATAAAATGTTAGTGAAAAAAATAAAAATATGATGGTTATGAGTTTGGCAAAGTGATAAATTAAAATACTTATTGTAGAAAGACCAATATTCTAACATAATAAAACTAATTTACACTCTTAAATTTAATAGTTAAATAGAAAAATGTATCTCATTCTTTATTACCATCAATTTACAAGCTAAAACTTCTTTTTTCAATTTCAATTTCTTTTTTTGGGATTAAAAATCCATAGGGTAAAACTTTGATGTGTAGACTTACACTTTGAACTTCTTTTTTTACTGAAATTTGGTTGGCAACCTAACCTAATATACTTAGTACTCTCCTACTCAATTTATTCAAGAAATCTATCTTTATATTTTGATTAGTAAATTGAAATAAACTAAGCTATAAATGAGATACGATAGTTATCTTATTCAAATCATATGGTTAAGTTTCCAAACATTAGTAATATTTATTTATAACAGTTATTTATTACTTCATATACGACAGATGTATTAGGTCAAAAGATGTTGATAATTGTTAAATTTGTCAATAATTTATAAGTTTTCTAAGAAATTATTCATGTCCACTAATCATAATCAATTTGTAGCTCACTATTTTCATAACCATTTTTAGGTCACTATATATAAATGTGATTTTTAATTAAACACTCTATTGAAAGCCATTATTGTAGTCTTTTATAGTACATTATGGAATGCCATGGATGAATAATTGAAATTGAATTCAAGTCAAATGCATTAGTAGAGGTCATTACGAATAGAAGATGAAGAAATAAATGAAACACTGAGACATGTGCATATCAAAGCTATAAATTTGGATTGTTTTTTTTTGTGTTTCTTGCATACAAAGTGCATAAATATTATTCAAAAAACAAAAGTATGGTAGTGACATACCGATTTAATATCCACAATGAATAAATTGAGGATGACATTGTCAAATTTGATGGAGGAGTTAATTTATTTCCCTTAAAATATGTGTTGTAAATTGAAAATAGCAATAAATGTGACAATACAAGTTTAATTACTTATTGACTTTGAGATAAAAATTTAATGCATGTAAAGGTGAAGAAAATAATACATAAACCACATGATGATGAGTTGGTTGATTTTAACCCCACTTTTATAACCATAAGTGAGGAGCATTTAACACTGCATTAAATCTAAAGGAATATACGTAAATAACACCTATGAAATCTTTAATATTTATATATCAAACTTTATTACAAACTTTATAATTATTAAGATAATATGTATTTTAATTCTTTTTTATTAGTTGAATGAGAAGTAGGATAATTGAAAAGTGAAAGTTATAGTCCCTACCATGGTACAAGCTAATATTTTGAGACCATTCACATGTTAAAAAGGTGTATCCACCTATTAAAATATTTGACAAAAATATAGATCAAAAACATTCAAAAGGTAGGAGAAAGGGGCTAGTAGTTGGGAACCTTAACTTCAGGGTCACCTATACTCCATATTACGCCACCTCTTACTCTAAAAATTTGGATTTATATAGTTTCAAATTTTTAAGTTTGAAAAGGTCATCCAAGAAGAAAATATACGCTTTGGAAAGTCGTACGTTGAAGTTTTTGATGACATGTCAATTTTCTTACATTTTTTTGGTCTGACTAGATTGTTATGACCGAAAGGACCAATACTTGAGACCCAAATTTCCAAAAAAACAAATGAACACATTACTCTATCATTAACTTGTAATTTTGGCATGTTATGCATGGAACAAAATATTTATGGGTCATTAATACAAAATGATGTGCCATGTTGGAAGACATGTGGCTCATAAATGTGGAAGCCAATGCCATTTTCTAGATGACTTGGCAGTATTTTTTCCATTAATGTGGAAGGTGAATGTTACCCTGCATGCCATCAACTATTGTCTCTCCCTACCTTTTTGTGCACATCATCCCCCAAAACATATGGAACCAACCCAAAAGTTCTCAACCATGCTACGTTATGCAACATAATTTAAGTTGGGAGTATGGAGGGATGAAAGCATATGGGTAGGTGTGTTGCTTATAACTAAACCCATAACTACTTCATTTATTTTTTTACATGGATGTTATTTTTATTGTGCCTTCTATGTTCATGTTTTTTATTGCATGCATTCTATGTTCCTCAATTTTTTTGCTTGCCTTCTATGTTCATGTTTTTGTGTGCATTCATAAATGAGTAACTTTTTACTGATATGTTAATAGACTGACATAGTTGGTGTTCATATGTTTTCCATTCAATGTGTTATGTTATTTATACCCTGACACATTTATATCAAGTTGAAATGGGTATGGAAGATGTGTGGCTCATTAATGTGGAAGCCAATGCCATTTTACACACGACTAGATAGGTTTTCCTCCATTATTGTGGCATGTTAATTTTTCCCTATGTGCCACCAACAAACATTCCTAGTTATTTATATTTACACATAGTTTTTATGGTTATTATGCCTTGTATGTTCATGTTTTTGGTTTTATGCCTTATATGTTCATTTTTCTGTGTGTGCTTTCTTTGTTCATGTTTGTTTTAGTGTACCTTAACATCTACTAAGTACATGTTTACTGGTATGTTAATATATTGATGGAGTGTTACACCATAAAATGTTCTCTCTTATTTTTTATAGACATCCTCCCTTCAAACTGCTATAGACCATACCTAAAAGTTCTTGACCATGCATCATTTAATAGAATAATTTCTATCGATAGAATGGAGGGATGAAAAGTATTGTTAATGTGCCTTATATGTTCATGATTTTATAGCATACCTTCACATCTAACTAAACATTTATTAGTATGCTAATAAAGTGATGAAATGTTTCACAGAGGTGTGTTGCTTGTAAATTAACTTGGAGAGTTGTGTTCTTTTTCTTTTCACATGCATGCTATTATTATTATGTCTTCTATGCCCATGTTATAAGACACTTGTTGGAGGGATGAAATGTTGCCCATTTTTAAACCCACCTCATCAACATGCTTTCATTCATATTTGACTACAAATTTATTGATATTTTAATGGAATCCCTAGAGTTTTTTTAAGTCATGTCATTTTGCACCTCATATATGTATCGAATTTATATTCCCCTACATGTCAGGGGTTGGAAGATGCATCATTAACTGGTGTCTAAATGTAATCCCCAAAGGTATTCTTGCACATACCAATAACAATTCTTGTTTTTGTATCAAAATTAAGGCTTCCATACACATACTAGAGAATGTAATTGTTTTTTATATCAAAGCAAACTGCATTGTCTTTGCATCAGAATTAAGGTTTCTATTTACCTATCTTGAACTAATTACAAATGTTTCATGTGTACTGAACATTTACAAGTATTTGGATGGAAGTATCATAGGTTTTGAATTCACATAGGAGTACACGGTATTGTATTTTTATCAAAATTTATACTTTCATTCCCATTACAATAAAGGTTGATTCATATGTATCAAACCAAACCCTTTTATGGATTATTGTTACTTTGTTATTCATATGTTCCTATCAATTAATGTTTTTATTTTATTCATTCAAATTTTATAAGTTTCAAAGATTATTTACCATCATTTTTGTTGTAAATCACTAAATATTTTTGTGTTGTGTGGATGGAAACCTTGAAATCTATAAATATGTAAATATTGAATTAATATGGGTCATTAATATAAAACAAAGTTCCATGTTGAAATAGGAGTGTGTTCAAATGACTAAACACTTACTGGTATGTGGATGGAAGTCATGAAGGTTTTCATTCACATACTAATAAATTTTTATGTGGTTTCATCAGAAATAATAATTTCATTAACATACCCGTAAATGTTTGTCTTTTGATATTAAATAAGAATTTCATTAACATACCAGTAAATGTTTATATCTTATGTTCTTAAGTAATAATTTCATTCTTTTTTATGTTGTAGTGACATGTTCTTCATATGCTTTTCATTTTATTTTCAATGTTGTTGATAAGTTTTTCATTATATTGTTGATTATTATATCCATTCATTCTTGTTTTGGATAGAATTTGAATTGTTGTAAAGGGTGAATGTTTTCTAGGATGCTCAATTTGTAAAAAAATTATAAACATTGTGTTTATTGACACTTGTTATGTTTGCAAAGATTGTGCTACATTTATTATTTTTACATTATGTTTCTTAACATAATATATGTTTTCGAAGTTTGGATTGCTCGTACTATTTTTATTTTTCAAGGTTTATGAAGTTTGTAATGCTCAACATTTTTTTTCTTCAATTATTTAAATGTGTTACTGATGTTTGTTATCTATGGGTATTGATGACATATTTTTAATTCAACATTGAAGAAAAACAATGGCAAACTCCCTTTTAGGTGAAAGTATTTTAACTTTAATTAAGCTTATGATCCATTTACAAACTTATTGGTAGATAACAAGTAAAATTAATTATAGTACATAATCAAATTGAATATCTCTACTTTCATTACATTTCTTAAAAGACTTATTTACATTAGAAAACAAACTAAATAAATTTCATTACATTTATTTATGGTATGACAAAACTTACACAATCCAAGTTAGAAATTTTGAGTTGTGCCTTTTATTCCCTATATTCATAGATTAGGGAGTTGTTGTTGGTCTCTCAACGGTTGTGTTGTTAGTGTAAATTGTTTCCATGATAATGGAAATAGGAGGGTTACCACATGAATGATTTGGGGATAGAATGTTTATCATGTCATTCAATATATGATGTTGTTCAGGTAAAAGGTTTAATTATGTGTTTATATGCCCTCACCTCTCCAATTCTCTTTTGGCCTTCTCAAATTCTATATCCCTTATATCAAGCTATCTCTTTTGCTCCTTTTCTTGCCTTTGTTGTATCTTTTCTTGCTCCTTATGCCTTTTTTCTTATGTTTTTAATTTTTCGATTTTCCTTTCTTTCCCTCTCAACCTGCCTCAAGGATTTCTTGTCATCGGCTTCTTGTTTCTTCCTTGCCTTCAATTATGCGATCTCCTTATTTTAGGTCTCCTATTCTATAAACATTTATTGATAATTGTCTAATGTGAGAATTTGTAATTGTCAGCTCATCCTAAGTTCATTATTTCCTAATTTATTTGTAATCCTTTCTGTTGGAAATTTTAGAAATGTTGATATTAGAGTTCATTGGTCATTATTTCTAATTGGATGCATTTATTAATTTGTTGTTCTTTAATTTATAATATTTTCTCATCGACATCTAAATCAACCATTTCATCTTCTACACTCCATTTTCCACATGGTGCATGGTAATGAACTATTTATGGTGGGATAGAAGGAAACATTGATGGCATTGACATAAAGATATTAGCTTTAATAATTTCATAGTTGAGGCCCAGATTTGTTGCTCCCTCCCTCAGCCACTCTAATAGGCTTCCTTGCGTAGGTAGACTTAAACCATCATGGTTGAAACTAAATGTTGCATCTATTTTATTGTAATGGGCATTCGAAGCTTCTTCACCATCAAGATTTACAATATTTGTTGCAATTGAATTTGAATGAATTATTTTATGTTTAAAACTTTATATAGTGGTAGCATTTCTTGCATTTATTATTTCACCTTCTTCACCTCAGACAACATTACCTTCTTTCATTTGCTCTATCCTCTCCATTTTACCTTTAATGTCTCCCTTATTTGGGCTTGCCAACCTCATTATATATTTTGCAACATTAACTTCATCCTCCTTGACATGGAACACTACACTCATATTCATATCTTTAGCTAGTGCCTTGGTGTAAGGGGCCAAATACATGTCTATCAAAATCCAAATATTATATTCTTATGGGTTAGTGTCATATTCATAGTTATGTTACCCAAAGTGGCCAATTCATGTTTTTTAATCTGGCAACCATGATGCATATTCATCCATAAAATATTCTCACTCCTAAAGGAGGCCTTGAATGAACCAAATATATTGCATACAATGGTTGCAATTTGAGCTAGTATGTGCTGACAATATAAGCATATTTATCCTAAAGTTGTAGCCTCTTCAATCATTATAAGTGTAACATGGTTGTCATTCCTATAAAAAATGATAATATGTCTATTATTAAGTCAAACTACTCATGGTAAAATTATCAAGAAATGATGTAGCCAATTCATAAATAGTTCTATCGTCATCCATGCATGGACTTGGGTAGTGATACATGCACCTAGTTCACATCCAACAATGAAATTTTGTAACTGAATTTTCATTTTGAATAGCTAGAAAATTGGGATGCTCTGCCCATCGACATTCACACATGATAAAATAATTATCCATTATCTACTCTTTGTCATTATATGTAGCACATCCTTACCCCTTTTCTGGTGATGATACACATGTTGTAATTCCTTATAGTTTGTACCCCTGTTTCATCACAATTTCAAATTTTGTGTAGCCCATGATTGTTTTTAGCATACAATGTTCTCAAGTTATCATAAAAAAATACACAATGGATAACATTAGCTTGGAACCCCTATCTATGTCTAGTCTTTATGTTGTTTTCATAGATAAATTAGGGTGCCTATTTTTAAAGTTTTTCCACCATTACTTGTCAGGGGACACCATCATTGAAGGGGTTGGGCCTGATTTCAGATATATGGGTAACATTTGCCTTCAAATGTGACATGTCCAACCCATTCCCCATGTCGGTTGAGTCCTTACACCACTACATTATCTCACTTTTTCATATGTTGATAAAATAGTGGGTGGCCCTTTCTTGTTAGTATATGCAATTACTTTTAGCCAATTTGGTAAAGTATTGGGTTTCATACCCCACTTTACTATTATGATGTTTATGAAGTAACCATTATCATCTACATCTCTCATTACACTTTCCATAGCTTTTATTATCCATTGGGAATGTAATGACATGTGCATAGTGGCAATAATATTTATGTTGGCTTCCTTCTCTCCCTAGTTCGTAGGGGGTTAGTTTTCTACTTTATAGTGGGTTGCTCATCTTCATTAATGTCTTCATCAACATCTTATAGAATTTTGAATCCTCTATTATTCATTATTGCACGTGGCCATCTTATGAAAAATTGTGTCTTCTTCTTCGCAATCCTCATGTTGAACTACAATAATTAAGAAATTATAAGTAATGGATAATAGAATGGAAAACATAAGAATAATAGCTCTAGGAAAGAATATTTATAATGTCAAAACTATGAATGATTAACATAGCTATGAGAAATCACACGAATATATAACAAACATAATAAAATGATTTAAGAGAATGATTTTATTTGATACATTTGAGTAAACATTTACTAGCATGTTAATGGAATTTTTAATTTTGATAGAAAGACATTAACATTACTGGTATGCGAATTAAAACCTTCAAGATTTCATCCACATACCAATAAATGTTAAGTGTTGTAAACACACTCGTCCTTCAACATGGCACTATGCTTCATATTAATGACCCATAGTAATATTGTGTCATGCCTGAATTCACAAATAAGCTAAAATTAAAATAATGTGTTAGTTTAAAAATTATTATTAGTCATAAATTTAACCCTAGTGGTTTAAGTCTATGTTCTCAAGTGAGCCCACCAGATTCACGAAGAAACGGAACAACAAACGGTGGCCTTAATTTTCAAACAATTATACAATATAAATAGTGTAGGTAGGGAAATATATATGTGTAATAGATAGAATAAACACATACATTAATTCAAAAACATCTAAATTTTGATACAAAAATAATAGCATTAATTCATACATGAATGGAATCTTTGAAGGCTTCCATCCACATAACATAAAATGTTCAATAATTTTTCAACAACACTTATGAGAAAGAATATTTGTAACTTATAAAATGTAAATGAATAACACCAAAACATTAATTGAGAGTAGCATATGAATAACATAATAACAATAATTCATAAAAGAGTTTGGTTTGATAAATTTGAGTCAACACTTTCTATAATGAGAATGGAATATAAATTTTAATAAAAAAAATTAATAACATGTAATCATATGTGAATGAAATTCATCATGCATTCCATCCACATACATGTAAATTTTCAATAACACATTAAATGTTTTCAGGTTGTTCAAGGCAATTGGCATTTCATCCTTTAATGTTAAACACAACATATGGTTGTTCACTATTAGGAGCATTGAAATGCACCTTGCAAATAAGGAATTCGTAAATGCTATCCACTATTACAAGGTGATTTTCAATGCTCCTTATAGTGAAGCACCTTTAAGGATTCCATCCTAGTGATTGTTTAGTTTTCAAATAATAACATTTATTGGTATGTGAATGAATACCTTGACAACCACCATGAACATATCAATAAACCTTGAATAATATGGGAAGGTCCATTGTGGGTTCATTTACACCAATGAATGTTACTTATTCCAACCCATGACATGAAATAAAATAGAAATGTGACATAGTTATAAAGCACACAATGACATGAATTTAGAAAACCTTCAAGGCTTCCATTAATAAATCAAAAAATTTGGAGTCAGATGTAAATGAAAAAATATCAAAGATGTGGGTTCAAATGTGGGTAATGTTTCATCCATCCAACATATCACTTCCTTTCATATTAATGATACAAATACCTTCCAACATGCACATATAAGACACAATAATAATAACAGGCACGTGAAAATAAAATGAACACAACTATGGGTTCATTTATAGGTAACACACCTATGTGTAACATTTCATCACTCCACTAACATACCAGTAAAATTTTAGTTAGATGAAAAGACACATAAAAAAACTATTAACATATAAGATACAATAACAATAATTTCCATCTCCATTCTTCTGATAAAAATTCTTGTACGAAAGATGCATGGTTGAGAACCTTCAGGTAGGTTTCAGGGTCATTTGAGGGGAAGAGGTATGTAAAAAGGCAGGGAGAGACATTGGTTTTTGTAACATTATATCACTCTATTAACATACCAGTAAACGTTTACTCAGATGTGAAATTATACAAAAAAATGAACAAAGAAAACACACAAAAAATAAAATGTATAAGCCAAGCATCAACATACAATGCAAAATAACCATAAAAATCATGCAAAAATATAAATAAGTAGGAACATTTGTTGGTGGTGTGCAAGGCAACATTAACTTACCACAGTAATGGATAAAAGCCCATCTATCCATGGAAAATGGTGCTGGATTCCACATTAATGAATCACACATATTCCATCATAAGTTAAACTTGACATAAATGTATCATAGATATAAATAACATGTCAGAGTGAATGTAAACTATATGAACAACAACTATGTCAGTCTACATTTGAAATGTTTATAATTACGAATGAATAACACGTGAACTTGAATTAAAAAAAAAGTTTTGCTTGGATAGAAAAACAATTAACATTTACATGTGTCAATGGAAAACTATAGACTTCTAACCTATAACGTGATCCTTTGAATATGTTAAGGCTGTTGGAATGTTAAAATTTACTTGCAATTTAATTCAAATTTGACAATCTATAAATAAAACTCTCTCTACAAATTGAACTCTCTGTACAAATCAAACTCTCTCTGCAAATCAAAAATTGACTTTTTTACAATTTTGTTTGATTTATAGAAGATAATTTAAATTTTGAATTGTGTGTGAATGGTGAAGTTTAGTTGTGTATTTGCATTCAATTTTGTAGGAGACGCTAGTGAATGGATGTTGGTGGAGTCATATGTTGGAACCAAATGGTTGAATTTTGAATCTGATAGAATGTAATAAACATAAAGTGAACCAAATATTTATTTTGTATCATTTAACTTATAATCAAAGATTAAAAAAATTAAATTTTAGATGCTCAAAATATTTATTGAGATTGGTGTTCTTAAAATATTTACACCCTTTAAAATATTAATAAAGAATGTAACTTTTTGAAAAGTATATTATATTTTAAAAAATATATTCATATTAATAGAAAAAATATTCATATTAATGAAAAAGATTATTATTATTATTATTATTATTATTATTATTATTATTATTATTATTATTATTATTATTATTATTATTATTATTATTATTATTATTATTGAAACCCTACTTTTACATATATTAAGTATATAGAATGCTTCTTCGGCTTAGTGCCAAGGACTAAGGGTATCCATTCTACGAAATTCGCTTGGGACATGATTCTGGCCTCATCCTTTTTTTATACCTCCTAGGATTTATACCTTAGTGGATGACTAGGCAGCACCTTTTACACCATCATCCTCACAATTGAACTACAACATGTACATTTTATTTTTAATTATAGTAAAAATATATACTTTTAATTTTATGTAAAGATTCTTATTTTTAATATTATTAGCCCCAAAGAGATAACTAAAGGTATCGTTTTCTTTTAACTTTTGATTAAAATATGCCTTTTCCACCAATAAAATTTCATTATTTTTTTATACAATGAAATATTTGAAGTTTTGTAACAGTTAACTTGTACATTTGTTAACAAAAATTATAAAAAATATATTTAATTGTATTTTGATTGGTGGAAATTTATAAGATGTTATTAAGGTGTAGATTGGTGATGTCGTCAAAAATAATCATAATATTTATTATCCCATCAAGTCATGCAAAATTCTCTCAACAATAATTATTATTAATTTTTATTAATATCATTACACCTTATGATTAGCAATGGAAACAACATAAAATTAAATTTTTAGATATGCAAGAATGCGGGTCAAGTTTTTTTTAATTGGTTGTTTGTGCATGCCCCATTTTCATTCAAAATCAAATAAAAAATCTATTATGTTAACAAAATGTTTCTGCTAATTTGAAGACTTTAGGGTTGTTTTTGCCTCATAATTTATCTGTTTAAGTAGAGATTCATCAACTATGTGTGGCTAATTTAGAGTATCTAAGGTTATTTTTACCTTTATAGCATGGACCTGATACTAGCTCAAACTATTAGGATTTTCTAATGTCTTTTACTTTTATGGAGTACAAGCATGTTATCAAGCTTGATGCAAAGAATTTTTTCTTATATAAGATAGATGAGCTTTTTCAGTGTGGATAATTTTATGTTGGATTCATCAATCCCTGTGTTTTCCATACAAGGCTTTTCATATTATAGGGATGTTATTTTATACCATAATTCATTGTTCTTATTTTATTTTAATTTTGGGAATATCTAGAAGAAATGGCATGCTTATTTTCTATGGTCCATCTTTAATATCTTCACCACTATTCCTAATCTCCAAATTAGCATACATGAAATGCATTCCATTAACATGGTTGTTGTCCTCCTTGTTTGGATTGGGGCTAGACTAGGAAATAAGCCCACATCTACTAGTCCTAGCATGTACCTTAACTATACACTTCCTCAAAAGAGAATTAGAGTTAAGTTACCATTATTTATTATTGTAAAATGGATAAGAATTTAGTAATATTATTTTTTACATTATTTATATTTATGTCTGGTGAAATTGCACTGTAATGCAAGTTATGTTTCTACACTGTTACTCCAGTGATATGTCAGTGAAGACTGTGAAATTGATTCTGATTTTCTATTTCTTTCAAATTGTTAACCTTTTCGATGCCCAAAAGCCCTCGAAAGGCATACGACCACTGACTATAGACATGGTGTGGGTAGGAGTGGTGTTGTTTTATGTAGGCATTGGTGGAAATCTTTATCATAATTATCTCTTATCAAGGATTGGAAAGGATGGAAAATGAGGGTATGTGGTTCCACAAGGCAGTTTGTTTCCTTTGGTGGTATGCCCACATTATATTTTCTAGATTATTGATTGGTTGGGTTTTTCTTTTATTTCTCAAACTCTCTTCACCTTGGTGCCCCTATGCTGGACATTGTTTTATCTGGGTGGAAGAAGTATCTCCAAAAAGTAGAGGATTTCCCCAAGCAAAGAAAATCTCTCTTCCCTTTCATATTTTGAACTTTCTTAAGAATGTATTATTTCATAAGCTGTGATTTGTCCTTGCATTCACACTTTCAGATTATGCTAAGAAAGTATTAGCTATTTTTATTTGCTAAATTTTGATATGTTTTTGTTTCCAACTTTAAACTTTATGTTAGAGTTTAAATAAGATGAATAGAGTAATTATATTGGTTTAATTAAATAATTTTACAACTAAAAATTAAAGAGTAATTATTATGTAAGATTACATTTGGCATTTATTTTATTTTCAAAAAATTTACTATTGTTAAATATTTACAATGAAAAAGTGTATTTAGAAGTAGACTTTGACCCAAAAATTAATGATGAATAGAGAAATTTTTTAGGAGTGTCGATCCCTCTCCACAATGTGTACATAGCATTGGAATGCATAAACCATCCTAGATTTATCTTGATGATTGCTTTTGACTAAGCTTGATCTCAATAACCTCACTCAATTTTTTGACTACGATATTGATCACCTAAAAAACCTTTTTATTCTCTATACCTTAAATTGGTAGCAATACCTAAATTTTTAAGGAAAAAACAAATTTTTTGAAGTCTGTAATAAACCAATCAATGTCCAAACTATATTGATAGTTTCTAGGCTCTTAGACAATAGCAATATCGAAAAAAAAATGCAATAGCTAGAATAGCTCCAATAGCATACAAAAAAGTAATATCATGTAATATGTGTGTTTTAAGTGTATATTTCCCTCCAATTTGAAGTATTTCTACATGTGCATACATATAAAAAGAGAAAAATAATATGTATATATTATAATTATGCCTAAATTTATGAAACATAATTAGTAGAATGCCCATGATATTCCCATAGTTGAGCTCCACACCACTCACATTTTATTAGGATTTAAAACCATCCTTGAAAACTTAGCCACAATGTTGCTACAATAGAGGAAACATATAGAGGTAGTTTTCCAATTACATTTTTAATTACACAATTTATGGTTCAGTAAATTACAACAACATAATATGAATACAGTAAAACCCAAATGCTTCACCTTCTGCTAGCTCATCCTCCTCCTATTAAATTATATTTTCCTATTTCTCTTAGCTTATCTCCTACTTATTTATTAAGTTTATAATATTATAATTTCTTAAGATTATATGCACTCATCTTTTATATTTATATATATACACAACATCTTAGTTCTCATATGTCAATCTCCCTCATAAGTTGTAAGAGATTATCATCCTTTATAATCTCAAAGGATTGTGAGAGATTATGATCATTTATCATTTATAATGATGAATATAAAAATATATGATGATCGAAGGGATTCATGGATGTAGTTTTTATAGGTGTATTATATTATATAGGCCATATTATTTTGTTTATACGAAGACATGGTGATGTATCTATAGTTGTGTATGGATGAGATGGAATATTATATTGTATCTAGTTATTTATCACTTTTGATTTATGAGATATGGATATATACTATGTATTTGACAAATAATTTGTGGTAATTATATTATTATATGTTATTAGTCCCAAAGGGATAACTAAAGGAATCATTTTATTTTAACTTTCGATTAAAGGATACCTTCTCCACTAATAAAATTTCATTATTTTTTTATACAATGAAATATTTGAAGTTTTTTAATAGTTAACTTGTACATTTGTTAACAAAAATTATAAAAAATGATATTTAACCACATTTTGATTGGTGGAAATTTATAAGATGTTATTAAGGTGTAGATTGGTGATGTCATCGAAATAACTATAATATTTATTTCTCCATGAAGTCATGCAAAAGTCTCTCAAAAGTAATTGTTATTAGTTGCTATTAATATCATTACTCTTTATGATTAGCAATGGAAACAATGGAGAGCTATATTTTCAGGTATGCAAGAATGCAAGTCGGGGGTTTTTTTTAGTTATTTGTGCACGCCCCATTTTCATTCAGAATCAAATAAAAATTCTATTATATGTTAACAAAATGTTGCTACTAATTCAGAGACTTTAGGGTTTGTTTTTGCCTCATAATTTGTCTATTTAAATAGAGATTCATCAACTATGTGTGGTTAATTCAGAGTATTTAAGGTTATTTTTACCTTTGTAGCATGGCCCTGATATCAGTTCAAACTATTAGGGTTTTATAATGCCTTTTCCTTTTGTGGAGTACAAGCATGTTATCAAGCTTGATGTAGAGAATTTTTTCCTATAAAACACAGATGAGCTTTTTCAGTGTGGACAATTTTATGATGCATTCATTAATTCTTGTGTTTTCCATACAAGTCTTTTCATATTACAGGTATGTTATTTTATACCAAAATTCATTATTCTTATTTTCTTTTAATATAGTTGGCTAGTATCCAGATTCTTTGAATTTTTAAAAGAAAAACCTGGCTCAAAATCTTTTCAACAAAAAATTATATTTTTTGCTTTTTTTGCCCTACTTAGTATATTAAGAAATTACATGTATAGATAAAATCATTTTATATTCATTGCTAAATTTAACCAAGGGATAGTGTGCCATATTGGTTGTCATCCATTTTGAGATGCTTTAATCCCACACTTGTTAAGTTCTCTACCAAAATCAGCTTCTTTGTTTATAGCCCTCATAGAAAGTGTTCCACAATTTGATGCATGAAGTAAATAGTATGATAAATAATAAAGATGGTGCAAATCAAGGTTTTTTGGTTTCGTATTTTAATGACTTGCTTGATGCGCCAATGTTGCATCCTCCCACAAATGGATCTACACTAGATGGACTTTATCGACTTCCATTGGGATATTAAATGGATGCCTCTTATTTTTTAGTAAACCTATAAGATATAATAACATTATCCACTTTGTACAATTTATTCTTTATCTTTGTACACTATTTTTTGTTTAATTTTCCAGAGTTCCTCTGAGCAATCCCTATTATTGTATTTCTTGACTGCTCTTTTTTGTGCTTTTGTGTTATTTTGGTAATTCCTAGACATTAATATTCTCTCTTTTCTTTTTGGTTTCGCTCCAGATATTAGTAACTATATTTTCCCTTGCGAAGTTCATTTTTTGTTTAATATTTTGTGATTATTTTTATTACCGGTTTCTAAATTTATCTATATATCTTTATTCTATATATGGTTTTTAATATGTTTAGTATTAGTATTTGTTGGTAAGTTTGCATATTAGTTTCAAGTGTTTTTTTTTTTCTTGTGTCAATTTCTGAAGACTGCATATGTTGTATAAATATTTTTTCTTAAGATACTTTTTGTCTCTTAATTAAGATTGTCCACTTAATTTGATTATAAGGCTTCTAGTTCTCTATAGTAGATAGCTTAATATATTTTCATGTTTCTTTTATGCAACGTAATTTTTTGCACTGATATTTGTATGTAGTTTTATTTATTTTGAGGTAGTAAATTGTTGCTACTAGTTAGATTTTATTTGTATGAAGCATTCGTGAACAATGTGAAATTATCATGTTTAATGTTACTACTCATTCGACTTATAAATATGTTCCAACTTGGCATAGGGACCTTTGCAGGTAATTTCTTGACAACACATTTATTAGAGATAGTTTCTAATTTAGTGGTTAATATTTATTAAATTGAGTCTATGTGAATATCTATTTGTAAATGGTAGTGTGTGTGATAACATCCCCATTGTTCTTTGTGTAAATCAGGTTGATGTGAAGTGCAAACAAGTGAAAGCCAAGCAAATTAATTTTCTTAGAAAGAAAATTCTTCAGTACTATGAGATTTATGCCAAAATCAACTATAATTTTGATAAGTCATACCTCTACCCAAGATGCAAGCTCTATTAAACTTAAAACTAAAAAAACATGTAGCACATTCCAAGGGTCTTTTTTAAATCTCTTTTGGGGGAATTTGTAGATTTAATCTAGTATTTTCGTTAATTTTTTGCTTATGATTTATTTTTGTTGTTAGATACGAGGCAAATTTGATAGCGGCTGTAGCTTAGCCTCTTTCAGATGTTGATGATGATGCTACTCATCCTTAGGGTTATTAGTGGCATCTACTTTGTTTTGAGGTGCATTTTACACACATATGTATTAAGCAACAATTCTATCAATTTTTGTGAAGATAGCAGTTTTTTTTTAAAGGTTAAAAATGATTTTTTGACAAATCTATTTTTGAAGTTGTTTCAAGAGCCATTTTTATTCATTAAATGTTGTTATCATCAATGCATATGTGATGGTTATGTGGTTAATTTTTTTGAGTGTGTACTTCAACAAGGCATTTCTTCACAACTGTACATGGAGTTCTAGGATGTTATACTTTTGGTCCTTCTATGGAATGTGATTGATATGTAGCCTCAGAACACAAATCTTGCTTGAAGAAACTAAATCTGAACATGTGTACTAGGATAACATTTATGAGAATTTCATGCCAAGGGATTGTGAAATTATTCAAATTGTATCCTTGATTGTTCTTCAATTATATCTCAGCGGAATATCTTTACACTTGAACAAAATTATGGTTTATAGTTTAGTTGGTTGGCTTCTGGAAGAGGTTGATAGACAGAATATATTGCCCAAAGTCATTTTCTGAATAATCATTCAACCTTACAATAAAGTCGATGGTGTCTTAGTTAAATTGATTTATTGACTCTCAGTTAGTACATACAACCAAACCATCACAACCATGTAATTAGATTACTGTGAAATTTTTGAAATATGATGAGAAAATTTTGAAATCTCATACAAAGCAATGCTTCAATATGTAGATGTAAAAGTATTCTTCAACTAAATTTTTTTAGATATATATATTCTATACTATATCATTTTTTTGACAAAATACTTAAAACAAATTTCTATTCTATTCTATCCTAGAGAAACTTGATGTATAACACCCTTATTAATTACAATAATAAAAATATCTTTATAAAATATTTAATTGACTTTTATAAAAATTATACAATCATCACAATTATTTATTAGATTTCGAACCAAAAGAGGCTCCCCTGAATTCGGGGGCACCCAAAAAAATCTTCAATATTTAAAAAAGAATAAAATTGAAATATAAATTAAAATATAGATTGGATTTTTTGTTTTTTTGTTTTTTCCTTGCAGCCACGCAATCCATGATAGAAAAGTAAGCCAAACAAGTACGAATTCCTCCATTTTTTGGGCTGAGCCATTTTACACCGTTTATATGTTTAATAAAATCTGTGTCACCGCCGTACGTCACAGTCGGCAGTCCAAAACGCGTTCGGACGACGGAACCGAAATAATCTGTCGTTACCCATCGACCTATTTTTTGGGTCTGTTATACG
Organism: Torreya grandis; assembly: GCA_037957365.1. Taxonomy (NCBI): domain Eukaryota; kingdom Viridiplantae; phylum Streptophyta; class Pinopsida; order Cupressales; family Taxaceae; genus Torreya; species Torreya grandis. The sequence continues at coordinate 619,311 of JARHVA010002724.1, read as the reverse complement.
ATACAAATATGATCTGCTAAACTAATAAACGTTAAGAATTGTTGCAGGCAGCAGAGAAATTGACGTCTCTTTGACGTGGACGGCGTGTGGCCCATTTTTGTAATTTCGGAACGCGATCAATAAAAATCGTCGTACCCGCCGCCGGGAATTTCGACTTTTTACGTCAGCTGACGTGTAACGCAAGATGCCTTCAGCCGAAATGGTTGAATGCAATCGTCGGAACTTTTACTTTCCGACGAGAATAGATTCCTTGGGCTTTTCACTGTAATTTTGCCGTCGTCAGAAGCGTCTACTGTAAGTGACGACCATCCACTCTGACGGGAGGTGACAGTCTCTGACAGTGCCGCCAGCGCACGCGCATACCAAAATTAACAGAGCTTTTACCCATCATTACAAATTAAAATTGTTTGATGTTGATTTTTGTATAATTATTATTAACAGAGCTCATGCTTACGCTCATCCACATTAAAATTTTAATTGGAGGAGATGCAACGCCGTTTTCTTACACCCTCTGAATTCCCTGTTTGGTGGATTTGGGGCGAAAGGAGATGTTAGTGATGATAAAGATAAAAGAGAAGGGAATATGTGGTTGAATTTATATTTTTATTGTAGGTTGTATGTATTAATTTGATGCTTTTATTTTGATGTACGTGAATTTATGAGTTTTAAATATCGGTGTTCGAAAAATTTAAATTCAATATTTATCAATAATTTTTCAATTTTAATTTTATGAAAGTTGTTTTTTTAAAACTACTTTTTTACAATGATTTTCACTACACTCATAGATAGTAATGGAGATGTTTTAACAACAACGACCATAATGGGTGGCTTATGTATCATATATGCTTATATTGTTTTGCTTTGAATGTGAAGGGTGCAAAGGGCAACGTTTCATGTCACGGGGATGGTGATGGCTTTGATGTTGTTTTTAAATATTTAATAGGTTTTTTATCATCACTAATAGTTGTGTATTGCAAATTATCTTTATTTTTAGAGAATTAGTGACTTTAGTCGCATCCACTAATCATGAGCATCCACATGTTTCAATATTGCAATATCAAGGTAACGAATCATGGAGTAGAAAAAATATTTACTATGCAAGTCACTCCTATGGAATTTATAGGTGTGTTGGATCTTTTAATTTGTCCTTATGTATACTTAAGTCAGAAAGTTTTTTATCTTTACTTCCGTCGAGACCACGTAGTGGAAACCTGCATAGTATGTCCTTGTTGAGCTCCAAGTCTTCATTATCTTGTACCTTTACCATGTCCATTGAAAGTGATGCATGTGGAAATCTTTCGTTTCTTGGCAATCACGAGAACACGAAATTATTTTAAAAATATTAATAAAGCACACCCAACACTTTAATAAAATCTATGACATAAATAAATCATGTGGCAATCATCCTAGCATCACATGGTCACAAATTGTCTATTTTATTTAAATGTGGCCTCAATGTACTCCATGAATGCATTGAAACTTTAAATCTACTGTATATTCACATGCATTCAGTTTCTCCTGAACACATGAATAAAATTATCTATGATCACATGTTTTAAATAAAGAATGACCAATACATGTGAACACCATGAAAGTGAATTATTAAAGAAAGGATACTTGGCATGTTAAATGGAGTGACAAGATCAAAGAAACTTTATAGCACAACTTAAATCTGTGTGGTATCAAAGAAACATGTGGTAGACAAAACAGGATCATGGAATCACAGAGTTTTCCAAAACACAATTTAGACTTTGAAGTAGAAGAGACCTCCGTAGATATTTTAACGTATGAAATTTGATTTAAATTGTGGCCAACTACACTCAATACAAAAATCTCTAGAAACATAAAAATAAGTTAAACTTTTACTTTGGATATATGTCATGACCATCAATTAATTTAATTGTTTTACAAGGAAAGAAAACATGTGGCCATTGGAACAAAATCACATGGTCACAAATATGTGTGGCATGTCTTTTAGATTTACCGTCTCCACTCAAAGTGACACACATGGCATGTCATTATTATATCACAATCATGAGGTCATGGAGTGCTTCAAGTTCTCAAATGTCTTTATGTAATGTCTGCAGATGCATTGAACTTTAGTCTTCACTCTAAAATGTTTTTGCATCCACACCTTTCCCAAGACAATACTTAAACATACCATGAGTATATCCTAAAAAATAAATAATGCAATCATATTACTTTTAATAAATTTGGGATATTAGAAGAATATAGGTGACAATTATTTGTGGTCATAGAGACACAAATTTCCTCTTTTGTTTTTAAGGTGGCATCCACAAACTTTGTGGATGCATCGAAACATTAAATCCACTTTATATTCATGTGCATCCTCTTTCTCCTGCAGACAATAAATAAACACACTACAATCATATTTAAAACCAAATTAAATCAAACACATAAAACTTTAAAATACTAGTGATATAATAAAACACGTAGCAGTCAGAACGGGGTCACAGAGTCACGAAGTCTCATTGTGAGTTAATGGTAGGTGGTGTACAATTTTATTATTAATCACCCCCTAAATTTTTCACGTTATATCTTTGTTGATTGGCAACAACCACTTTCTCCTTGAATGAAACTGTGAAATTATTTGGGATCATTATGAACTATTTTGTAGTTACCAAGTCACCATCTTTAGTGTGCAATTGTGGCATGTTAGTACCTATGAAGAAAGAAATAATTTTCTCTGAAAAATAATCTATTTATGAAATGGTGGCTATGAGATGATGTAGTAGTTATAATTCAAGTGAAACCCTATTATGAGAAATAAAATTTTCACATAAAATGATATAAAAATTATGCATAATATTTGTGTTAGCAAGCAATCACTTCTTGAGCATTGTGGAAATTTTGGTGCTTCGTGATAAAATTTGTGATCACCTATTATAAATTCTACTTGCTCTATCTCTTGGACTTCAAAATGTTCACTATATTTTTATCCCAATCTTCTATATATATATATATATATATATATATATATATATATATATATATATATATATATATATATATATATATATATATATATATATAATCAAAAATGGAGGTCACTGATGATTTATATTAATTGTGTTCAATTTTTCATATCTAATTCAATTTCAATTCAAATTTTAAAGGCCATTGTGTGTTACATATAGTTCACCCCTCAACACTATGAATTAATGGAAGGAAGAATATAATTTTCTTATTGATCACCCTCCAAAATCTTCACGTTATAGATTTATTGATGTGTGGGTCCATGGCCTTAGTCACATAGAAGAATCTCGAACCTACATGTTTCACCATCTCGTAGTCTTAAGGACACAAAGGTCACTAAGATGCATTGTTCACTCTTATGGTCTCTTCCTATTGTAAGTTACATGGATGCATTGAATTATTTATTCACCTTTTATGTGTTCTTAAATCCAAATATATTTAATCTTTACATTTTTTGTGGCCACATTTTGGAATCTTGTGTAGTGTGTCCTCGTCATGTTCCAAGTCTTCATTATCTTTTACATTTACCATGCCCACTCAAAGTGATGCATGTTGCATGTTTTTAGTGTCTCAAAATCATGGGGTCGTGTAGTTCCTCAAGCTTCCAAATGTATTTATGTAATGGATATGGATCCGTTTAAATTTAGTCTTCACTTTATATTATTTCTATAGAATTAATAACTTTAGTCACATCTATTAATATGAATATCCATGTGTCTCAATCCCATAGTCTCGAGATAACAAGGTCGTAGAGCAGCAAAATTAATATCTTCTATAAAAGTTATCTCTAGTGGAATCTGCAAATGCATTGGATATTTTAATTCACCTTTATGTTTGTGCACTTCAAAATATGATAATGACTTGATCTATAAAACTATTCACACATTAAATATTATTTTAAATTATACTATGCTCGTGAACCAAAAAATAATTGAGACATGCTCAAGTCATTTGTGAGGAGAGGCCATCTGCATGACACTAGGATGAATGGAATTTGTCATCATCATGGACTGTCTATGCCTCAAGCCAAAAAGGTAATATGTTTAAGTCTACTTGATTGAATAGTGGCCATGGAGTCACAGATTCCATGAAGTTCACAGAGATCACACAGAGTGTAAGTTGAATGCAATCCTTGTGTTACTATGAGTAGCAAGATTTATGTCGTGAGGCATGGTCCTATCCTCCTAGATTATTTACTTAGAATTTTTGTCCTCGAATCATGGAGACATGGAGTCATAAGGTAGGCATATGGTCATGTAGTATAGGGTAGAATAAAAGGGCATTCACTGCATTACAAGTTGTGTGGCATGAATTTTCCAAGTGGCATGATCCTATGTATCACAGGCAAAGTCACAAAGAATGACTATGATAAAAGACAATCATTTTATTTCATGTAAAAACACTTAGTTAAAGTGATCATTCACAGTAACCATACAAGTACAAGGAAAATCTCAGTGACATAGAGATCTCTCTTTGGGTGAAAGGGACATGTGGTTAAGTCAAACTTGTGGCTAAAAGAGAGACCTCAAATAGAGATTATCCATGGCCCATTAAGTGTTTGATGATGGAAATTTAATCGTAATTGCATGTCTCCTTGCTAAGACTACTACAGGTGACTCATGATTCATATATCCTGGTCATGTTGAAGTGCAATTGTAGAGAAAACACCTCGATATTTTGGTCTCAAAGGTTCTACCATTGGCCAATTAATATATTCACATGTGATGTCAATAACTTGGTTGCGATCAAGTATCACCAACTAAGGGCTTAATATAAAGGCCACGACCATTATGTGGTTCTAATATTAGGCCTATTCCCTTTTAATATGTTCTAGACTAATCCCTATTATTAGCATTCTTATCTTTACCTTGCATTGGAATGCTATGAAGGGAGAATTCCACCTACTAAAGAAATATGCAACTTGTAGCTACAAACTCCTATTCTTATTATATACTTTTCCATTCACCATTGAATACTTATGTAAGTGAAAGTGTTTCATGGAGTTTAAGATCTTATTCAAAAATGTAGGTACTAAATTTAACTTTAACTTCACCATATATATGAAGAGGCCTTGAATCTTTCTTCAAACAATGCACATGTATTATTTATGCTTCATCACATTTATTAATCAAAACTATTTTTTTGATGTAGTTCTAAACATGTTTCCAAGCTCTTCCTCTCTAAATATTTTTTATTTTATCTTTAAACCATTGCCATACCTTTCTTTAAACAATATGTACTAAAGTTGCATCACGTGACTTGTTTACTTATGTAAGTTTAAATTTTAATAGACGTTATTAAAAGGATTGTAGTTCACTTGGTGAGATGATGATATGTTATATGTGTTATTTATCTAAGTCACGATACAAATATTTATAAATATCTCAAACATTAAATGTTAGGTTCAATTGTGATATAATTATATACTTATTTAAATTATTATAATCCTTTAGTTAAAACTATAACATTAAATTAAATTAAATTAACAGATTTTTTACCCATGCTCAAAAATTAAAATTGATTGATTTTGATTTTGGTTTAATACTATTTTTATCATTAGTATATTTTCATGCTTATAAGTTACATCAAGTGGTCTCTTTTACCTATTTAAGTTCCAATTTGAATAGGAAATATTAAAAAGATTATAACCTTATATTTAAAGATGATGATATACCACATATGTTACACCATCCACCAAAATACAAAATTTTAAAATAATTATTCACCCCAAGATATGCACATGAGGATATTTTGATAAGGATTGAATAAGTATGGTAATGTTCACGTGAGAGACACAAAACCTTTTGTAGTATCTAGCAATACATAAAAGGTCTCAAGTTTCATACATCTTTGTGTAGGAATACCCACTAAAGATAGAGTTGCATAGGATGCCGGATTGCATAATAAAAACTAAGGAACAGTGAAAATAATTAGTATTTTAATATCGATTATACACATGAAGATAAAATCTAAGGAATCTTTTTTATAGAAGATGGAAAAGTGGGTCCAACTATGAAACAACTGGTTAGGAATATTTTAAATAGACAGTTCGACATCTTATTTAGGACATTCATGTTTGCCACATCTTTATATAAGTTTTGGAGATCAAACACATGTTGAGTCTTTTGAAAACATTGTAGGATAGGATTCATTTCATATCAGCTTACTCATGTTTTATCATGGTTTCATTGTAATTATTGATGCAATCTCTTTATATCATGATGAATAGAAGGAACACTTGTGTGGGTTTTATGTTATAATTATATGTTGTTGTTTTTTCATTATAGTTTGGTTAATGCTTGAATGGTTTGTTATGCGCATTTATGATATTTATAGCTCTTTTTAATAATGGGGAAGTTGACGATCTCTTGTTATGCTTTAGGTGAGGGCTCGAGTCTTTCACTTTAGTGATATGTATGTGTATTAGTGCTTATTTTTTGAGTGTATTCAATTATGTGTAGGACTTGAAAACCGACTAACTAAAGCATAACATTTTGGTTATGTTACCAGGACCCTATTTACATTAAGTGTAGAGATCAATCAAGTGCATGTGGAAGTGGTGTGGAATATTTTAGCCGATGGATACAAAAATGGAAATTAATACCCTAATAATGAAAGGTTAAATATTCATCTTGCAAAGGCTAGGATTTTGGTAAGTTAGAGATGATATTAGATTAGTGATGCAGAGCATAAAACAACTTGTCTCACTTGAACTTGTTTCAAAATACACTTCCTTGGACCTATGGCTTCTTAGGTCAATTCTTCAAGCAAAGGTCAGAGGTTCTCCTGTTTATTGTGTTTAGAGGGTAACATGACCCTATAGAAAATATGAAAACAAACACAACTCATCTATTCACCTCTACTAACACTTAATTCTGACTGTGCTAAACAAGTTCATTTTCTGTTTTTTCATGCAAATGTTCTTTGACACTTTCACTAATTCAAGGGTGCTCTATTTACTCTATGATTCTCATGAATCTGTTTATGTTATTTTAATCTTATTAAACTCCTAAAAACATCACTCAATCCCTTATCACTTCCTATCTCAACTTTCATAATTCAACCTGCATAAAACTTAGTCCTAATAGCCCTTTTTGGGTCCTTGTTGTTTAGTACAGAATCGTACCTCAGATTTTGGACAAACAAATCACCTTTTCTGACACTCTCTATTCCATTTTATCTGTCCACCAAGTTTAATCCATCAACTCATCCACTAGATCACTCTTTTGACCCCTTATTCGTCACTGTTAGGTCTCTCTAGGTCTCTGTTTACTCTTGCAACACACAGTCATCCTTATCTGTACGGACAAATACAGTTAGTGAAAAAACCTTAAAATATCTTTATAGACACTATTTCCTAGGTTATGTCCAAGTTATATGAATTTTCATCAGGTTGATTACTCACAAAATGGATTTTAAACCTTAAAACCCTAGAAACAGGGTTCACTATACATATCAAGCTCGAGAAGGGTTAATTAAGAATTTTGAATATTACATCCACTTCCATGAAATTTCAATGATTGACTAAGGTCTGTGATAACATATTACACGTCTTTTAATCTTTAAATACCTACCATGATGTCTCTTTACTTGGATTTAGCTTCAGTACTAACGTGACTGTGTGCAAACATCATAACCTACAGGTTAGAACTTCAGTCTTTCACAAAATGCACAAGGAGAATAAAATAAGATCTCTTAAGGAGTCTCATGAACATGATAATACTATTTACAAAACTACAAATGTCATCCAAACTACCTTTCACAAAGGTTATCCTGCAGACAAACCTTGCTCAATCTTTCCATCTCATCACATAGGGTGGCAGAGAATCTTGGTCTGCTACAAATTTTGAATGTATTTCAGACGCAATACAAGTCCAAGTGATTTTTGAAACTTCACAAGAAATTTACACAACATGTACATATAATTACAAGTGCATTTGAATCAACTTTAAAAGATTCTTACTTGTTTATGATGCTACAGAGTCCTATAAACACAGATCACGGAATACATCATTTGCAAGTTAAATTATAAATTAAGGAATTCTCTATACACCTGCTATACTTTCCTCCTCAATAAACTCTCATTCATTAATATATATGTCTTCAAATGCATAGTTCTTGCCTATCACACTCATAAGCTTTCAACAATCATGAAACTCAGTCTTCAAGAAAACAGGGTACCAGATACAACAGTGACTACAACTTTTTTTCAATTATTCAACCAAGAAAACTTGCATGTCTTTTCTTTTTTCGGGGTTCTCCTTCCTTACTCATTCGAACATATTATATCCACCACTGAGAATCCAAAAATGACAAGCTTATAATATTAGTAACTACCAAAACTGATTCTTTCCAAAAAACTCTAATCCACTCTTGGAAACTGCCTCATATGGGCTTACAAAATATTTTATGACTAGAGGCACTTAACCACACATTTAATGACTTTTATCAACCCTTGCAGACCTAACACTAACATTAGACAAACATTCCCAACTAAGAAACATCAAAACCCTCTCACAACTTTCCCCAAACATTCAAATATTCAAATAATAGTTTTGGCGGGAAATATCTTTTTGAATGTTTCAAATAACTTAGCACCTCTAGAACATCAAAATAGGATCCACAAAGGAATCCCAGACACCTAAATCAAACCAAAAATGGAAACTAACTAAGATGCCCCTACATCAATTAGCACAAGAGAAAAAAAGGAAGAATGGAAGACTACATGGACAGGGATGAGGTGTTGTGTAATATGTACCCCATAAGGGAAGATGAACTAAGTCATATGGATGTCACAAGTATGCATAAAAAATAGGAAGGCATCTGATTAGTTTGCATGACAAAGGAGTGCAATCCAATGGGGAAAAAGAGATGCATACTAAAAAATCCCTATATGTGGAGATTTAATTTGAAGTTGTGGATTTGGAACCACATGAAGGTGAAGGGAATATTCTGCTTAAGATGATAATATTGTTAGTGTTAACGGAATTTACAATGACAGTGTGCTAAAAATTAAACCACACAATGAAAAAGTAAGATATGACATATTCCAAGCAGTTTTCTATTAATATCGAAGAATAGCTACAAGATATTATCAATATTTAGACACCAGGGTTCATCTTTATTTGATTCTAAGTCATTCGATGGAAGATTATCAACGAAGTAAAGTGGAATTTTATCATGTTGATGAATGATTAAATTTTTTTAGTATAGTTTCAAAATCATTACATCTGAATATATCAGTTGGTTGGATAATGACTTTACCATGTCTTATTTTGACAGATGATTTCCAATCAAATATTCGATCATACCTCAACCAATTGATCCTTAGTAATCTATAAAAATCAGCGTCAACAAGATAATTAAACATATATTTTAAAATTAGGTTGTCAAACCTGTTATGAATTTTCTTGAAGAATTTTTGCATTTCAATGTCTAGAAAAGTGCCAAATTCATCATCATGATTTTCAAATCGAGCCTTTCATAAATAAAATTGATTTATAACTCCAACTTTAATTAGCTTGAGAAAGCACCACATATCGTCTGTTGACCAATGAACCAATTTAAACTTGAAAATATAAGCATCAATGGAATTTGGGCCATGAGCTTCAATTGAAAGTGAAGCTTCTTCAAGATGGAGTTTTTCCTATATAAACCAGTTCCATCTATTGTATTGTTGTCTTTCACTACCTTGATAATAAAATTTAACTTTAGAAAGCCATAAATTAGCAAACCAAAAGTGCATTAATAAATGTATTAAATTTTAAGGAAAATTACTTGAATATTAGGATTTAAGCTAGGCCTTTGAGAAGTAAAATGAAAATGAGGGAGATCTGCAACATATGCAAAACTTATCATGTTTGGATATTGATATGCTTATTCTTGAGGCCTATATGAATTAACTTCCTCTATGCTGAGATGAAATTCCTCATATCATGTTGATTGTTGTCATTTATCTTGTGATGGCACTGGGTAGGCAGATGCCCACTCATGGAATCTACTAAACTAAAACTTGTTGCCACCAAACATAGTGACCATGACATAACTAAAAATTCACAAGCTTAAAAATGAACCGTTTCAAATTTCTACTGTCAATTATCATCACAAACTATTTTAGAAATAATATACTTTGCCAGTTTTCAACTCATTTAATAATGGCAAGTATTTTATTTTTTGCAGGCCAACAGTTAAGTTCATGGTTTGCAAACTGATCATAATTACACATAGATAATTATTATATTCCATTTATTTCAACAAGAATAATATCAGCCCATGTTTCTTTTGAAGCATCAGTTTGAACTATAAATGGACCAGTAAGGCATGGCTCAAGAGTAGGTAATTTTAGACACAACTTGAGTAGCATCAATAGACAATAAAATGGTTTAGATTTCATAGCCATTCTAATGGGCTTAATTTTTGCAGATAGTTTCTCAATAAAATTATTCACATAATACAAACAACCAAAAAATATTTGGCATTGCTCTAAAACTTTAAGCTTATCTGTAAAAACTTTGATTTTTTTGGAGACATGGTTTTGCATTTGGATCTTACCACCTTTAAAGAGGATTATAAGGAATTTAATTTTTGATTGGAACAATTGTTTAATTTTAGGGTTATTTGATAACTCTAATCCATGTTTCTCTACAATATCTACAAAAATATGTAAATGGTGACAATGATCTTCATATAAATCTAAAAATACCAGAAAGTCATAAATATAATTGGCTATATACTAAAAATGTGGATTGAATATTTTGCCCTTACATCGCTAAAATTGGGTAGGACCATTTTTTAAACAAAATGGCATCACAAGTTACTCAAACAAACCTATTACAATGGAAAATTTTGTTTCTGGTACATTGGTTTTTATTTGGACTTGGTGATAGCTTGATTTACAATCAAACCTAGAAAAGATTTTTTTCAACATTTGTTTGAACTAGTTGTTAATTATTAGGCAAAGGCCATTTTATATCAACTGAGCATTACATTCAGCAGAATGTAATTTATCACCATTCCTTTTTTTTCCTCTTAATCTCGAAATGATTTTGGACTATAAATCATGATGAAGAATATTAAGAAGAAGAGGGTTGGATAAGTCATTTCTATAAAAGTTCATGGACTTGATTTCTAACCTTTTCATATTTTTCTTATTTAAGACAATTTTTCAATCTTGAACTAAGAAAATATTTATCCCGTTATTCTAAACGATGATCCATACAACAAGAATTAATATTTTGAAAGATTTTTAAAATGTTCTCTTTTACTGAGAAATAACCTTTAACTATAAGGCTTATAGTATCTTTTACTTTTTTAAGCTTTTTCTCTTGAAATGAAATATCTCTAAGACTAGGCTCTTACCTTTGAGCTTTGAGCTTTTATTGAACAATATCCTTTTAAAGATGGGGTACAAAATATTTTAATCCATCAATATTTAAAACTAAATAATTTGTAAAAATAGTATAAGGTCCTAAAGAATCTATGAAGGGACCTCCTAAAGCAAATCATATTAATTATCGTAAATTTGTGCAAAGATAGTATGTATAATATTGTCACCAATATTCAGGAGGACATTTGTGCTGAAAACTGTAATGCACGAACACCATTCATAATACTGACAGAGAGATGAGTTTGATAACAAATCTAATCTTGGAAAACCTTAGGATAAACAAAGTTTAAACTTGCACTAATGTTGACAAAGGCATCAAATTTATAAAATTTAGATTGTTTACCTATAACTTTAATAGGAATATATATATAGGCTTTTTATTTCATAATATATTTTATTTGGTGTTGGTCAAACTTATTGGCTATATAAGAGAACTTAGTTATTTGGGAACTGGATAGAGTTAAAACTTGAACATGCTTTTTATAGGGTGTAAAAGACTGGGGAACTTTAAGTGGATTATAGGTTGACACTTTTACTAGATTCCATTTTGATTCATTATACGATGATGATGAACTTTCTTCATTGAATTTTTCTATCCAACTTTTTATTCTTCCATAAAAGACTGCTCAGGAGATACATCTTCTAGTTTTGGCATATCTGAGTCACGCTGACATTTATTATGAAATCAATCACTAAAAGCATTTTTCTCAGTTTGTGAATCATTATTAAATATATTTACATATTCTATGAAATTAATATCTACAATGTTTGATTCTAATTGAAAAGATGAGTTTTCACCGTTTTTATCAATAACAAACAATTCAACACCATTTTCTAAACATTCTTTAGTTTCGACCATATCCAACCATTCAAAAATGAATTACTTTTCAAAAATTGCCTTCTCTTGATGAGGAGATTTACTTCAACAAGAATGGCATAATGACCCTTTTTCTTACAATAATGGCAACACACATCTTTGATGTTTCTTCTAGGATGACGGTTATCCCTTCTTTTGAAAAATCTATAAGGCTTAAATCATCTAGGTCGAGCTTTCCTGAAAGCATACTTTGTAGACCTATATTTATGTTTCTTTTTAAAATGTCCAAATTGTTCAACTCCATCAATTTTTGAACATTATTTCGAAGAGATTTTGGGTAAGGCATTATGAATAGAAGCTTGCAAATAATGATTTCTATTTAAAATCTAGTAGCTTCCATTAAATCAACAAAATGCATGTATGAAATATCTTTCCCTAAAATTGCAAGCGATGAAGATTTCATTAACCAATATTCTTTGACCAAGCATAAAGATACTGGATTTTGATAAAATCATTTCTTTCAAGATTTATGGCATGGAATTTCTGCTGATTTTCTATATTTTTTTTTAAAAACTAAGATAAGTGGCATAATTTCATTTTGGCAAGGATAAGTTGATCTTATTTCTTAGAATAAGTTGATCTTATTTCTTAGAATAAGTCGATCTTATTTCTTATTTTGAGATCAACATCGGGGAAAAACTCGATAATAAAAGCTTTAAAAAGTTGTTCTAGGCTTGATTTCATGATGTTTTCTCTTGACACTTTTGAAGAGTGAGTCTACCAGTAAAATGGTAAACCAGTGAAGTTTTTGGTTGCAACATCAATAACAACCATAAGAGTCTATCCATTAGCTTATTGAAGACTAAATTAGTGTGCAACCTAAAGGGTTATAGCCTCTCGTGGATTTGGGTAGCCATTAATATTGAAAATCATCAAAGCAGAAGAATTATAAGTGTGAATGTTCTTTGTTATATATGAGACTCTTGTATCTTATGAAGATACCATTTTATTGATTTGTATCATATTTACTTCATTATAATATTTTTCTTCTTCTCCAAATTCTGTTTTTCCTTTTTATTTTTGAAGGAGTGCTTCTTGTTGTTCTTTTCTTACCATTTTTGGAAATTTTACTCCTACCATTTTCTCTATTTTATTTTTAGTTTTTGACTATTTTTTTTAGACATCTTAAATGATTTTAAGTCTTTGAGAATTTGCAAGGAGATTGATAGGTTTGAAACTATGAAGAATATAAGAGGACAATTTTTGTATGTCTTATGTTTTCATAATTGCAATCTTTCTTTTCTTCTTTCACTTATCTTTTTCCTCAGCATGAAACTTAGCTAACACTTTTAAATTGTCATCTATAGCTTGTAATTATCTTGCAATTGCATCTAGTTTATGGGACTGGGCATCTAAATTTGCTTTTACATACTAGGTCTAAAAATTTAGATAACTCAACTGAAGAAGTTCATCCTTTGGAAACTCTATTGAATCATTAAAATGTTCTAGTAAATAAGACAAATCAACATGAGTTGATGGCTGATTAGCCTTTTGTGTGGATGTAATAAATGACATTTTCTTAGGCTTGCATCCTCCTTCTATGAGTGCAATTTTTTGATTTTATTTGTGATTATTTGTTTGTGTCAGAAATGTCCTTTTTTACCTTCTTAGCCCTTTCAATGCATGCACATGCATCTGAAATATCAAACCTTATTTTTTTATACAAACACTTGAGATATCAAACAGAGAGGGAATCAAGTGAAAGGGATTGAGTTGGACTAACCTTGGTCAATCCTTGATAAAAGACCAAACACTACACTACGTTGCCAATACTCTAAAGAGGGTTCATACTCAAATATATTTCTCCCACATACATGTGTGTGTGAAATGGTGAATGCAAATCTATGTGCTTTTTATCCTATTTACCCTTGACACAAATATGAAAAATGTGACAATACTTAAAATGTAGCTCTAGTGATTCAATGTAAATAATATGTAACACTGTATAACTCTTGTATTTTAAGAATTCTTATCCTTATTGTCTCCTAGAAACTATGTATACATAGGGCTCTTTTTGAATTTGAATTACATACCTAGTGGCGTGTAAAACATACCCAAAAGAAAAGCAAAAGGGCTAAAATAATGGATATAAAATGAAATGTGTCCCAAAAGGATTTATAAATATGAAGGGTCAAGATCGACTAAAATGGGTCAATATTGACGGTTAATCTTAACCCTACTGTCAACCTTGTCCTAGAATAAACAAAACCTTGAAATTGTAAAAGGGGTTTAGAAATATTTTATTTTCAAATACAACTCAAGCAATGTGGATGGGAAAAGGGATTGATGCAGTCATGGTTAGAGATCCTAGTTAAGAGATGTCTTTTGTCGTGTAACCCAAAATTACACAATGGAAATATAACAACAATTTTATAAAAAAAAATTAATGAGATATTACACAACATCATACCGATCGCCAATGATATAGTCTTTCACACAAACAATTACACCAATGTTCACATACTTGCAAACAATAAACTAACACTGTAGTGTTATTAAAATGACCTAAATCCAATAGCCCTTGCTAGATCTACACATAGATCTCTATCAAAGTACTCCTTACAACCACTCTTGAACTATTTCCCAATATAAATCTAGGATCAAATATATTACAGTACTCCTTGAAACCACACTTAAATCTAATCTCAATCTCAAATACAATCTAAAATCGACTACCTTTTCAAATAAATAGGATGTGTTTATATAGATCCAAAATCCACCCCCTTTACATTAATTACTTTCCAACCCACTAAGGTAACAAATATTAAATGCATACAAGTTCCTATAATCATTAAATAACTTTACACTCCCAAAGAACAATAACATGTCACCAAGGCTTATCATTAATTTCAAGAATACATGAATAGGGCATGCCTTACTAGAAATTTGTTATACATAGGTTCTGAGAAAAGAAGACTTTGTGAAAATAATCTATAGCATTTTTCCATAAACTAATTTAACAAATGGACTCATAATTATGTCAACATACTTCCTATAAAACCATAGTTTACTACAATGCTTATAGCATAGTTTGCATTTTCCATATAACACCTTAGCCAAATTTGAATTGATAGAAGTGTTCCTTGTGTCATTTTAATGCTTCTTGGAAAGTTTCATGTTGCTTCCATCTATGACAAACCCAAGCTTACTGTAATTTCACTAAAGTGATTCAAAATTACTTAAAACATTCTAACAACAAAGATATGTAATACCACTTATTTTTACCTATCCTACTCATATATTTAGTTGGTTGATGCAAGATTACATGTACATCTGAATGATATTTCATCATTCACCCCATGTAATAAAATGTGTAAGCATAGTGATCACACACTTACATTTCGTGGGAAATCCACTCTTTTGACCCTGTCCAAAGGTCTCATCACACCTTTGCACCATGTGAGATAATTCCTACCTTCCAATTCACTTGGTGGATGAATCAGAAAAAAAATGACCTCCTCCTCCAAAAACCTTTCATCTCATTATTGTGCTAGCTCTTATTCTCCTTGAGTTGACCTCTTCTATACGTGTTATGAAATCCACTCTTCCATTATGACACTACCCACTAAAACATTTATGCATTTCTATGCATACAAGTTTCTTTCTTTTGTGTGGTACCACTATGCATATCTGCACATGGCTCTCCCTTATTCCACCTTTTGGCCATTGTGCAAGAAAACTTTGTCCACCTCCATCAACCACATTTCTTTCTCTTTCTATAGTCCATTTCTAGAATCTACAGCTTCATACCACTCTTATTTCTTGTCTCTTTCCATACACTTTTCAATGTCAATTCTTCCTCTATTGTTATGCACCTCTCAACAAAGCATTCTAATACTTCTATGATCATACACATTTATTTCCTACGTATGAGTTGATCTCCTACTTATTCCACTTATTCTTTAACCCTTTATTATTTATCTCAAAATCCAAAGGTTTCATCACAACTATAGGCATCACAAATATTACCCATCCTTTGTATCGTAAATACTATAATTATCCTCATGTCATTCTCTCTTTTTTCTCTCATTAAAACCTCAAATAAATGTACCACTTCTACTACAACAACCTCTATTTATGTTGCTTCAATCTACATGATGACTTCAAAAAGATCATCCACCTCTTCACTTTCTACATCCACTTCTACTCTCCAACTATAATTTGTATCCATGTGTTGAAATACCACTCAATGACCTTCATCTCTTTTGCAATCAAGAGATGGTCTTTCTCTTCTCCTTGGTTGAATATGGGATCTCCATAAACTACCATCATAGCCACTTCATCTATGTGCTTCACATATACCTTATCTTTTCAAAATGGAAGATATCCTTCCTCAACATTTGCATCATATGTACTTAACCAGACATCTTCTATTGCCTCCTTCATGTATTTAAAAATACACATTGATATTATTGTCTCTTCCAAAATAGCTTCCTCAATTATATCTAAGGTTTGTTTATTCCATAGAACCTTGCTTTTATTCATATCTGAAACACATGGTGTGAACCACATGTTTTTCCTTTCTTCTTTCATGTTAGCTTCCACCTCAACTTGTAACATAATCTTCAGCCCAACCATTAAGGTTTCACACTGCTCTTCCATATTTTGCACAGTATCCTTGCACATGTCTTGAATCCATTATTGTACCTCTTGAAAACTTATGCAAGTTAATCACTTTTCTCAATTCTCAGTTCTCTAACCAATAAATAAATGGATAACATAATACTCTAGATCTGTTGTTGGACCACTTACAAACCTACATAGATCACACTAATTTTGCACTACAAGATTTATTGCTACACCACTCACAATCCTATGTAGATCTAAGCCATTCCTAATCCAAAAGGCATCGGAATTGAATTCAAATTCAAATACCATGATCGTGTTAATAATGTTATCATGTTATTAATGTGATCATGTTATTGACTACATTAGCAATTTTATCACATTACTTAATAATGTGATCACATTAATAATGTGATCGCGTTATATATTTTCAACACCCTAAAACCCAAATAGGAGCCATTAGGCCTAGTAGTCTTAAGATCAAAGTTTGGTTGATTAATATTTTTAGTTGGGACCAATGTTCTTTTCAATATTTGATAGCATTGAATGATAATTGGAGATGTATTAACCTATGAATTAATTTATTGTTCCTTTGATCCCAATATGGTGTGCAATCAAGCCAATAGATCCCAAATTGACATTATATGGACATATTTCCTTGGATGGAGCTTGGTTGGCCCCAATTACTTATCAAACTAAAATAGATACTTGGTTTTTTATAATATGGTGTGCAATTAAAGACCCAATTGACATCATATGGACATAATTCCTTTCTCAAGGCTCATTTAAACCTGATTGTGTTAGGGACCCCTTATCCAATGGAAGCACAATTGATTACTTTCTTATAAGCAATTAAACACGGAATTATACCAAAATGATTAAGTAACTAGAAACTTGAGACAGCAAAGAATTTGAGAGACAATACACACTCTTGTATTAAATATTACTAAAAGAAAATACAATAAGGAAGATGCCACTTCTTCCTCCACCTCAAAGGCTTGCCACACCTCAAGACCTTCTTCCCTCTCTCTCTTGCTCAACCAAAATAACTCTACAGCCTGAGTTATTATCCCTCCTTGAATGCTTCAGCTGATCTCCTTGACCTTACACCTGTAGATCTCCTTGACCTTGCTTGCTTCAATGCTTTTACTTGCCTTCTTGATAATTACAATACATGCCTCATGGGTCTTTAAATAGAATCCCATGCATACAAAAATAGAACTCTAACTGCAATAATTAGACACACAGCTCGTGACTATAATTAGTCATTTAACATGCAAACACTCGCTTCACTTAACTGACTGTTCGTCAACAGCAGTTCTGGAACACACAGGCGACCGACGCCAGTCCCTACTTGCCTGGGGCTGCCGACGTCGGCCGACTAGCTGCCGACGCCGGTTGCCTTCTGCACTGGTAATGACCGACATCAGTCATGCTATCGACATCGGTACTTCTGAAACTCAGCAACCTCTTCATGTCTGCAAACAGTTGAAGCTTTTAGCTCCACACCCTAACAATCTCCCACTTGGAGATAAATAGCTGCTACTGTACCTGTACCTATACCTATACACCATCTATTTTGTTCCCTTGGCTCTGTATCCCTCTTCAAAGTCACTCTTGAAGACCAACCACCACTGAACCTGTGATGTAATACCTGTCACTTATGCCAAAAGAATTTTGTTGCTCCCAAATTCTCCATGACATACTTCTGAACCAACTCTACCCTTAGCTCAGAAAACTCCCTGTATATGAAACCCTACAACAAGTAACACAATACAATAACAGGATAATGTAGCTAATATTATCCAACCTGGTAAAGATAAAATACAATGGTCAAACCTCCATTATTCTGTAGCCTAATCAAGACCATATACCATATCCTTCTGTCTCACGTGTCCATCCACTCTCTTCTCTAATATGGGAATCCATCCTTCTATCTAGTGCTTTTTTCCAGCTAACAACTCTACCAACAAATACCTATTTGGTTCTTCTCCAAGGACTCACACTCCTCATCCATGCCAAGCTCCCACTATTTCTAGATTCTACCTGCATTGCTTCTTCCATCTTCTTAGTTCTTGACCATCAGTAAGCAATATAAAGAAGGTGAACAACAAATATGAGGTTCACTTACCATTTTTGACCTCCATATGGGTGTTTGAGACTCCTTGATAGCTTGATGTCCACCCAACATCTGTTCCAGTGACCGATCTCAGCCATCTTCCAGTCTGCTCCCGACCGATGTCAGTTCCCTACACTGACCCTGACTGTCGATGTCATTTCCCTGGCCGACGCCGGTGTCCCCCCCACCGACGTCGGTTCCTGCCTAACTGACGTCGGTCTTCTCCTGCCGACTCTACCGACCCTGCTGGTCTGCACATGACCGATGTCGGTATCTAGATGACCGACGTCGGTCCTAAGTGATCGACATCAGTGTCTATGTGTTCCTGTAAGTGATGAAATCTTCATCCGTGAGCTCATCTTGGATCAAACCTCTGTCCATACTGCCCTGCTCAGAATTATTCAACCCTTGTGACTGATCTCTGTCCTTCATCTCCTCCATAAACACCAAGGCTTCTTTGTTCCTATCAAAAGCATCAAATTTCCTTTTTCTGCAATGAACTGTATCTATGCTTTCCGAATATGAACACATACCTTTTGAATCAAGAACTTCCATTCCCTTCTTATTCATGTGACCAAGCCTATTAAGCCACATCTTCGAATCTACAGCTGAAGTAGATAAACCAGAAGTAGAATCAGCAATACAAGTAGATAGATAAAGAGTATCTACTTTCTTACCTCTTGCTAGAACAAGTGCACCCTTGGTAACCTTCCAAGAATCCACTGTGAGGCTTATTGTGCATCCCTCATCACTCAACCTTCTAACAGAAATCAAACTCTGCTTCAGAATCGGGACATGCATAACCTCCTTCAACACCCATGTGTTGTCAATCTGCAATCTCAGCTACACTTTCCCTTTGCCAACTATCTGACAAGGCGTACCATCTCCTAAATAAATCACTCCAAAGTCTCCCTATTCATACTCATGGAACAAATCTCTGTTTGGGGATGCATGAAAAGATGAACCAGAATCTAAAATCCATGATCCTACCTGACTATCCAAAGAAAGTATGAGAGCATCCTGTACCATAATATTTGCATCCTTTGCTTCTTCTTTACCTTCGTGTTGATTCTCTTTATCTCTCAACCAACACTCCTTTGTATGTCCTTTCTTTCCACAAAACCAGCAGGTAATACCTTTGGATTTGAATCTCCTTCCCGACCTTGATTTCTCTTGCTCTACCTTCTCCCTTTGCCTTCCCCTACTTTCTACACTTAGAGCATTCCCTGATGATTCATCTGTGCTTCTCCTACGTATTTCCTCATTCAAGATCACACTCACAACATCATCAAATTTTAAGATTTTAGAAGCAGATGCAGAATTACTTACTGCCATAACCAAACTATCCCAACTTTCAGGCAAAGAACATAAAATCAAGAGAGCCTTTACCTCATCATCAAAAACAATATTGATTGAAGCTAACTGGTTTACCAAACCATGGAAATCACTAAGATGAGTATGTACCGATCCACCTTCCTGCATTTGCAAAGTAAATAGCTGCTTCATAAGAAATACCTTATTAGAAGCCGAGGGCTTTTCATATAAATTTGCCAAGGATTTTATCAACTCTTCCGTTGTCTTGCACTGTGATAAGTTAGAAATCACAGACGATGCAAGGCTCAACCTTATGGAACCGAGAGCCTTCTGATCAAGAACACTCCATTCTTCATCCTTCATATTTGTGGGCTTGCATGCAACCCCACCCAACGGTGAGTACAAATCCTTCTGATACAGATAATCCTCAATCTGCATCCTCCAATGTTGATAATTCTTGCCGTTAAACTTCTCCATTCGTAGCTTAATTTCTTCTGCCATTTCTGAACTCCCACTCAATCAAAAAACCCTGTGAATGACCTGTAATCAAAAATAATAACCTGCTTCCTGCAAATCGTAGCTCTGATACCAACTGTTAGGGACCCCTTATCCAACGGAAGCACAATTGATTACTTTCTTATAAGCAATTAAACACAGAATTATACCAGAATGATTAAGTAACTAGAAACTTGAGACAGCAAAGAATTTGAGAGACAATACACACTCTTGTATTAAATATTACTAGAAGAAAATACAATAAGGAAGATGCCACTTCTTCCTCCACCTCAAAGGCTTGTCACACCTCAAGACCTTCTTCCCTCTCTCTTGCTCAACCAAAACAACTCTACAGCCTGAGTTATTATCCCTCCTTGAATGCTTCAGGTGATCTCCTTGACCTTACACCTGTAGATCTCCTTGACCTTGCTTGCTTCAATGCTTTTACTTGCCCTCTTGATAATTACAATACATGCCTCATGGGTCTTTAAATAGAATTCCATGCATACAAAAATAGAACTCTAACTACAATAATTAGACACGTAGCTCGTGACTATAATTAGTCATTTAACATGCAAACACTCACTTCACTTAACTGACTATTCGTCAATAGCAGTTTTGGAACACACAGGCGATTGACGCCAGTCCCTGCTTGCCTGGTGCTGCCGACGTCGGCCGACTAGCTGCCGACGCCGGTTGCCTTCTGCACTGGTAATGACCGACGTCAGTCATGCTACCGACACCAGTACTTTTGAAACTCAGCAACCTCTTCATGTCTGCAAACAGTTGAAGCTTTTATCTCCACACCCTAACAGATTGTGTATTAGATTAAACTAAATATTCAATTAGTTTGATATGGTGTGCTATCAAATCCATAATTGACATTATATTGAAGGAATTCCTTACACGGGGATTGATTACTCTTAATTACAGATTATATTGAATAAAATACTAAATTTTTTAAATATGATGTGTAATTATGGGAAAATACTCTTATTGGACATTAAATGGACACAATTCCTTGCATGGGGTGAAAAATGCCTCGATTGATATTAGGTGGAAGTAGTTAAGTACATAGGACTTGGTTATCCCCAATTGTGTATAATATTGAAAAAAATATCAATTGATTTAACATGGTGTAATTAGAGCCCTAGATGACATTAGATGGATGTAATTCCTTGCTTGGGGATTGAGTGGCCCCAATTTCATATTATATTGAACCTAAATACTCAATTGGTTTGATATGGTGGGGAATTAGGGATAATGGAACTTGACCAACATTATATGGACAAACTTACGTTCATGGGGCTCAGTTGGCCCCAATTATGTATAAGATAAAACCAAATACATGATTAGTTGAATATAGTTTACAATCAAGGCCAACGAAGTCATAATTGACATTAGATGTATTCAGTTACTTGCATGAGCCTTAGTTGGGCATAATTACATATTCAACTAAACTAAATACTTGGTTGATTCAATATGTTATGTATTTGGGACCAACAGATCCCCCTATTAATAGTATAAGGATGAAATTTCTTACACAAGGCTTGTTGGACTAAATTTCATATCATATTTAGCCAAATATTCTTTTAGTTGAATTTGATGCACAATCAGAATCTTAATTGTTATTAAATGGATGTAATTCCTTACATAGGGTTCAATTGGTCCTGATTTCATATCAGATTGAATCAAAAACTCAATTATTTGAATAAGGTGTGTAATTAGGGCCCTAATTAAAATTATGTTGACATAATTCCTTGGGCAAGCCTTGATTAGCCCCAATTATGTATCATCTAGAACTGAATACTTGATTGGTTCAATATGGTATGCAATCAAGGCTAAGTAAGCCCCAATTTCCATTATATAAGAATGTAATTCCTTACACACATCTATTTTGGACTGAATTGCATATCAAATTGAAAAAATACTTATTTTTTTAATATGGTGAGCACTTGGATCCCTAGTTGATATCATATGGATGAAATTACTAACATTGAGGCTCAGTAGGCCCCTAGGATCAATTTATCCCCAATTAACATCCTTTATATATAGTAATAATTAGGTTCACATGGATGAACTTGGTTAAAATTGCGTCACTCATTGCCATAATTCACTTCATAAGCTCAATCTATGATGATATGGGGAATAATTGATCCCAAATTCACAATCTTTACTTAAATATCTAGGATCAAGGAGCTCAAATTTTCCCCAAGCACCATCATGATTGTACCTTATATGCCCTAATCCTTAATCCCTAAAGTTCATAATCCCTAAACTCTAAACCATAAATATAAAATCTTTAAACCTTGAACCAATCATTTTAGCCCAAATTAACATCATTTAGACTAATAATTAAGTTCACAGGGATTAGTTTAGCCTAAATCACATGACTGATTGCCCCATTTGACTAATTCACTCAATCTATACGATGACATCTATGGTATAATGATAACCCAAAAACACATTCTATAGTCATAAATGGGTCCAAGTGATTCAAATTATCCTCAATTATCTTTGCGATTGACCCTATGTACCCTAAACCATATGTACATTAAAATCTAAGCCCTAAACCATAAAACCTAAACACTATACGTTAAATTTTAAAACATAAACTTTCCCTATTCACCAATTGATTTAGTCCCAATTAACATCCTTTGTAGTAGTAATTAGCTTTGAACATGGCATAGAATGATTAGACATTAATATATAGGTCCTTAAACCTAAACCCTATGCCCTGATCCCTAAAACATAAATTGTAATCCCTGTGCCCTAATGCCCACTACATGCCCCAAACATACATGCCTTACGATATAACTGATTTTATCATGAGATGTCATAAAATGAACTTTTAAACCTATGGCCAAAACTTAGCCTTTGGAGTACCAATATAGTTGTGTATCTAAATTAAATTGGCACAATTTCAAGCCCCTTCAACCTAATTAACCAAAGAGGATGATCTAGTTGATTATTTTAATCAAGGAGGCATTTGAGGCCAATTTGAACCCCTTCAATAGCAAGATATGATTTGGGAAAAAATCAAAATATCGATATTTTATCATGAATTGATCCAATTAGTCAATTTGTGCAATTCCATGCTTGATCTGGGTAAAATTGAGCCTTAAACCAAATTTATGGCTCAATAAATTGTATAACATGTATGCAACATATACATGGCATAACTAACCCTGATTTTATTATAAATTCAAATATGAAGGTAATTTTCATAAATAGGTGAAAAAGTAGCTCAAATGTTCTTTAATCACCTTAGTGATTGGACCCTATATCTAATTACTTAAACCTTAAACCCTGTACCATTTAAATTTAACCCTAAACCCTATACCATTTACATTAAACCCTAATCCATGAGCCATAAACCCCAAACCCTCTAAATTATAGACCCTAAACCCTAAACTACTAAATTTATCCCTAATTAACATCCTTTATATATAGTAAGAATTAGGTTCACAGGTATGAACTTGGTCAAAATTGCATCACTCATTAAACCATAATTGATTTAATTGGCTCAATTTATGATTATGCAGGGGATAATTGAGCTCAAAATCACATTCTTTACTCAGATATAGGTTCAAGGAGCTCAAATTTACCCTAATTACCTTCACGATTGTACCTTATATACCTTAAAACCTATCCCCTAAGCCCTAATCCTTAAAGTTCCTAATCCCTAAACTCTAAACCATAAATATAAACTCTTTAAACCTTAAACCAATCATTTTATCCCAAATTAACATCATTTAGACTAAAAATTAAATTCATAGGGCTCAGCTTGGCCTAAATCACATGACTAATTGCCCCATTTGACTAATTCACTAAATTTTCATGATGACATATAGGATATAATGATAACCCAAAAACACATTATATAGTCACAAATGATTCCAAGTGATTCAAATTATCCTCGATTATCTTTACGATTGACCTTGTGTACCCTAAACCATATATACATTACAACATAAGCCCTAAACCATAAACCCTAAACACCATACCCTAAATTTTAAACCATAAGATTTCCCTATTTACCAATTGATTTAGTCCCAATTAACATCATTTCTAGTAAGAATTAGGTTCACATGGCATAGAGTGATTAGACAAATTATATACAAATCCTTAAACCTAAACCCTATGTCATAATCCCTAAAACATAAATTGTAAGTCATATGCCCTAATGCCCACTACATGCCACAAACATACATGCCTTATGATATAACTGGTTGTATCATGAGATGTCATAAAATGTATTTTTTAAACCTATGGCAAAACTTAGCCTTTAGAGTACCAATCTAGTTATGCATCTGAAGTAAATTGGGGCTATTTTGAGCCCCTTCAATCTAATTGTATGACTATAAAATGTGATTTAGGGGTTGATCAGCTCTAATTTTCCCCAATCACCATCATGATTGTACCTTATATACCCAAAAACCTACATGCCAAGCCCTAATGCTTAAATTTCTTAATCCCTAAATGCTAAACCATAAATATAAACTCTTTAAACAGTAAACCAATCATTTTAGCCCAAATTAACATCATGTAGACTAAGATTTATCTTTGTGATTGACCCTACGTACCCTAAACCTAAGCCCTAAACATTATACCCTAAATTGTAAACCAAAAAAAATCCTTATTTACCAATTAATTTAGTCCCAATTAACATCCTTGGTAGTAAAAATTAGGTTCACACATGGCATAGAGAGATTAGACCTTATATACACCCTTAAACCTAAACCCTTCATGCAATAATCCCTAATTCATAAACCATAAAACATAAATTATAATCCCTAATCCCTAAAACATAAATTGTAATCCCTAAAACATAAATTATAATCCCTAAACCATATGCACTAATGCCTTAATCCCTAATCCATAATCTCTTATCTGTATTAAGTATAACATGATCTTATTATTTAATAATGCAATCACAGTATTCTCAATATAAGAAACACTCAATTTTCATTTCCTATTACTAACCCCAAATGATTATTAACAATAACATGATCATGTTATTACATAATGCGATCACATTATTATTAATATAAGCTTCGCAATGCGTTGGATGAAGCAGAACCGTATACAACACATAACATAATCACATGACATAACGTGATCATGTTATGATTATTTTAGACTAATCTCACTTCTAAATGACTATTTTTAACCCAAATCAATAATTTTGTCCCCACAAACATTCTCTATGTACTTTTGTGAGATCTGTGTTACCTATGTACTTGACTCCACCTTTGAAAAGTTATCAATTATCCCTTTTGATGGGTGATAAATCACGTTCAAGGAAGAGGAATATGTTGAATAAAAAAGCACCAAAGGAATTATAATATTCGAGAGAGAAACACAAGATATGAATGCAAAAACTTCATGGCAGACAAGATACAAACCCTAATCCTAATGAACCAAATGCCATAGATAATGAGCCAATTGACAATAATGAATTAAAAAATGATGAAATTGACCATAATCAATTGAATAATGATGAAATTGACCATAATGAAATGAATAATAATGATTTAGTTAATGTTAGAACATTACATTCAAGGTTTCAAGTTTTGATTTTGTTGATGACGAGTCTATGTATGATGTTTCACCCCCCGTGAATGAAGAAAATTTGATGGAAACAAATAATGATTAAATTAACCATCATAAAAATTTCATGGAAACATATAATGAAGAAATAAACAATGAATAAAATGTCATCCCACCTCTAAACAATGAAAGTAATAATGATTTTAAAACACCCTCTTAACAAATTCCACCATTACTAACACCTCCAAGAATTGTGTGTAGAAAAAATAAGTACTTAATTGAAGTCGATGAAAATATTTTAGAACCAATGCATAAAAAAATGTCTGATTGACATTCAAGAATACTGGCTCAACAAATTTAGGATAATTTCTTTCACAATTTGGATTACGATAGTCAAAGATGTCAATTATTTATTTCATTGATAAAATTGATTAAGATGAGATCTATAATGTTCTTGAGCCCAAAATGGGTGGTGATTTTATTGATCAAGCCAAATGAGAGGCCAAAAACATGGTCCTAGACATTATCTGCACCCCCCAGATGTGTTGGTAGTGTCAATATTTAGTTAGGAAGCATCAGAACTAGAGTTCTGCAACCACAACTTAAACTTTGACAATATTTGTTTTTAGTGTTTCTGCTCTCTAAAACGGTAGTGAAAATGCACTTCTGGGTGGATTTGAATGTTGTAGTGGTGTGATAACATGTAATTTGTTTGTATGGATGTGATCAAAGTAATATATTTGTAGGTGGAGGTCCCAAAGGTAGAAATTCTAATTGGAACTCAAGAAGTTGCTTGTTCATTGCCAAAAAGTTACATTTTTAAACCCCTCACTATAAGTTATCTAATGGATTGATCTCAAATATTTCACCTAATTATTATAAGGTGCAATTAAAGGGCTTAAATAGGTATGGTATGGATTTGATGGTTCATGGAAATGACTTAAAATTTTCATTTTATGCATGTTTGAACTTAGGCTAAAAATTGCATTTTTCTTATATCAGGAAGAGTGTTCTTGAGGCCTAAATGGGTGGTGGGTTTGCCAATTAGGCCTGATGTGAGGCCAAGAACCTAGTCCTAGATGTTATCCCCCCTGGATGTGTTGGTAGTGTTATTTTTTAGTCAAGAAGCATCAAAACAAGAGTTATACAACCACAACTTAAACTTTGACAACTTAAACTAGAGATCTAGAAACTTAATGAGTAATTAACCTATTGATCTATTAACCTATTAGGTGGTGGTATAAATTTAATTAACCTATTGACTTATTGACCTATTAACCTAGAAAGTGATTTGTTATGGATTCTCCATTCAATGTATGTGATTGCATTAGTTTCATGTTATCCTTGAAGGTCCTTGAGGCCATGAATATGTTGTCATTTGTGTAAGGTTGTAGGTGGATGAATGACTATAAGTGGTAACCAAGAAGTGAATGTAGGTCATAGTCAAGGAAGGGAGCTTGGAGTGATTCCACCATGTTGATAATTTGTGAGTCATCATGCTATTAGTTTTCAATGTGTTAAACCTATACATATCTAAAAATAAATGAGTAAGGCATTTCTATATGGAGAACTCATTAAAAAGTGTTACCTATGCCCATATATCCTGTTTTGCCTATGACAGTCCAATATGAAAGTAAATGGTTGTTTCTCATGAAGGGAATATGACTTGGTTGTAGATAATGATATATAGATTTAGAATTATCATTGAGGTGGAAGTTTAATTTTTATTTATACAAAATATAATGGTAAATAATCAACATACAATCCTCTATAATAAAGAAACCTTGTTTATACCCTGTTTTGGGTTAACAGTCACATTATAAAGGGAAGTAAGAGTTGTTTCTTAATCTTGTCAAGTATTCCATTGAATATATGGACTTGTATTATGATCCCATCATCAAAGGATGTTTTTAATCTCTTATAATATTCAGGAAAGATTTGAAATTGAACTAATACTCCATGTTGTTGTCACAGGCTTGTAGGGTGCCTTGTTGTGCACAGTCAAGATAGAGAGGAGAGACTTTTCTTGTACATATGTCTATGATAATGGATATAATGGTTTATATGGTTGTAAATATGTGGAAATAAGGTATTGATAATTGTAAAATTCATTAAGATATTCCTTGACACTCATTGATACACAAACCATGTTGTCACAATCCTAAATAGGATTCAAAAACCTATGTTTTGACGGTTAGAACAGAGAATAAAGAGAAATGAGATGTATGACATATTTTATAAGGTGTGTGGAGTTAAAAAATACTTAAATGTGTCATTTTTGACCTTTTAAACTTTTTATAAATCAATATATTGAATTGTATAACCCATTGGCCTGTGCAAAAACCTAACTAGGGTTTCAAGAGCAAAAACCTCATAGAAAGAGTTTTAACTTTTAGAAATTAATGAAACTTCATAATATAACATGTTTTGATGTATTAAAAATTAATAAAGTGGTTTTGATGTCGTTTAAGGCTGTATAATATGGATTTGGTGACTATGGGTTTAAGATAGGGCTAATTAAGCCTAATTAAAGGGTGGTTTACAAAGGAAGTGTGGTCTAGGAGTGGAGTTAGATCATGAAATTTTAAAAAAAAATATAAGGATATAGAGGGTGGATATAATAGGTTTTAAATATGCATAATATTTGATATATTTATCAAACCAAGATAATTTGCACAAAAAAAGGCTAGAAGCCTAAGGAGACCATTGCAAGCCCTATATGTGGAATTGAATGTTGAATTGTGTTTGACAACTTGTAAAAGGTTAAGTAAGTTTTTATTTGACCATATAAGAACATATATGATATAATACTGACTCCTTGAGACCTATATCAAGTTTTGGTACTTGAAACCTAAGAGAATTGCCTAGTGAGAAGATAGTGAAAGAGTGAGAGGATGTTTGTGAATGGAATGAATGAAATGAGTTAGAGAATGAATGTGAGAGGTTTTTAAGAGGTCTAATGACACAAATAAGTGTCTCCAAAGTGTAAAATAATCAGGTATAAATAAAATAAGTCCATTAAGCCTAAGTGATAAGAGTGTCATTAGTCATTTCCACTACACACTAAAATAAAAACTTTATTTTAAAAAAATATGGAAAAATTGAGAATTATAGCATTGAAAAGAATATTTTTTTAATCCTCACTTGTGTACAACATTAAATATGAGATCCAATAGATAATAGTTTAGAATATCAAAACAACATTATACAATAACACATAATGAAATAAAAACTGAATATAAATTAGATAGATTGTCATGATAGGCATACAATATAGGCACATGTGTGAAATGTCAATAATGCATAGATTGCCATGATAGGCATACAAAAAATTATATCTAAAAACATATTATCTAATGTTGGTTGAATGTAATATGTGTATATACAATGCTAAAAATGCATAAATTTCCATTTAGGCATACAAAAAATTACATCTCCTATAAGACATCCTATTCATCAAATAGCCTCCCTCTCTTTGCCTTCTTTGAAGAAAATTCTACCTAGGATGCCCTACTAGTAGATGGAGACCCCTATAATGCCTTGAATTGCTCCAAGGTCTAACCACAGGTCCTATGCTCATAGCTAGCTTGCAACTAAGCCTATTCAAATACAAGAATTATTACAAAATTAACATAAAATACATTCAAATAATTGTTAAGAAATTAATTTTAAACTACAATAAAAATCATTTAAACATGCACTTACTACAAGCTCATAATACTATTCAACCTATTTTTCATGTTCAACAAGTCAATGGCAGCCTCATCTATCGAAATAGACGTCTCAAATATGGGAGAAACATGAGAAGTTGCCCTACTAATCATCTAACTAGGTCTATCAGATGTCATAAGACAAACTTGCATACACAATACATTTACATAAGTTATATTTTCCCCAAGTACTTGTAGTAAAATTATTAAAATGGGTCTATTTTCATAATTCAAAATTACAAGAACTAATATATACCTTTGTCAATGCCTATGCAGATGACATTGTAGCTACAATGACAATGTCTATCTCAGCTTGTAGAGAGGGAGGATTGTCTACTCTATCCATCAACTATTCTTGTAAATAAGGTCTCACTTACCTTTATATAAATTATCAAATCTTATATATGGAAACCATGCATATCATGAAAAGATAATGTAAACCAAGAATCATGGAAGTATAACTTCCATACAACATGCATATCATGAAAATACACTATAAACCAAGAATCATGGAAGTACATGACTGCCATATAACTTGCATATCATTAAATTACAATCTAAAAAAAGAATCATGGAAGTATAACTGCCATATAATGTGCAATAGCCAAGAATAACAATTATTTTGCATGTTGGAGGTAATATAAAAATTGTAATACATGTAGAAAGTGTGAGTGAAAGAGTAGGAGGTGGAAAGAATAGTATCATTTTTACAAGGCAAAGTTAGGGAGAGAAAAGTAATAAGAGACATATTAATAACTTTGTCCTTACTTGTAAAGCTTCTTTGGATAGAGTAAAAAACCATTATATGTTTACTGGGAAAAGATTGAGCTACACATATATGGCCATCATCCTTCTATTATATATTTGATATCAATCATCTGTATCTCTATATATAATAAATGGATTGATATCGCATTCATTTATAATATATGGATGACAAGTGATTTATGGGAAAGCACCCAACGAATAGAAAGGAGCACGAGCCAAGGTAAATCTACCTCTTGACGAAGGTGTGTGTAAATAACATTCTACCAATAGGTCGAGGAAGGGAGGTCCTTGTCCAATATATCAAGTTTTAGCCATATAAATATATTATCTTCTTTTTTCTCAAGAGAAAAAAATTGGAAAATAGTTTGGATGTTGAATTGGAAGAAACTGCAAGGTGTAATTGTTGAGGCTAGCATATATTTTAGTACAAACATAAATGGTGGCTCTCCCCGCAAACTTGTATATTACCTTAAATAATTCTATTTTAGTATGATTGGAAGGTGTATCAAATATATGTGAAGAGTGTGTCCTTAAATTAGGATTTAGGCAAGGAATTTTACATATACAGCCAAAAGGATACATGGTCCTAGAGAGTGGCCATAATGAAAAGATGACAAAAGAATTTTTTGATAATATGCAAAAAGAATTTGAGATGTCTATGCTTGGAGAATTGTCATTTTTCTTAGGGTTGTAAATATTTCAGTCAGATAAAGGAATTTTTTTATCTCAAAGTAAATATGCCAAGGAAATGTTGAAGAAATTTAGTTTTGAGGATTGTGCACTAGTTGGCACACCAATGTGTATAGGATATAAAGTCAGCAAGGATGAAGATTTACCTATTGTAGATCAATATTTATATAGATCTATGACTGGTAGTCTTTTATATTTGATGGAATCGAGGCCAAACATCATGCATGTAGTAGGTATGGTTGCAAGATATCAGTCAACTCCAAAAGATAGTCATGTTTAGTTGGTGAAGAGAATATTCAGATATATCAAAGGGACATTGGATTATGGATTGTGGTATCCCACAGGAAAAGATTACACTTTGGTTGCTTATATAGATTTAGATTAGGCAAGTTTCTTGGATGACATAAAAAGTACAAGTGGAGGAGCTTTCTTCCTTGGTGATAGTTTAGTATTATGGCTAAACAAAAAGCAGAATTCAGTATCACTTTCTACAACTGAAGCAGAATATATTGCAGTGATATTGTGTCGTGCTCAAGTGCTTTGGATGAAGCAAAATTTGGAAGATATCAAGGTAAAATATGATGAACCTATTTATATTTTTTGTAACAACACAAGTGTTATTAATATTTCAAAAAATCCAATGATGCATTCAAGAACAAAACATATTCCCATTAGATATCACTTCTTGAGAAAGTAGGTTGTAGATCAACAGGTTAAGATGGAATATATCAGTACTACAGAGTAGATTGTAGATATTTTTAAGAAGGCACTACCAAAAGACACATTTGATTATCTGTGGGAGAAGTTGGGAGTAATTTCTTTTACTTCTTGTCATTAAGGTTCAGCATCAGTTGAGGGTGAGCTAAGTGTTAGATCTAGGTAAGCCCTTTGACATTGATGTCAAAGGGGGAGAAGAACATAAACAAGTACAAGTATAAGTACAAAAATAAGTGCAAGAATAGGTACAGAGAATAGGTACGAGTTGATATAGTAAGGATTTACTATATATTTTTTAGATGGCAGTATGTGTAGATTTTAGGATGTGGCAGTTTCAGTTTGAGGTTGCCATCAATGACAAAGGGTGAGATTGTTGGAAATATTATCATTGATTTCAAAGGTCTAGCATTATTGGTGATAAAGGCCCCATTGCATTTAATGGTGTTTTTAATATTCATATCTTGGCTAATATGTGTTAATATTTATTTAATATTAATGAATATATTTTTGATTGTATATAAGTCAAAAGAGGGCCCATGGAGAAGTCAAAGAGTCACAAGGTAAAAGACAAAAGAGGAATGGGACATATTTTTTCATAAAGAGTTATCTTGAGGAATTTCAAGAGTCACCATGTGAAGGCAAAAGAGGGTATGGCGCATTTTTCCATGAAGGGACACTTTGAGGAATATGAAAAGTCACCAAGATAAAGACAAAAGAGGAAAGAATGCATTTGCTTGTGAAGGGTCACCATATGACTTTTCAAATGCAAGGATATGAAGGGTCATGCAAAGTTTGGTTCCATTTTCCATGAGGATTGAAGGGTCATAAAGGGTGAATGCCAAAGGTCATTTGGAAAGCTATAAAGGCTTGAGAATCCATTTGTAATATGCAAGAGAGTGCATGGTTTGTATTTGTTTTTGAAGAGAGAAAAGCAAGATATATTGTAAAGTTCTATCATTTGTTGAGTAAGCAACATTAAGAGATAGATGTGTTTTATACACAAGAGGAGTTGGTGCTCACAAATCTTTGCAAGGGTTGGTACTCCTATGGGTTGGTGCTCACAAATAGTTGTTGTGTTGGTACTCAGTAAAGGGGTTGGTGCTCCTGCAAGTTGGTGCTTTTGAACTTTGTAATTTGAGTTGGTGCTCATTCATATACTTGAGATTTTTCTTTGTGGTTTTTTCCACTTTGGGTTTCCATATAAAAATATGCTCTCTCTCTCTCTCTCTCTCTCTCTCTCTCTCTCTCTCTCTCTCTCTCTCTCTCTCTCTCTCTCTCTCTCTCTCTCTCGTGTGGTGCATATTATTGTTTTAGTGTTATTGCATATATTGAATGTGTGGTTAAGTGGTTAAAGAAAAAAATTGATTAACAAATAAGATATATAATATACTGATTCACCCCCCCCTCTCAGTATATTTCATGCTTAACATCCCCACCACACCAATGCATGAGAATATGGCCCTATTTATCTTCATGGGATTCAACCATGTTGATTTAAATATCCATAGATGATCTAGTGGGCATCAAGTAGAGAATCTTATAGGCATCTTCATAACAACATGCATTCAGATCATCATTGGATGCATATAGGTTGACAAGTCCAATAATTTGATTGTCAAAATAAAAAAGGATCCAAATGACCTGATGAATGGGGTCAAAACTCCAAAAAACACTATTTTTAGAAATATTAGGTGTCAAAAGAGTGACAACACCTCCATGCCCTGGTTCATGACAAGCAGCCTAACATAAGGCACCAAGCCAGATAGTGTAAGAAGTAAATCAAAAATCTTGACTTCTTGCATGTAGAGAATTTTTATGTGGAAAAGTATTGATAACTATTCCTAACCATATACTTACATGTCATATCATTAAGACCTTGAACATTCTATGAGTAGACTAGCATTAAGAAACATTAAGATTCATATCATTTCCCTCTATAAGGTCTATGAGGGTTGCAAAATGATTGAAAGTATGATTGTTCACCGCATAGTCACCTAACTGGAAAAGATACCTTTTTTTTGGGTTATACTCAGCATCCCTAGAAGGTAAGGGACTACAATAATGCCATAGAACAGCATTATAATTGAGATGAATGACATTGGTCTCAAATTTTAAAACTATAACCCTAAAATGGGGTTATGAGGATGGAGCTAGAATAGCAAAAAGTGGTGAAGGAAAAAAGAAAAAATAAATAAAGAATGAAAAATAAAGGAATATAAAGAAACAAATGGTTTTAATTACATCCATGAGACTTAACGGTTTATGGGACTACAAAATATATCAATTGTTTTAATTGTTCAAATATTCTCAAGACCCAAGGTTTCTTTTTTTTTTTAAAATTGTGTTTCACTGAACTGGGTTAACATCTCCTCCAACTTTTTAAATATTTTTTCTCAAATATCTACCATGTATTCAACTCTCAATTTTTCCATACATTTTACTTGTATATCCATGTACCAAGGATACTCAAGGATAAAGCGCTCCTCTATTTCAATTGTCATTATAGTGTAAAAATACAAACATTATTGCCCTAGTACACCTTAAGATATTTTATATCCAACTAATTTCAAACCCTATATACTTTTTCATTATGTTCATAAATTAAATTTAACATTGAACATTTAAATATGACCAAGGTAAAGTATCATCAAATAAAACTAAAAAGAAAAAGTGGGTAAGTAATAAATAAAAATAGTCATCACAACATGAAAAAGAAAAAGAAAAGGAAATAAAATGTGTGTTGTGGCATCTACATTGGGTAGTTGGTTGGAAAGGAAGAGAAGGAAATGGAAGTCATGTGTGTTTGTCTTCTTGGTTGCTACTTCCTTCTGTCTAAAGTTGGTTTTTCTGTTAGCCGTTATAAAACAAAATCAAACATTTTATTTGAATGTTATGGGAGAGAAGGAGTGGTGGATGTGTAATGATGAGAAAAATCCATCGAGTATCAATATCCTTAAGTAGCTTATTTCCTTTCATTAAATATTCATCAAAATTTTGAAATTGTAAAAAGCTTTTCAAACTTCTACAAAATTATGAATGGATTTCACGAATAAGATCTTCAACTTTTGAGACTAATGTAAATTTGCTCATAATTTTGAATGTCAAATTCATTCTATGTGTCATGCAATGAATACTAATCATATATGGTGTACAAGAAGTTTGTAGCCTTATACAAAGACCACTTATTTGACCTTGCATAACCGATGCTCCATCCTCCCCTACACAAATAATCTTTATTGCAATTGAGAAATCATCCATGCCATTAACCTCTTTCAAATTATTCTTGACTGGTTCAAAAAAGTTTTAAGAAGTTACATTTTTTTTATTTTATAAATGGCAACAAAATGAGGCTGAAGAACATGGTTCACAACAATGTAAACATGCATACACACCCAAGAAGTGTTATCAATGGTTGTAACTTCATCAAGTGATGGTGTTATATATTTTTGAAGCCTTATTTTATCTCAAAGATCCTCCTTTTCTACTTGAAAAAGACAGTTAGCCTATTCCCATCCATTAGTAGTTGACCAATGAGTATTTGGAAAGTTTGGAATGCTAAAAAATTATAGCACGTCTTTATATCCTAGATAATCAGTCATTGGTCGATCTTTGTTTAAAATGTGAAAAATAACACAAAGCTATATAGTCTTTAATAGTTGGTTGATTCTCATCATTTTTCCAAACAAAGCTACAATGGTCTTTCCACTTGCATGAAGATTTTGTTATTTCTTTAGGTACTCATTATATTCACTCGCATACCTAACATGAAGAGACTCTTCTTTTATCCTCCATCGTATCAGTGATTTCTCTTTTATGTTTATAATTTTATTTTTATAGCCTTTCTCCACATGCTTCTCTATGGTATCTAGTTTTAACTGCAAATGTATATCTCTCCTTAGTTGCCAACTACATATCTTGCATCTACACTCTTTTGGTGGCTCATTGTATCTTCATTCAAAATAGGTTCAAATAAAAAGATATTTAGAAACCTATTTTACTTGAAAAACTCCTTGAAATTTATCATTTGTGTGACTTCCTTTTTTTTGAGTTGTTACCAATTTCATGAACTACTTGTAAGGTTGATTATCAATACTTTCAAAACCAGATTGTCTTCAATCAGCTATGTTATGATCATTGGCATTGTTAATTGCATCCACTGATCTAAAGTGATCAAAACCCTATTGAACATGATCTTGATCATGAGAAAGAATATTGAGTTCTAGTTGATTTTTTAAATCAGTATTTCTTATTAAAACTTGTTCTTGATGTTTATCAAAATATGACAACAAAGTCTTTTCTTTGGATGAACCCCCTGTTATTTTCCTAACACTCAAACTAGGAGTACACATTAAACAAAAATCTTTCAATGCCAACATTATGAATCACCAATGCAAAGCACTCCTTTCAAGGATGAAATCATTATTCCACTTCTTAAATTAGCTTTTGCATTGGCATTTTTAAATTTGGCACTTTAAAAACAATGATACTAGCACATTTATTTAGAAAAAAGTTAAAAAATTAACTACAAAAATATTAATTTGAAAATGATATCGTAGATAAAATATAAATTTGCACAATATATAAATTTATAAATTAAAACTTGAACCACACTACAACTCACTTTCAAAACATGGAAATAGGGGAAACATAAATTTATAAGGACATGCTACAATTTTTAAGTGATTGTTTTGATGCGCCTTGGATCTTTATTTGTATAGTTTTAGAATAACGGTGATTCTAAGAAGCAACAAATGTTTCTAAGATGTGCATAGGGGTTTTTATAAGTTTTGAGAATAATTTGCAAGTTAAGTAATGAATAATACACTAATTAAATATCTTAGTTATCAAATATATGTATATGTGAATTAAATTTCAAATAATATAATCTAACCTATCTAACAAAGTTTAATCTATAGAAGAGGCATTCTCTTGAAGGAAAGATTTATGATTCTATCAAAGTGTTTTGTCAATTTTTTGATATCTCTTTTATATCTCTATAGCTCAAAAGAATGAAAAATAAATAAAATAAAATTAGTTGAGAGAAAAAATAGAAAAAAAAATGAAAAAAAAATAACGAAAAAAAATATAATCACTATTCTAACTAAGAACAACTAAAACAACAAACTAACAAACTTATATTTCAATGTCAAATATCATAATTTAATGGTCGATCTTAGATTAGTCTTTTGAGAGACTTATAAAGGTTTGTACTCAACTTATACTAAGTATTGTACGTGATTTTACCATATGTACAGCGAAAAAGAGTCTTGGAGAACCATAATTTTGGGGCATAAAAGATAACAAAAGAAAAATATTAATGATTTCAACCTCTCCCTCAATGTCATCTTGAATCTTGATCATGTTACATATATTTATTTAGTAATTTTGGCAAGGTTAAAATATGATCCATTTTAATAACATTTATATAGTCATCCTCTTGTGTTAAAAGGGTTCATTTGAGGTTCATTCAAGTGATGATAGTGTATGGTCCTGGTAGGATTCATTTAAAGCTGAAACTTGAAAGGTAAATTAATGTCATTGTATGATTGAAATGGATAGCGTTCATCATCTTAAATAGACCATAATCAAATGCTTGAAACTCAAATCCATAAAAAATCTTGGCCCTGTGAGTTTCATATATATATTTCTAAAAATATATGCAACTATATCTTCAAAAATTTGAAACCAATATTTTCAATTTTGACCATTCCAAATAATCAAATAATCATTTTGAACAAATATTTCTTAAATATTTTAGTAAAATGAAAATAAACCACTGTGTCAAAATTGATCATTTATATACTTTACATTATCTTCAACAAATTTTATCAAAATCCTAATATTCAATTTTCATATGTGTGTGTGTGTGTGGATATAATAAGAACCACTTAAAACACAATAAACTTAAGATAATAATTATATTTTGGTTAGCATTGTTTGTTAATTAAAATAAATATATATATTTGAAAGGTCAATATGGATATGGTTAAGATATTTTGGCAAACCTTATTATATAATTTATAATTTTCAAACTATAAAAATATTTTGAACATTTTTTTTAATTGTGTCATCTTCACTTTTCATAGTTGTCTTGTCCTATGGCCTCATAGTCAGTGTATTATTTATACTTTATACTCTTATTTTTTGTCACAATTTTTATTATACTTAGTTTGATATATTATTTGGTTGGTCTTTACCACATATTTATTTTAAACAAACAAGATATAGATTTTATTTTTAGTAATAATAGCATGCAAGATGCTTCTTTTAAGCAATGCACAAAGAACAAAATCAATAAACACAATAGAGCTTTATGATCATTTCACTCATATTTTTGAGTAACTTGAAAATATATGTTTCACAAATTTTGAAAACATATCAACATTTTATCACGTGTAAATGAAATAACTGTGTGCAATCAAAATAAGTGAAAGAAACAAAATCCTTTTTTTTTTTTAAATATTTGTAGATTTACATGAAATTTCTAAGAAAACTAACATGCATAATGTTTTAAGTAAATATCTTTAAAGCAATTCTTTTGAGAAAACTTATCATTATATTTATTCATTTCAAGACAGATGACTATACATACAAACAACTGATCTTAATCTTCAGAATAAAAGAAACACAAATCCATACCTTACAATCACAAAGAAACCAACTTATAAATGGTTTGCACCTTACTTTTCAACTTTTCATCCCAATCTCTCGACTATTAGAGCTTCACTCCCGCCAATAGTTTGCATAAATGACTAAAAAAATCTAGAACCTATCATATATGTGTTTGAGAAACTTATATTAATCTTGCAGGTGACATATTAGACCAAAATTAAATTTTGTCTTGATTGGCCTCTCAATATATCGGTGTCAACTAAAAAATAAAGCAAGATTTTTACCTCGATCCTCATAGCTTTAATTCCACATACACCACATTCAATGCTAGAAATAAAATAAATATTAGACTCAAAAATTATTTAGTTTTTTAGTTATTAAAACTATATAGAATGAATAACATGTTTGTTTTACTCGGTTTTATAAATAGTACCAAAAACTATTCAAAACATTTTCATAATTTTAAAATTAGAAATTATATAATAAAATATGTCAAAATGTCTTAACCATATCCATAATTAACCTTTCAAATATTTTTTATTTCAATTAATAAACCATATCAACCAAAATATATTTAATATCTTAAACTTATTGTATCATAGATGATCCTTATCATATTTATACACATATACACATATCAGTATCATATTCATATATATATATAAATACACATATACATATATATTTAATGATTCTAGATAACGCATAAAGAATTTATATACCCACCATCAAAGGGGTCAAAACTATCTATCGACGTGCCAAGTGTCATATTTATTCACATGTACAAAATCTTATCCATTAATGAATAGTTGGTAGTGACTAGATTCCATGTCATGGGGAGTTGGTAATTTGTATGTCACAAGTTCTAAGTTTTTGAAAAAAACAAAAAAAAAATTGTTTTAGTATTTTTCCTTATGTTGGTTGGATCTTCACCGCCCAAGTAGCAGTTAAATTGGAGATGGTTTTGAAAGAAATTTAGAATGAGATATTAAATAAATTATAAAACATCAAATATTATGATATTTTTTATGGCAAAAAAAACTCAAAAGTTATTTTTATATCTTGTAAGGGTTTTTTTTTTTTTAAGATTTTTTTTGTGTGTGAATATTTTTGCTTGTGTTGGTTGGATTTTCATCATGTAAGTAGATACTGGATTTTCAGATTTTTTTTGTGTGTGTAGATATTTTTGCTTGTGTTGGTTGGATTTTCACCATGTAAGTAGATACTGGATTTTCACCGTGTAAGCAGATACTGTGGTGAGAGTACACAATTTATTGGAATTCTGCTATGGTATCATTACAAATGGATTTATACGTATATTAAATTTGTAAGCAGGTATAATAAAATCAATATAAAAGTCATTAAAAAGACTTTTTATTACAACTGTGAGTGATTTAATGCAATGACATTTAATCCAATTTTTTTTTTTTAATATATATTGTAGAAATGCAAAATACAAGATTAAAGAGTAGTAGCGTTGCATTTACAAGCATATACATAACAAGGCATCTCAGTGCAATATGTCTAATAGTCAACCAGAAATCACTTGCAGCGACCACTTACACCGCTGAATAAGAACAATACAAAATGCTGAAAGAACACCAATACAAACGGAAAACTGAGAGAAAAGTTACTCAGGACATCTCAGAAACTTTTCCAGATATTTTGTTTTCAGTGATTTAACATTTGCAAACTGAGCATTTAATCCACATTTAATCTGTGTAATACAATCCAATGACATTTAACATATTAACAATTTTTAAATTCAATCCAATTTCCACCAACATATTTCTTTTTTATTTTTTATTTTTTATTTGTTATTATTTTAAGTTTAATGTGTAAATTCCACTTTTCTTAACTTTGGATTAAAGATTGTCATTAATATTTTACATCTATACATTTAATTGTGGTCGTCAATGTGTCTTATTTATAACCTTCAATCTAAAAATTAAGCCACCATTCGAATATCCATCCTATAATTGCATAACTTAGGTCATTTAATTTTTAATTGTAAGTTCACATTAAAAATATTAACTTGAAGTGTTGGCAACTTATTTGGAAATTTTTAGTATCTTTTCACACACTTAATTTTTATTGAAAAATATGTAATCAATATCAGTAGAATATTTTGTCATGTTATTAAGTTTTGATATTAATTTTTATATATATTTTTTATCAAAAATGAATAATAGAATATTTTCTTTGTTATTTATTTGTTGAAATTAAATGATAAAACTATTTTTCTAGAGAAATTCAATATTTATTAATCATTAAAAATAAATATTTTTCATCATATATATTATTTTTATCTTTAAAAATGTATACAACTGATAATGGGGTCTTAGAATTAATGGCCAATGTGTTTGAAAGAGGATAGGTGCATTGAATATTTTCAACAACCCATCGTGCATTCATAGTGTGTCAATTCCAATTTCTACAACATATTGTTCATATGAAATGTAACCAAAAAAAATTAGATAAAGTATTTTAACAGTTTGGCATGAGTAAATAGTTTACCAAACGCAACTGCACAGCATCCGTAAGTTGAATGTCAAATTTGTTCAGACCAAGTGCAATGTGTATGCCATCATCTACCCAAGAAAGAATATTCAGGAAATCATCTTCATTACTTGATTCAGATTGCATTAACTCTTCAAAACAACAACTTCTAGAATCCCAAAGGTATGTTTTCGAGTCTAAAGCAATAGCAACAACATCCTTGCAGTTCAAATCCAACAAATTTAGGTAATAATCCTCGAACATGTTTGATGCATCCAAGACTCACTCTGGTTACTGGTAAAAAGAAAGATAAAGCATAGAAGCAATGAGTGAATTGAAAAACTGCAAACTGAAACAATGATTTGGCCCACAAATTTCATGGCATGTATAGAATACAACCTACATAGCATGAGGGGGTCAATCATTTTCTTACAAAATAATATTTATTTTTGTTAGTTAAATTAATTTAATATGTGCAAAGCGCAGATACACTTATTAAAAAATGGTATAAAATTATCAATATTTTAAAACAGAATTTATCTTCAAATTTAATCCATGCACTTTAAATTGTATATTATAATTTCACTGGTAGCACTTTGTTGTATTGAGAAGTAAAGCAGAAAATATGAAGTCAAGAGCCATAACTGTTGTGATCTGCATACCTCAAGAATATGGCAATAAGATTTACAAACTGAATTCTCATCATCAATTTATATCTTATCCAAGAATAAATGTTTTCTGAATGAAGTAGATTTTGGTCTTTTCTTGAAAGACAAAATTTTCTGGTTTGTTCCATTTGAATCATGGAGTAAAGCCTTTGCCAATTTTCTCGTGTGTGCTTCCTACCACACATCATAGCAAACTGAAATGTATTTTAAAACCTTGTACTGAACCCTAATTAGACTAGACTAGGTTATATTTTATTTTTTGAAAGGACCATGGATAGACTGCGAGGCTGCAAGTTGCATCATGTGCTACGTGTTTTTAATGTACTTCAAATTGTCCATTCTTCTTCCAGTTGTTAACTGGATCGTGACCTAAATTTTATTCATGGAGTGCCTCCCTCAATCATGTTCTTTCATATCATTCAAAAAAATATATATTATATAATAATAAATATAATATTATTATAACATGATTTAATATTATAGATTAATATTATATTATAATATTAATATAATATATAATATATCAATAATATTAGTAGTAGTTGTTTCGAGGGTGCAAGGAATTTTAGAAGGAATGTAGAAATTATTTCTTTTTATTTGTAGAGTATATTCCATGTTTAAGTGTTTCCTTGTTGAGTGTATGATGTGGACACCTCATAAATCGATCACCAATCATTCACCTATTATTTTAATCAATTACTCTTCTACCATGACATTCATATTGTATCAACAACGATGTCCTCTTATGCACTCATGTGGGATGCACTTTGCATAAGATTTGGAACTCACTTCAACCACACCCTTTTCTCGGTCTCCCGGTCACTTTTAGCTCAATCCCCGACTCATTTTCAATTTTTAAAGTGTTTGGTTTACTTTCCTAGGACCCCAAACGTATATTCAACCTTTCCCTGACACGTTTAAGCCATCAAGGCTTTCCCAAACTCAAGTGAAGTTTGACATGGCTCAAGCATTCATAATTTATTCACCCAAGTTTGACTCATTATGCACCCAAGCTCAAAAGCAATTGTCACTTGGACGATAAACACTTGCCTAACCCTAAGTAAAAATCTAAAATACCTAAGTCTTTGTCAGACTCTGACTCTCTTGGCCTCTAGTGGGGTGTTAGAGTGCACAGGGCCCAGGGTTAATGAGAGGAAGACATGAAACCAAGGAAAGGCA
The DNA here is from genome assembly GCA_037957365.1 of Torreya grandis. Classification (NCBI taxonomy): domain Eukaryota; kingdom Viridiplantae; phylum Streptophyta; class Pinopsida; order Cupressales; family Taxaceae; genus Torreya; species Torreya grandis. Next base: position 576,161 of record JARHVA010002724.1, on the reverse strand, counting down.
AGCACATGTCCCTTGCTAGTCCCATCCCCTCCCGAGATGGCAGGGCAGACAGACCCTGATAAAATTACTAGCATTCTAAGTTCATTATGAGGTCAATGTTGTTAGTTGTTTCGATGTGACAGGAACAACATCGAAAAGATCTATCAATGAATTTAAGGTATGTTCCTCCCAATATAAATGCCTCTGACATAATTATATTATATTTCCCTTATTAATGGGTTAAAAATATGCAATAAGCTAAAATGCATGGTTGATAATTTGATATGGATCCCCCTGTGGTTTCTTTAAGTTTAATTTTGATGGGGGCCTCAAGATTTGGGTGTATTATTCAGGATTGCATTGGTTCGTTAATTCATGTAGCATCCCTAAAGCTTTTGGATGGCATTAATAATAAGGTAGAGGCATGGCCTAATGTCTTAGAGCTTGAATTGGCTCTCTAGTGCAGTATCAAGAATCTCATTATTGAAGGAGATTTCATGGTGATCATCCATGCTCTTCAATCTCAATTGTCTAAATTGTGGACTCTCTGATATATCTAGGACAAACCTTGGTGCATCCTCCTTTTCTTGACATCTTGGTTTTCATTTCATTGCTTTTAGGTGGCAATTAAGGAAGCAAATTTCTTGGTGAATTGCGGTATAGCATAAAGCATGGATCTCCTTGTTGACCAAATTTCACCTCAGTACAATTTGTTCAACCATTTTCATGGAGAGTCAAACAACAATTGCAATAATAGGTCATTTCAGAGGTCCAAAATTGCAAGTCAAGGAGGCTAAAGTGTTTTGGATCCATTGTAGTGTATGTCGAGTTCTCCATAAGTCAAGTCTTGGCCTCTCATAAACCTGAGTTACTCCTCAAAACCAAGTCAGGTTCTTTGAATGACTCGACTTATAAAAGTTTCATGAGTAGAAGTAATCTAGGTTTACGAACCTGAATTACTCCTTCCAATTCTTTGCAGGCTTTCAATGATGCATGACTTCAGGTTTTTCAAAGAGCTTTGCTTATAACTTTTATAAGCAAAAGTAATCAAAAAACCTGAAATAGTCTTGATAATGCCTCTCGGAAGTGGCCCTTCAAAACTTTTTTGAAGGGCCTTTCTTGCCTTGTTCCCACCTAGTGTCCCTTCAAAAAATTATGAAGGGCACTTTGTTTTCCCAAGTGTCCCTTCAGACATTTTCGAAGGGCACTTTTCTTTCTAAGAGACCCTTCAGAATTTTTCGAAGGGCACTTTGTTGTCCAAGTGACCCTTCAAAAAAGTTCTAAAGGGCACTTTTCTTCCCAAGTGACCCTTCGGATTTTTCTGAAGGGCAAATTTCTTCCCAAGTGTCCCTTCAAATTTTTTCAAAGGGCACTTTGTTGTCCAAGTGACCCTTCGAAAAAGTTCCAAAGGGCAATTTTCTTCCCAAGTGACCCTTCGAACTTTTCCGAAGGGCACTTTGTCTTTGTAAATGCCCTTCGAAAAAGTTCCAAAGGTCCATTTCCTTTGGAAATGCCCTTCTAAATTTTCTAAAGGGACCCTGTGCCTTCCCCAAGTGTCCTTCGAAACTTTTTTGAAGGACACTTTCCCAAGTGTCTTATAAGAAAAGTTCCCGAAGGAACTAATCGTTGCCTTTCAAGCAAAATCCTCAAAAGAATTCCTCCAGATAAATTGTTTAAAGGAATTACTTCGGCAAAATTGATTGAAACATAAACTCGACTCAATGGATCCCCATGACATGCCGCAGGACATCAAGTTTAATACATCCAACTAGCCATTGGGGTGTAAAGATGACATGCCGCAGGATGTCAAATTTAGGGTGGTCAACTAGCCATTGGGATTCAAAGATGACGTGTCATAGGACATCAAATTTAAGGTGGCCAACTAGCCATTAGGATTCAAATATGACGTGTTGTAGGACATCAAATTCAAGGTGGCCAACTAGCCCTTAGGATTCAAAGATGACATGTCATAAGACGTTAAATTCATGCCTAAAGTCTTCGAGCAAGGAGTAAAGCCATTTAGAGAACCCGACAAGGTCTTAAGCAAAGATAGTGCAAATTGGGTTTCCCAAAGAGCTTTGCTTATGAATTTTACAAGTAAAAGCAATCAAAAAGCCCAAAAAGGAAGAGACGATGCTTTGCAGGTTTTCAAAAGAGTTTTGCTTGTGACTTTTACAAGTAGAAGCAATCAAAGAACCCGAAGAAGCAAGTAGAAGTAAAGTCACTTGGAAAACCTGAATGGGTCTGCAGTACAAAATGTGAGAGCTCTCAAAAAGAATCTAAGGGTCACAACAATGATGTGAGCCATTTTTTATAGAGGGTCATCTCATCATTGATTTTTCAGTGATCCTGGTCATTTCAAGAGGGTGAATCATAGAGAAGGACAAACTCCAACTGAATGAGAGAACAACTCGAAACAATTTCACCAAGATGGTGACTGCAAACCATTTTGGAGGCTTTTATTTTTGCACCTAAGAGCTCTCTCTTCTCTCGCTCTTTTTCTATAAATAGGATTCTTAGGCTCTTGTTTTATCATCCTTAGATACTACGGTGAAGCCCTGCTGGAATGTTTTTCCATTTTCTTGCCTTTGAGCAAAGAAATATAAGTCAGTGTTCTTTCTAAGTTATAAACATTTTCCTGGGCATGCAAGAGACACAAAGTGACAGCAAGTATTTCTTATCCTTTCGTTCTCTATCCTTCATATTTTTCATCAAAGAGTTAATCCAACAGGTCATGTAGAGTGCATTCTAGCTATATGAGATTTTGCACATGTGTAACCCTTTTTCTAGACTATACAAGTTATCTTTTCTAATTATTTATCTTGTGTGATCTCATTCATTTTGTCTCTACATTGAAATACTTATGTTGGAATCTTCTAGAGCTTGAGTTAAAGACTATATTCTGCCATATTGTGCATAAGTATAGGGCATACATGTGGATACTAATTCTTGGTGTATCACCATCTTAGACTAGGCTTTTTATTTATGCAAGCTATTGACTCTTTTCACTAATACAAACTGGTTCATCAATTTTATTGCACAAAAATCTAATACAAGGAGCTACTCCTTTCAACTTAGAGGTTCATTTCCACTTACAGGCACACCCACAGTCCTGAAAATGTCCCTATGTTGCCCAAATATAGAGGAGGCCTAAACAACCCTCTTCTAGGGTGCAAGATTTGGAGACAACGGTTTTGGCATGCTCGATGGGACCCAAATTATTGCTAAGTCAAGGCGAATGCTGGTCTTGACAGGCCTAAGTAGTATAAATACCCCTAACCCAGCATTTGGTGACTCCAAAAGGGTGTGAATCCCTAGTTCTAGACCAAGTTTTATACATTATCCTACATGGTCCTCACAAGGTCCTTAAGAATTTATGACCAAGCCCCTTCAGCTGAAGCTTTTCCTAAAGAACAACGCCCTGAACCACTCCTAGCCCTATTAAATCCTTGGCAAGGAGGTTTTGGGGAAGAAGCAGAAGAGGTTGAATAAGTTCAAGGAGAGGAGGAAGTTGAAGAAGAAGAAATAGAGGATCATAGGGGAAGAAGAGAAATGGGAGAGAGGGGAGAGATAGATAAACGCCAACCTTTCCCTAATTTTAATACCCAAAACCCAATAGAGCTTCCTGCATATGACCCCATCCCTCCAAATACTACCAAAAATCTTCCTAGTTTCAATGAAGAGGGTCCTATTACCCCATCTGAACATATTAGAGACATCTCTAATTTTTACAATTTCCATAATGTTACTAGGGCCAACATAGTCATTAGGCTGTTGTTATGTTTTTAAAAGGCAAAACACTTGACTAGTATAGAACGTTGGAAGGGGGCTACATTACAAGTTGGGATGGTTTTGGAGACCTGTTGGTCACAAGATTTGAAAATAAGAGTGATCATGCTTCCCTAATACATCAGTTGAATGTAATAAGAAGAGGTCCAAATGAATCCATAGGAGATTTCAATGAGATATTTCAAAGAACATGGTAAAGGTTGCCACCAATCATGAGACCTCCTCCTAGATTTGTGTTCCCAGCATACCTCAAAGTGATTGGGACTAATGTTGTTGTTATGTTGTAGTCAATGGGAGGATTCACTCTTCTAGGTGCATATGAGCTAGCAAATGAGGCTAATAATAGCTTGATTTAGGCTGGAAGACTCCCTCCAAAATTTTCCATGCCTTTGTTGTCCCACAATTTGATTGGAACTCCAAGCATATCTCAATTTCCCCATGCCAATGTGAAGCAAAGATCCTTTCCAAAGAAGGTGGATAACATTGTGGACAAGGATGAAGAAATCAAATCATTGAGAGCTTAGCTCAAGCAAGCTCAATATCAGGCAAGTGCTCCTCCTAATGCACAATACTATCCTCAACAAGGATATAGAGCTCCATCCCAATACAATTATCAAGGGAGAGGACAAAATCAACAACGTTATAGTAGGCAGCCCAATGCATATAATCCAAATTCTACTCCTCTCGTAAAGGTTGTTGTTCCAGTTCATGAAAATCTAGTGCAAGGAGAAGATCATGTGGACCAATGGGGGCAGCCTCAAGGTCAGTTTACACATGATGAGAGAGGAACTAGCTACGCTTTGACTACACAAGAAGAAGCTACTCCTTACATGATAGCAGAAGAAGCATGTCCCAGCCAAAGGGATCGTCATGGAGAAGGCAGCAACCCAAGTGTGGGGATGATGAACTTTCAAGAGAAGGAAGATTTTGTGTTGACTCAAGGCATGTCAATTGCAGCTAATACAAGGTCCAATAAGAGATCCTTGGGAGAAGGTGAGGAACCATGAATAGTTCCAAGTGATGCCTCTCCAAGGCCACAAAATGCCAATCAAAGTGTCGCACCTTCTACAAGCCATATTCCTCAACAGAATCAGAATGTAAATATAACTACTAAGATTACAACACAGCAGGCTATAGCTCCTTTATTATCATCAAAAATGCAAGAGAAAGGAATACTCCATCTCTAAATATTGTGGACTCATTAAAGGGCACTAAGACAAGCATATCCCTTTGGGAGATTCTACATATACCTCGTCAAAAGGAGATTTTTCAAGAGCAGTTAACAAGCATGCAAGTGGCTCCTCAATCTTCAAGGCATCATAGTGTGGCTCTCACAAATTCTCCAAATCATCTTTTGGATCCTTCCACTAAATTTAAAAAGCCTCCAACCTTCTACCTCACACTCAGTGTAGGAGATAAGTTGGTCCACAATTGTATTGTGGATAGTGGAGCAAGCACTACTATTATGCCTAAAGTAGTGGTTGATAAGCTGGGTTTGAACTATGAGCCACATAGTAAAGGCATGTTGAAACTAGATGTAACTCCAACCAAGACAGTAGGATTGGTCAAATGTCTAAAAGTGTTTTTACATGGCTACCTAAGCTTCTTTATCATGCAATATATTGTGGTGGTCGACCTTCCAGCATACTTTTCTATATGCTTGTCTAAGGACTTTACGGTCAAGATAGGAGGATACCTTTCTACTGATTGGTCCTTTCTATATTTCCATACAAGGTATGGAACCAAGGTAACCATAAGGACTCAGCCCTTAGCAAGGTTCCACATTGAGCCATACTTGGAGACAATGACAAATCAAAATTGTCTAATCAGCAAGGAGGAAGAGGCAATCCTGAATAGTGAAACATCTTCTCCTCTTGAAGGTATTTTTGACCTCTATATTGACAAGTACAGCACCAAAACACATGGCCTTGATCTTACACTTTCATTGAGAAAATTGATTTAGGAATTTACTGCATGTATGAGAAAAACATCCCAATTCCTTCACTCATCAATGAAGATCATGAGCTTAATGGCATGTGGGAAATGTTCTTTGATGGTTCAAGGAGCAAAGTAGGTGCAGGAGCTAGTGTCATGTTGGTTTCTCTATCAAAGAGTCATTACTACTCTTCTTATAGGTTTCACTTCAGCTGCACTTACAATGTGGCAAAATATGAAGGCTTAGTTCATGGTCTCCAATGGGAAAAGAAGAGAGGAATCAAGCTTTTGAAAGCCTATGGAGATAGTGAGTTGGTCATTCATCAAGTGAAAATTCAAGATACATCCAAGAACCCCTAGCTTAAGTCCTACAAGCATAGGTTATGGGATCTACTTGAGGATTTTGATGCCTTCAACATCTAGCACATACCAAGAGACTTGAACAAGCACACTGATAGACTGGCTACAATAGGAGCACGTTTTGACTTAGTTGCTGATGTTGAACAAGAGAAAGATCAATCTCATATCAAGATCATTGTGTGACCTTCCATTTCGGATAATGAAGTGTCATGGTAAGTGTTTGAAAGTGATGAACACATTGCACACTTCTTGCAAAATGAGGCAGGCTTCTCTTTCAAAAATCAAAAGAAGTTGCATGATCATTATGAAGATTAGATTATACATCTGAAGACAAATAAAATACCCAAGGGGATTATTACCTTGGAGAGTGTCTTCAATGAGGATGATCAAAATAAAAACCAAAGAATGAGCATGTCAACAAAAGAAGAGAACTATGAGAGAGTTCTGATTTTCAAGGACAAACTTTTGAAGATTGGCAAGGCTTATTCTCAACTAGAAAGGCAAGCTTTTATTGCATTATGCAAATATTTTCATGACATCTTTGCATGGGAATACAATGACTTGAAAGGCTTTGACCCAAGTCTAGCTTATCACACCATTGAGTTGGAGCATGGAGCTAAATCGGTAAGACAAAAGCAAAGGCCTATCTATGCCAAGGTAGAAGAACTCATGAAGAAAGAGCTGACCAAATTGATTGAGTCTAGGATTATCTTTCCTATCAAGCACTCAACTTGGGTAGCCAACCTTGTGCCAGTTCAAAAGAAGAATGGAAAAATCAGACTTTGTGTGGATTTTTGTGATCTAAACAAAGTGTCTCTCAAGGATCATTACCCACTCTTTTCCATGCAACAAATTCTGCAAGTTGTTTTAGGTTCTCAATGTTTCTCACTTCTTGATGGTTATTCAAGTTATAATCAAATATTGGTAAATGAAGGGGATTGATTTAAGACAGCCTTCACCACCAACTGGGGGACCTTTACCTACAAGAAGATGTCATTTGGTTTATCCAATGTTGGACTTACATTTCAAAGGGTAATGGACATGGCTTTCAAAGGTTTGATCAATAAGTTTTTTCTTGTTTACCTTGATGATATAACCATTTTTTTAAAAGATGTTGTTGATCATATGGGACATCTACGGCAAGTGTTTGAGAAGTGTAGAGAGTATGGCATATCCCTCAATCTAAAGAAGTGTATCTTCGTTTTCCATGAAGGTAAGCTTTTGGGTCATGTTGTTTAAAAAGAAGGCTTATCTATTGACTTCGAAAGGATTGAATTTATTCTAGGCTTGTCTTTGCCTCAACACAAGAAAGGGCTGAAAATTTTCTTGGGAAAAATAAACTTTGTAAGGAGGTTTATCCCAAACTTTGCAATTGTGGTAAAGCCTATTGCAGCCATGCTTAAAAAGAACCAAGTTTTTACTTGGACAAAGGAAGGTAAAGGCAGATTTGAGGTAATGAAGCAAGAAATTGCAGCCTCTCCCACTCTCCTAAATCCAAATTTTGCTAAAGATTTCATTCTTTATACTTTTGCTAACCTGGACACAATCTCAACCATGCTTATGCAAAAGAATAACAAGGATGTTGAGCTGTCAATTGCTTTCTTCAACCAAGGCTTAGAAGACTACGAAGTGAGATATTATTGTATTGAGAAGCAAGCTTTAACCGTCATTATAGGTTTGAAAAAGTTCAGGCATATGGTTTCCAACAACAGGATCCATGTCATGGTCTCCCATCCTAACACCAAGGAGTTTCTCCTAAGCAGGAATCTCAATGAGAAGAGAGTTGGATGGATCACGAAGGTGATGGAATATGACATTGGCATCAAGGTAACCAGCTGAGTAAGAGAAAGAGGTTTATGTGAGCACTTAGCATCCGAATTTCAAGAGCCAAAAGAGCAAGCTTTGGTAAATCAAGTTCAAGACCAGCCAGTGATCAAATGCAAAATCAAAGTTGGACACAAAACATCATTGGTTTTCTTCAAAATGGTGAGTGTCCCAATGGCTTGAACAAATCTCAAAGAAGGTATTTTAGGCTGCAAGCTATTCTTTATTGTCTTGTGGATGGCATTCTCTTTAAGAAGGATGTGATCAATGTGTTGCTAAGATGCATTAACAATGACCAATTTGATATGCTGCTACAAAAGTTCCATAATGGTGAAGATGGTGATCACTTCTCTCCTAGAACAATAGCTACAAAAATAATGAGAGCTGGTTACTATTGGCCTAGTCTTTTTAAGGACTATTATCATTGGGCTAAGGTTTGTCCTCAATGTGCTTTTTTTGTTGGCAAACAAAATATTGCTGCCCTTCCATTGAATCCTATCCAAGTGGATCAGCCTTTCATGCAATGGGGCCTTGACTTCATTGGAATGATCAACCCTCCATCAAGTGTTGGACACAAATAGATATCGACTGCTACAAACTACTTCACAAGATGGGTAGAGATTGTTGCTTTGAAAGAAGCAAATGAAAATGCCATCTTGGAGTTCTTTGATAGCATTATAACAAGTTTTGGATCTCCTCATGTCACCATCTCAGATTATGCACTTGATTTCATAAGTGCTAAAGCTTTTGATTGGGAAACAAAGAGTGGATTTCATTTGAGTACCTCATCCAACTAATACCCTCAAGGTAATGGATTGGCTAAGTCTCCCAATAAGAATCTCATCAAGATCATCAAAAAGACGTTGGAAACCAATCAAAGAGCATGGCATAGCAAGTTGAAGATAGCCTTTTGGGCAGACATAATCACTCCCAAGAAGTCAATTGGTAATTCTCCCTTTGTACTTGTCTATGAGAGAGAAGCTAGGTTGTCCATATCACAAGAGTTCCCTACCTTAGAACTTGCACAACAGCTGGAATTACTTGAAAACACTCCCATGGAGTTCAAATTGATAGAATTAATGTAGTTGTAAGAGGCATGAGATGATGCACACAAAGCTTTGGAACACCATCAAGTTCTCACGAAGAAATCCTTTGACAAAAGGGCAAGGGAAAGGGCAAGAGTGTTCAAAGAAGGTGACTTGGTCTTGAAATGGGATGAAGATAGAGCAAAACCAAGCAAGCATACAAAGTTTGATACCTTGTGGAGTGGTCCTTACCTCATCAACAAGTGCAAGTAAATAAACTCCTTTCAGTTGTCCAAAATGGATGGAGAAGAGCTGCCTATTCTAGTGAATGGAATCCATTTGAAGCCTTGATTTTGAACCTTGCTAGCCATATCTTGTATATACTACATTTTGGTGTGTTTCCTTTGTTGTGTTTGTTTTCTCTAAGTGCTTTCTAGCACAGGTGTGTTTTTCTTCCCTTTGTTTGGTGTGTGTCTCTGCCTTGTGTGTGTAATCAACCCAAATAGTGTGTTTTTGAACCAAAGCTTATTCAGTTCTCTTTGAAGTGCCTATATTCATGACTACATGCCCAATGGAAGGATTTAGGCAACTGGTATTTGACATAGCAGGCATGCCTCCCCTCAGAATTTCCTAGAATATTGACCAAATTTCACCTCAGTACAATTTGTTCAACCATTTTCATGGAGAGCTAAATAGCAATTACAAGAATATGTCATTTCAGAAATCCAAAATTTGAAGTCAAGGAGGCTAAAGTGTTTTGGTTCCATTCTAGTGTATGTCGAGTTCTCCACAAGTCAATTCTTGGCCTCTCATGAACCCATGTTACTCCTCAAGACCAAGTCGGGTTCTCTGAATGACTTGACTTAAAAAGGTTTCATGATTAGAAGTAATCTGGGTTTACGAACCTGAACTACTCCTTCCAATGCTTTACGAGTTTTCAATGATGCATGACTTTGTGTTTTCTAAGGAGATTTGTTTATGACTTTTATAAGCAAAAGCAATCAAAAACCCAAAATAGTCTTGATATTGCCTCTCAAAAGTGGCCCTTCAAAACTTTTCCGAAGGGCCTTTCTTGCCTTGTTCCCCCCCAAGTGTCCCTTCAAAAAAATTCAAAGGGCACTTTGTTTTCCCAAGTGTCCCTTCAGACTTTTTTGAAAGGCACTATTGTTTCTAAGTGACCCTTCAGACTTTTTTGAAGGGCACTTTGTTGTCCAAGTGACCCTTCGAAAAATTTCGAAAGGGCACTTTTTCTCCCAAGTGACCCTTTGGACTTTTTCGAAGGGCACTTTTCTTCCCAAGTGTCACTTCAAACTTTTTTGAAGGGCCATTTCCTTTGGAAATTGCCTCCAAATTTTTTTGAAAGGACCCTGTGCCTTCCCTAAGTGTCCTTCAGAACTTTTTCGAACGACACTTTCCCAAGTGTCCTTCGAGAAAAGTTTCCAAAGGAACTAGCCATTGCCTTTCGGGCAAAATCCTTGAAAGAATTTGTCTGAAGGAATTACTTCAAGAAAATTGTTAGAAACATAAACCTAACTCAATGGATCCCCATGGCATGCCACAAAACGTCAAGTTTAATACAGCCAACTAGTTGTTGGGGTGCAAAGATGATGTGCCACAAGATGTTAAATTTAGGGTGGCTAACTAGCCGTTGGGATTCAAAGATGACCTATTACAGGGCATCAAATTTAGGGTGGCCAACTAGTCATTGGGATTCAAAGATGACGTGCCACAGGATGTCAAATTTAGGGTGACCAACTAGCCCTTGGGATTCAAAGATGACGTGTTGCAAGACATCAAATTCATGCCTAAAGTCTTCAAGCAAGGAGTAAATCCATTTAGAGAACCCGACAGGGTCTTAGGCAAAGATAGTGCAAATTGGGTTTCCTAAAGAGCTTTGTTTATGACTTTTACAAGTAAAAGCAATAGAAAAACTTGAAAATGAAGAGATAATGCTTTGTGGGTTTTCAAAAGATCTTTGCTTATGACTTTTACAAGTAAAAGCAATCAAAGAACCCGAAGAAGCAAGTAGAAGTAAAGTCACTTGGAAAACCCGAATGGGTCTGCAATGCAAAATACGAGAGCTCTCAAGAAGAATCTAAGGTTTGCAGTAGCGATTCGAGCCATTTTTTATGGAGGGTCATCTCACCATTGATTTTGCAACAATCTTAGTCATTTCAAGAGGGTGAATCAAAGAGAAGGACAAACTCCAACTGAATGAGAGAATAATTAGAATCAATTTGACCAGCATGGTGACTGCAAACCATTTTGGAGGCTTCTATTTTGGCACCCAAGAGCTCTCTCTTCTCTCCCTCTTTTGTTATAAATAAGACCCTTGGGCTCTTGTTTTATCATCCATAAATAGTATGACAAAGCCCTGCTGGAATGTTTTGCCATTTTCTTGCCTTTGAGCAAATAAGTATAAGTATGTTTTCTTTCTAAGTTATAGATATATTCCTGGACATGCAAGAGACACAAAGTGACAACAAGTGATGTTTTATCCTTCTGTTCTCTATCCTTCATGTTTTTGAGCAAAGAGTTGATCCAACAGGTCATGTAGAGAGCATTCTAATTGTATGAGATTTTACACATGTGTAACCCTTTTTCTGGACTATACAGGTTATCTTTTCCAATTATTTACCTTGTGTGATCTCATTTATTTTGTCTCTACATTGAAATACTTATGTTGGAATCTTTTAGAGCTTGAGTTATAAACTATATTCTATTGTATTGTGCATAAGTATAGGGCATACATGTGGATACTAATTCTTGGTGTATCACCATCTTAGACTAGGCTTTTCATTTATGCAAACTTCTGACTCTTTTCATCATATAAACTAGTTCAGCATTTTTATTACATAAATAGCTAATACATGGAGCTAGCCCTTTCAAGCTAGAGGTTCATTTCCACTTATGGGTACACCCACAGGGTTGGAAATGTCCCAATGTTGCCCAAATCTGGAGGAGGCCTGAACAGCCCTCTTTTAGGGTGCAAGATTTGGAGACAACACTCCTCTCTAAAAATGTGGAGTCCACTAGGCTTTGGTTTAATTCTTTGGTTTAGCCCTTAGAAGGATCTTTTCTAAGGCTAAGGGGCTTGGGGTTGGGTTTTGGAGATTTTTGGCACTTAATTGATGTGGCATTTATTTCACTTGGGATGATTTCCTCCTAATCATTAGTATTTTGATTTGATGTGGGCTCCTCTTGTCATGATGAATGAATTAGAGTAATTGTTTGATGTCATTCAAATTATGTTTCTTGTGGTTTTTTGTGTTGTGTGATTGAGTTGTTTGTGTCATGTGCCCTCAGTTTTCAATGGAAATGGCTTTGGGGAGCGAGTTTAAATGGGTAATTATGGACCCCCTCCTCTGTGTCAAAGTTGAGACTAGAGAAATAGCATTTTGGGGTGAAGTTTCAGAGTGAAGATTGAAGGTAATATTTTGGGTTCCTACTAGCCTTATTCTTGAACTACCATTCAGTGTTTGTTAGGTGATGTATTCATGAGGTTGGTAGTGTTTAAATTTGTGAGACCTAAATACAAGATCGAGCTACCTCATGCTCTAGAGATGGTTGGGTTGGAATCCTCTTCTTGGCAAAGGTTCTCATAGTTCAAAAATAGGGGCCTTAATCCCCTTTGCATTTTTTGAGACCTAGAAGAGTGTTTTGTTGTGATTTCTAAGTTTGTGGGTCATCTCCAAGTTACGAAATAGGATTATCATATGCTTGGTTTGGGTGGTTGTGTTGCCTTTAAATTGGATGATATATTGGCTCCTCTACCTCAGCTTGATCATGTCCTAAATTATCTATATTTGGCTTCCAAGCTGAAAGTAGTGAAGCTTATGGTTAAAATGTGTAGTGCATCTTCAATTATCCCCTCCTACTCTATGGGGCGGGAAGACGCTTGGATATCATGATTAAGCATAAGGTTTCTCTAGACTTGTTGTTTTTTGCTTCCAAGGATTTCACTGAGCACTGAGGTTTGGCTCTTGCTTCAATTAGTTTGGGTGGATGCCTCACTCATTATAAAGGAGCCTCATAGTGTGTGAGTTGGGCATTGGTTCGACCAAGTGCAGGAAGGTATCATCCCCTGTGGTACCTTGTCATGTGGTTGCTTCAGTGGGTGTTCGGTTGGGTGACTTACATAGTCATAAGGAGAGTTCATTGTATTTTAGAAGTTTTGTAGTGGAAGAGGCCATTGGTGTTCCACCTGCATTTCTCTTTCATTCAAGCCCAATTAGTGTTATTCCTGAACTAGCTTTTAGTGGTCATGTTGGAGATGGTGTGGGACTAGGTACTTCTATTGACAGTTAAGATTTCAGTTCATTTTGTCTTTTTGTAGCCCTGGACCCTATTCGTGTAAATTGTTGATCTTTTTTCATAGTTATGTATTTTTAGGGTTTGTCCCCCATTTTTTTTGTCTAGCCCCTCTTTGGCTTTCCTTATGGTGAAGAGTTGGTTTGCATGTGAGTCAAGAATGTTTTCATGCTTTCCCATCGTTTTCTGATTCTATCTCATTTTTGTACGGGCGAAGGCCCCATCAACCCTCACCATCTATCTAAAAATATATTATTATATTATATTATATTTATAATATTAATATATAATAATATTATAATATTTTAGTTTGATTGTATTTAGTGTCCAAAAAAAATTATGGTCATACAGCTATGGAATTTAATTCTTATGGTTTCAATAAGCGTTGCAAACGATGTGGTCCTATAGAATGGGGGTTGGCTCTTGTTTTTAATGAGGTTGGTCCCATGGACTTCAATACGACTATAAGAATAAAATGAAAGTCTTCCCATATAATTGAAGCACCATATTTTTCAGCTCATATAATTTCAGCCATGGGCGTGAAAGTTTCTCCCACTAGCTTATGGATTTTTTATACACACGGCATGTTGAATGATATATTTTTTACTATTTTAAAATGTGATATCTAATTACTTCTAAATTAATATAGATATATAATTGTTTTTAAACTAGGTGACAGATCTATTAGTTTCACAAATATCTAAACAATGTATTTTCAAGGTTTACACATATGCAAACTTGACTTGTCTATGTTTCACCAAATTTGTAAAACAAAAATAATTTCTTCATATAGCTCTAAATATTCTTCTTAAAAGCAGGGACTAAAGTCGCATCATGGCTCTTATTTTATCTATTGTAACCTCTCTCAAGAGGAGGTTTTTAGCTTGCTTGGTATAGAACGTTTCCTTTGTTTATTGAAGGATTTGAACTTGGATCAATTAACTTGTAAATGTAAGTCTACACTTATTTTGGACTACTTAAATAATAGATATAATAATTGACAATTTCCCTGGCAAGTATAACGTCATTTTTAGACTCCTTAAATAATACATATAATAAGTAAAGGCTTCACGAATTATTATTTATATGCTCCATTGAATTTATGTCGCTGACTTCGATAAATTCTTTAGAGACATTACACATTGAGCCAATCACTTTGTATACTTCTTAATTCATTTTCCTATGTTAAGGTACTGGTTGCTGAGAATTTAATTAAACAAAAATTTATATAATTCTTATACCATCTCATTTAAAATGTGACCAATCACATCCTTATAAAATGCTTCATTTTTCTTGCAAAATTTATTTCTACTCGCTTTATATAGTTGTTAATACCTTTTTCCTATTAAAATGAGAACTATTGGACTCTATAAAAAAATTATAAATTAAATGTAATATTTGAAGAAACAACACTTTATAATGTTTTTTTTTAAAACTGAAACCAAGCAAGTAAAAAATTACAAATAAAAAGGCAACCAAAAGGTTGCTAAAAAATAGACAGTCATAAAGCTACAGCGGTACAAAACAACTCAGTGTTGCCGTGAGGACAATAGCCTCTTACAAAACCTACCAGAACAATACAAAATACCAGCATTACATTTTGAATTTCAACATACTTTATAACTGTTTGGAACATAATGTCTTTTTCATATAACTGTAGCATTTGATACTTAATCTTATCAAGATGATTGTTGATCTTCACTTTTTCTTTGGGCACCCCCTGCAATTGAAAACATAAAACAACAATTTGGAGAATGATATCAAAGTAAAACTTTATCATTTCAGCTTCCTAATGAACATTATGTTTAGCAAAGATTGGCAAACATCTACTCTTCCAAATATTAAGTAAAATTGTATGTCTCGTAAAATCTACGATAACATTATTTTGAATGCCAAGTCCCACTAAAATTGTTTTCCAACTTTATCTATGTTCAAAAATCGCAGGAAGAAATTTAGTAATAACATCCCATTTGCTTTTAGCCCATGAGCAGTCCCAAAAAATGTGTTTCAGACTTTCATTACGTTGACAGAAAGGACATTTAACTATCTAAACCAACATGCATTTCACCTTGTCACCAACTGGTAACTTTAAATGTAAAACTTTCCAAGCCAATATTTGAGTATTAGCTTCTACTTTTGACCTCCAAATTTGAGCACTCAACCGTCGCCAAGTCTTTTCTTTCAAATTACAATTCCATTTCTGATTAAGCCTTGGATTTAAGGGCATAGAAAGAAAAAGACTAAGATAGACCTTTTTTAAGGGAAAGCAACCAAACTGGACTTTGGACAGCCACCACCAATCTTAAAGAAATTTGCATTGCAAGGGAGTACACAACTTTATAATAAGATCCATGGGAACCAAGACTTTCACAAAGATAACAAAACCTTAAAACTTATTGTTTAAACCAAATTTAATTTGATTGGTATGCCAAGCAACCCAGTCAAAAGCATTGAAATCTCATAAATCTCCAAATTGATAAATCCCTTTATGAAAAAGGTGATGAGCATGTCTAGGAAAGGCAACAGCAAGGGGTTGTCCTTGGTATTGAACCAATATATTCCACCAAATAGATGATGCACCAAAACCAAACCCATGTTGCAGGGATGCACTTTTCTAATTTAAACATGTACAAACTTGTTGCCAGGGTTTCCATATAGACTGAAAAGGAAATGAAGCTTTGAGCTGAAAAAAGGGAGTAAGCAAAATTTTATCAAACCATCGAATTCCCTGCCATTTCTTCTTAATAGAGACCTGTATAATATGGTAACGAACCAAAATCTTTCATGGTTCATCACCAGAAACCACTCTAACAATCCACTTAACAGCGAAACACACTCCTTGAGTTTTGGGGTCTAATAGGCCCAACCCACCTTTAGATTTAGGTTGGATACAATGCATCCAGGAAGTTGATTTGAAACCAGCATCACCGTTCCAATTAGACTAGAGAAAATGTCTAATGATTTTGATTAAATATTCATAGCTTTTCTGCGAAGTCATCCAACAAGATGAGTAATACACATGGGAAGCCAAGAAAATACGATTCACAACTTGAATTTTTCCAACGAAGCACAGAAATTTATTCCCCCATGAGCAAAGCTTATTTTTTAGCTTGTTAAGAAACCACTTCCACATATCAGAAAGAGTAACACCTAGCCTAAAGGGAATGCCCAAGTAGTGAGCAATTTGTCCATGTTTAATCTGCTTCCATTCCTTTGGTATCCAATCAGGTACAGGGTCAGAATTCACCATGAGAAATTCAATTTTATAATGAGCTAATTTAGAACCAGAAGCAACACAATAAAGTTCAAGTGCTCCCATTACATTATGAATCTCCTCTTCAGAATTTTGAAGAAAGAGCATGCTATCATCAACAAAATGAGAGTTAAGAACCACTGCATCATTGGGTAAAGAAACACCCCTTATTAAGTTCATTTGATTATGCCTTTGTAACAAATATCTGGGTTCCTTGGACGGAGATTTAACCTTGATAATTTGATCTTTGCATGGGAAACTATGGAATGGACTCAACAATCAAAGCAAAATGCTTTAATGGTGAAGCTTGATTTTGATAAGGCCTATGATAGAATGTGATGGAGCTTTATTCTTAAAATGCTTCAGTGGCTGGGATTTAGTTCTAAGATTTGCAAACATGTACTTTTCAATGAAGCTACTGCTCAGCTAGTGGTAAACAAAGAGTTATTTAGTATCTTTCCCTTGCAATGCATAATCTGACAGGGTTGCCCATTATCTTCATTTCTTTATGTGCTTGCTGCTAACACTTTATAATGTTTGCAATAGATAGCTATAAAAAAGGTCCAAACTATTACTTATACATTTGGCAGGTAGGGTTTAATATGGGGTAAATTGTATATTTCGAAAGAAATCAATCTTAAAAGGATGAGACTGAATGAGAATTTTAAATACAATGAATATTGAATATTTATACATTTTACGAGAAAAATATTAAAGTGTGGTGGATAATATCTGGGGACAGTTACCCTGGACAGGGAAATATATATTATAAATCTTTGAACAACATAATTTTCTTAATTGGATAGATATGGAGAGAAAATGCACCTAAATTTGTACAGAATTTGAGACTGGTTAGTAAAGACTACACAATTTTGTGAAAAAATAGCCACAAGAATTAATAAACAGTGTGAAGTTTATTTGCCTAGAATTGTTGAAGGGGGAGAAAATTCTGTGTAGATAAAAGAAAGCGTTTTTTTGGAGGTTGGGTTTTTGTTTTTGTTTTTTTTTATTATTGATTATTATTTTTTAAATTATTAATTAAATGAAAGTGTTTTTTAATAAAGGTTTATTAAAATAAAATTGTTGAAAAATTTTGTGTAGTTTTTTTAATTGATGATTTTGATTGAATAATATTTTTTAAGGAGAAATGAATTTTTTTTTTTTGGTTAAATTTTTTTTATAATAGCATAAATTTTGTAGTAAAATTTTAATTAAATTTATTTTAGAAAATGATCAATTTAATAGAGTAGAATTTATTTGATGAAAGTTTTATTTTAAATATGAAATTATGTTATTTGTTGGAGAACTTCTAAATTTGAATTAATTTCTTAATTTAAAAGTGAAAAAAATTATTAAATATTTAAAGTTATAACAATACAAATAATTTATATTTTAATTGAATCCCAAAAATTAATTTAAAATATATATACTATTTTAAATTAAAAAATTCTTTAATACAAAATAGATATAAAACATTATTAATGAAAATAAGAAAAAACGATTAAATGAAAATCCAACTCAACTTAAATATAATATATCTAACTTTAAAAAATATTAATACATTATCAAATTTGTTGATAATAATATCAATATTAATGTATACAATAATTTTGTTACATGAAAATCATTAACATTTTATTTGCAAATTAAACTTTATATTTTGAAATTAAAAGAATGAAAATCAATAAATGGTCATTTATATAAATTGAAAGACCGGAAGTCTGCTTATAAGTATCTAGGTGAAAATATAAGTGAGAAAGAATTTAAATCTATTATATTAAGTAGTTTACTTTAAGTTTATTAAGAAACAGTTGAAACTTTGTCAATGGTTCTAGCAACATGAAATTTAAATAAAATTTTAAATTATTTACTAGATAAATATATATAAAATTTAATTAATTAAATTTGGAAAAAAAAATGTTCATAATATGTTTACAAAATATTATAAGAAAAATGGAAATACAAATCAAAATTTATTTACAAAACTTATTACAAGTAAAGATAAAGATGGTAAACTAGATTTTTTCATGTTATTATTATGAGAAACTGGGTCATATTTCAAGGCTTCACAGGTGTGTATCTTAATATGTAAAATGATTGGGACAATTTTTTTAATTTTTTAAACTTTTAAGCAAAATAAAATTATGGTATGTATTTTTTTTAATTGAAAAGCATTCATTTTGAATTTATATTGTAATGGTGTTATTTAATTGTACATTATGAAGAGTATTGGAAATATAATTTTTATTTAAAGTTGGTATAATATTGTTAAAATTATTAAGTACATGTGAGATGTTATTATATCAAATAGAGTGATTATATATTAATTGTTAGGTATTAAATAAAGTGATTATGTATTGATGGTTACATATTTAACAATTTTGATCATGTTTAAATATGACATCAATTTATAATAAAAATGTCTACTCTTACCTCTCTCATTTGTATCTCTTTTTTTATTAATTATTTTATATTTTTTAATTTAATTTATAAATTTGATAATCCCTTCCTTTCTCTTCTGAGTTAAAGAGTGAATAGCCTCATGTTTTATTATAATCCCATCTAAAAAAGTTCAACTATAAATTTATAAAAAATTTGAAACAGTCTAAGATTTGTGATAAATAACCTTAAGATATTCACCTTAATTTTATGAAAATTTATATAACATTCAAAACATTATGGAATGAGACATTACAAACTTGGTAGAGGTCTACCACTTTTAATTAACAAGAAAATTATACTATACTATAAAATAACTCTTATTTCATCAATAAGAGATCTATAATGATCATATTCTTTGTCTTTAAAAGATCTATATTTTCAGAATTTAATTTTCACCCCCATTTTTTATATTCTTGCTGAATTTATTACACCACCGTATTTTATTTTATTTTGATAGCTACTTGCTTTGACTAGAACTACAATCAGATCTAGAGTACAACAAAATTTTAAAATAAATAATAAATGCTTTATTTCTATGTAAAATAAACGAGACCACAATCATACTATAAGAGAATTTCAAACTTTGACATATCCTTGTCCTAATTCTCAAGCTAACACATAAAATTGCAAGGGGTATAGTGACAGAACTTAAAGCATAGGAGTGTGTTTAATTGTCCACAAAGAAGAATCCAACAACAGGGTTTGTGTTGTCTGAAAGATGCATAAAGACTTGCCAGTAGAAGGGGCATGAAGGGCAGAGAGAGCAGCTTAAGGCATGGGCACATAAGGAAAAGAGGTATGTGCTTAGTGGCTCGCTACTGGTCTGAGCGTTTTCTTATAAAATTTTAAACTTCTATAAAAATTTAAGGTTGAGATTTTTGTAAAAACATTAAAAAATAAAATATAGTTTTATAAAAAATTTATATAATGATCTTAATAATTCACTAAAATATTTCATAATAAGCTTAGAGAACCTGTATTAATCCCATACCTTTTGATCTGGGCTGAATTTTTTAATGGAAAAAAAATAAATATATGTAAGTTAGCATCATCAACCATCTAGAATTTTGATTGTGTTTTGTTTATCATGAAAAGTGAGATTTTTTTTTTCCCATAAAAAATTCATTAAAAAGTTATCTTTATGAACTTAAAAGATAAGTTTAGTAAATGGGTGCATTATTGATAGTAGTTACCTACCTTTGAAAACTTTTTGATTGAGGGATGAAGTTATTTCGCATGGAGAAGGCAACTTTGACGGGAAAAATGATGACATCACTTTTTTTTTTCCTATAAAAAATTCATTAAAAAGTTATCTTTATGAACTTAAAAGATAAGTTTAGTAAAAGGGTGCATTATTGATAGTAGTTGCCTACCTTTGAAAACTTTTTGATTGAGGGATGAAGTTATTTCCCATGGAGAAGGCAACTTTGATGGGAAAAATGATGACAGAACTTTTGACATTTGGGAAGCCACTAGTGCAGAAAAGATTATAAAGTGAAAATTGTTTAAATAAAAAGTTAAAAGAAGTGATCACTAATGAAGGTGATGACGTAGATCATGTTTCTACTACACATAATGAACACCCTGCCCATTAAAATAGTGAGGAATTTGTTTACTAAATTGAAGAATAAACTTAATCTTGTGAATAGAATTCACAAGGTTTTGATGTTTAGTTAAGCCCATTTCTCATTGAAGATAGGGTTAGTGTTGTTCAATGAGTCCCAAATACAATTAAGAAAATGTAGTGAGATCAGTCTGATTATTATGTTTAGTGAATAGTAGATTGTGTTCCTATTTAAATATATTTTTTGTGATATTGTTTCTCACTGAGGAAGTGCAATGAGGCCTAGTTCCATTATTCCTTTGAGGAAATAGTTACAAGAATACAATTAATAATTAAAGTGTTTGAGGAAATAGTTACAAGAATATAATGCAATGGAGGAAGGAAGAAACCAATAAGAATCTTCCCCAACCCTCCATCAATCCAGAAGATATAACAGGGGGGGAAATCTCACTAACCAGGGTAAGGGAGTAGAAGGTAGTAGCACCAAGGGAACAGAAAGTGCCCCAACCCTAGAGGTGAGGACAGGAAAGGGCAAGCATAGTACAAAATTAAATACTCATGAACCAAGGATTAAAAAAACTCGAAGATTGAAGATTGTCAGGGGAAAGAAAAGGAATCCTCTGAGTTAGGTCCAGTGGTGAAGGACCTAAATGTTGGAGCAGTAAACAAGCCTGTTTTGCGAAAATATATGTTATATGAGACCAATAAGTTAAAATCTCACTCAAAATTGTCAAAAACAAATAAGATGGAGGATAGAGTAGGATCTAGGATAACTTACACCTTTGAGGAGGAAGAAGTGAAGTCTCCCACTAAGCTTAGAAAATCTCAAGTAGTGGAGAATAGCGAAGATCATGGATCTGAGATAACAACTTTTATAGAAGAGGAAGAGTTTGTTCCATGTTCTCTACCTCAAAATATGAGATGTAGTTCCCTAGATCTCTAATAAGAGGCAAACTTGTAGTGCAAAGAAACCAGCAGAGTTGGGAGGTGAACCAAAAAGGAAAAGAGGATGACCTTCAAGAATAGATATTAGAACAAAGGAAACTGCGATGGAGGTGGCCAATAGGGTCAAATTTGTCTAGAAAACTCTGAAGTTGGGAGGACCTAAGGCCCAACCAAACCAAGAAAATGAAGATTATATTATGGAATCAAGGGAACTCAACAACCTCATGAAGTAAAGGATAACTAAAAATTTATGTTTCAATCGACTTTTTTTCCATGTTTAAATTTTGAATTTGTTACTAGTTTAGGGACCCGGCCAAAACCCTTTTTGTTGTTTGGTTCGACTCCAGTCTAATTCTCCCATTACTTGTAATTAGTCAGGTTCACTAACGGTTTATTATTTGCTAGCCGTAGTTAGGTTGTTTGGGATTGTCAACCCCATTGAATGTAGATGAGCTTTATTGCATATCTTCTATTTATTTGTAACAAGTTGGGGGCCCTGTCAAAACCCTCTCTCCAATTCATAACTCTGATCTCAAAAGTGTTTGCTCTCAAGCAAAATAAAAATAACACTTGTGTAGATTAAAATGGTTGAGAGAAAAATACAAAGTGATAAGGATTTGTATCCTACAAAATAGGATCATAACAAACTATGAAATTGTATATTTATCTCTTGATGAATGAGTAAAAAACTACTATCAATTTAATAGCTTCCAACAATTAATATATAGATAAGTAAAGAGATTTACGATTTAGAGAGAATAACTATCTTTTAAAAAAAAATTGGAATTAACCAACCCCTAATTTAAGGATAGTCGTCAAAGTAAAATGCTTACTTATAAGCAACATATAACTAAGATATGGATAATAATGTGCACATAATTATGTGTTTATCCATAATAAATACGTTTAAATAATGTAAGTGCATTTTAGACCATACAAAAGCTTATAATTCATAATATATATACTAGTATACCCCTTTAAGATGTACTTCGATAAAGGGATAACAGAATAAACTATATTAACATCCTAACTTAAAGAATAAAGGTGTGTGTACACCAACACCCCCATTAAGTGCAACTTAGAGAAAGTGTGAAAGTGAAGCTAAACCTTGGTATAGACCCTGTCAACTAAGTCATGTTATGTACCATGTACAACCAACATATATGCATGGAAGTAGTGACTCGAAGTAGCGCATGTTTAAAACCAAGAACTAGTAGAACAAAATTATCCACACACATCCCCCTTTAATTTTTAATTAGGTAAGATGGAATAGGATATACATGCCACCAAATGACAACTCTAAAACTGAATGTCCATGCAAATTATGAAGCATTAAAAATAACGTTAAAAAGAAACAATGTTGAAGTTGATTACAACCACACTAATCTTAGGAAGCATAAGGAAATCTCAATCAAATATTTGTAAACTAATCTAACACCAAGTGCAACCTATCGAGATGTAAAAAGCACTGAAGTGAAACAACCATGAAAAGCAAAGTTGGTGCTAACACCAATCAAGGCCACCAAATAATGGTACAACACTGTAAGAGAACAATCAAGCCATCAAAAAATGATCATGATATTGCTCCAAGAAGAACTATTGTGACAATACATGGTTAACTCAATGGGTCCAAGGTACCAAGCAACATTCAAACTCTATTTACAATTTGTTGAGATATACCAAAAAGTATGATGGTCCTTATTCCATCTTGTCATAGTACATGGGTGTCGAGCCACTATAATCACCAAGTCAAAAAATAAATGGTTTTGATTATGATGATTACTCTGAAAATGTAAGGTGGCAAACATAAAATAACTACAATTACGTCAGAAATCAGCATCATAAAACTCTACATGAGGGAGCTAATCTATTACTCAAACACCCCAAAAAATGATACGTGTTGCGCGTCTAGAAGTAATTCTATACAAGGAGACTTATCATTTTGCCATAATGACGACAATACATAGTAGTCAATGGTGGAGCTAATATCCATAGGAGATGAAGCAATGTATCTCAATGACTAAAGGCAATGATTGGTACAAATCCAATAATCAAGTTGCCGAACAAGAACTCACCAAGCTATTGCAGAATTGCAATTATCAAAAATACTATGCTAACTCTTCACAACCCATTTACACCACTACAAAGCTATCATAAAAAAGTCTGAAAAAAATCACTGAAAGAGAGCTCATATAACTAAGATATGACATGTCAAAGACTGGGCGCCCACTCATGCATGCAGTAGCACTGAAAGAAATAACAAACAATATTTTGATGGTTTAATAACTCAAAGTTTTTTTTTTTTTTTTTTTTTTTAAAATTTAAATTCAAAATTTAGATGATACATATTTCCATATGTAATTTTCTTGACTTGTCATGTCCTAGAAGTCTTAGTTAAAGCAAACCTATTTCCAATGATATTGATGGGGATCCTTTGTTGGTTTTAAATATATGCAAATAACACTTTCAAAGGAAATGGATCCTTTGTTGGTTTTAAATATATGCAAATAACACTTTCAAAGGAAATGGATCCTTTGTTGGTTTTAAATATATGCAAATAACACTTTCAAAGAAAATTTACACATATATTTTTCAATGAGTTTTGAAGTTTGTAAAATATAATGATTTGTCAAATTGAGTGTTTGACTCACACTTCTATGGGCAACCATCAAAATAAATTACAATAGTTTCAAAGTTTGATGTGGTGAAGCACTAACCGATCAGCATTTGAGATACTAAGGTTACTTCATGTGGTGCATACGACAACCAATTAAGTGAAACTCTTACATGGCATTGTAAGAGAGACGGTCACCATCAATAATTCTGTTATAACAATAAGAATTTTGTTAATTTTATTGATGTATCCATAGATTTTAAAGGCTTGGTAAACATTTAATTTATTTTTTTCATTATAAATATTATAATTATGTCAAAAGAAAACCTCCATTGTGGAATGATAAAGCTTTGTTGATTTTATTGTTGTATCGATAGAACTTATGGGCTACTGCCAATAGAGATTTCAAACGAAAGAGAAATTATTTTCTTCAATATAGATATTACAGTTGTGTCAAAAAAAAAAACTCCATTATGGCATGAAAACATCGTGTTCATTACACTGCCATGTAAGTGTCAATCTTCCTTTCATACATATTTACGTAACATCTTGATGGTTAAAGCAAAAATCCTGTACTCGTGATATCATATGTATCAAGCATGTGATATAAAATTTTGATTGCCTTTCGTACAAAAGTTACGAGCAATGTTATATTTTCTACTGGACTCGGATGTAATTAAACTCTTGGCCAAACCTAAAATGAAGTTCAAATAAAATTAATTGTTACTCTCAAAATACACTAAAGACATATCATGGTTCCCAGCAACTATGAAAACTATTCACGATATCACAACTTTGCTAGCAATAAAAACACCTCGGCATGTTTAATTAATTTTTCTCCTGCATTCTTGCTGAAAAAGTAGTACAATTTATTTGTGAAGCAATAGATAAGCCTATATCCTATTTAACCTTTAGTCAATTTAAAATAAGAACGAGGAATCCCGCCAAGAAAAGCGTTCTTGTTTGCAGACACTAATAGTTTAAAATCTACTGTGTGTTTTGAGCCAATCCATCAGAGAGGTAGTTTTAACGAGTGAAAAGGATTTGATTTAACAAATTCCATTCAATAATATACAAAAAAATTTCAGTGTCCATACAAAAAAGAATCAACAACCTTTAATGCTAAACACTCACAATTTTTTAGCAATGTAGGTCATTTTTACATGGAGCAGTATAAAAATGCATTGATACAAGTATATGTTCAAACTTTCCTATACAAGCGATCACGCAGTAAACAACGGTATGAATAAAACACATTGAGATTTTACAAAGCTACCTGCTAACTTTACCACCTCAAATTACAAAACTGTGCATCATCCTTTTCAATCAATCTAAACCAGCCCAAATCATGATTGCTCGGTGGCTGCTTCTTTCAAACAACCCCTCGTGATATCAGCTAGCTTTCTACAAGCATCGAGACAAAGGTTCAAAGCCTGCAAACAAGACGCATAATATAATTTCATAACTAGCATTCGCTGACATCCAAAAATTAAAGTAAAATTTGCAATTGACATCCAACACACACCCACAAGCTTATGATTCTTTACAGAAAACACGCCATATGTTTTCAAAATTAATGATCAGAACTGATTGAAAAGCAATGAGCTCTAGCTGACTTATTTGTAAACATATTTGTCAAACCTGTGGAACTGCACAAGGGAACAGTAGGTTTTTGTCTAAACCCTACCTCGGATACCATTGTGCTAGACCACTCTCCATTAATGTTTAGCTGGGTGATCTCATTTCGAGAAGGCATGCATGCTACCATCAACCCTCCATCTTGGCAGTTTTCCTCTTCGGAAGTTGGATCAATAATAAGATCTCTACCAATAGATGACTGGAAGAAACACAGAGCAATGAAAATAAGAGAATTTTAAAAGAAATTAAAAAAAATAAAAACAGATAAACAAGTTGCAGACCACCACACTCTTTTCATGTCTAATGTCTGGATTTATATTTGAGGAATGAATTGATAAATATCTAAGAAAGCATATACTATTCTCACACCAGTCACAAAAGTCAGCTTAAACGCATTGCCCCAAATTGAAATAATATTGGAGATGGCATGATATCTCACTTAAAATATCTAATTTATTGAGCATGCAGTCAACAGCAACAATAAATGATTTCGGGTGGGATAGAACAAGTCTCAATGGCTTTCCAAGATGGAGTCCATGAAAAAAATGTGTTCAGAAACCGCACTGAAAGGGTGCTTCAAATAAAAATTAGAGAAGCTAAAAACGGAAGCCTTTAATATAGCAGCAGGAGGCACTGTTGGAAATAAGCTGGATAATCCAGTGCTTTTTAATTCCCTAGACCTTCAGCATAGCACCAAAAAACTTGCTTAAGTTATGGCGATGGAAAAAGCGAAAAGGCATTAAGCTCACCATTGAGCGTGTAATAAATTTGATGGTGGGAAGGTGATTCAGCTATACTAATTACAGGCTATGTTATATGGGGAGTGGATGACGAAGAAGGTGCATATGCAGTATGGGTGCGAGTTTTGGGAGTCAAGGATTTGACAGTAGACACAAACAGAAAATATAATATTAGAAATTTAGATGCAAAGTTGCAAACCAACATAAAAGAATCCGATGAGTGTGAACATATACCAGGAGCATCTGGTGACATAGATTAAAGGTTTAAACTTGGGAGAATGTCAGAACTAAAAACTTTATGCTAACATAGAGGAAGCTATTCCCTTTAAATAACTCTTGCCAATTTTCTTTTCCCATATCCACGGGTGAAGAAAAAGTGTTACAGACGGGCAACTAAAAAGGGGTGAATTTGGCCACTCAAACTGGTAAAAAAGAATATGAAGGGCCCAGATCCTGGGAAAGAGGGAGCCTAGAAGCGTTAATAAGATTGATCAACCTTAAAATTGTGGTAATCTCTCAAAATGAAATATTATCTCCCCCACTTATGGTCACTATTTTTAGAGGTGAGATTTTAAATTTAATTGTAGTGTCAGAATTGATTAGACCTTGCACTCCCCTTGTATTGATTCCTTCAACCATGGCATTTGGCATCCCATTTGGGAAATTCATATGAGTAGCTCAGAGAGATGCTCAAGATATTTTTGGTTCAGCTGATATACCTCTATCATATTGGACGGGTTGTCAAAAGAGAACGGTGATTTTGCTGGCTATTGAATCTCTGACTTTGAAGTCCTGTAAGTAAGTTGGCTTCTAAAGAAAATATTGAGAAAATGTAAAGGAAAAGCAGAGGGAGTGTCCACACGGCAAGGGGTTTGAAAACATTCAAGAATTAGTAATCTGCCCCAAAAAGAAGGTCATGAAAATTAGAAGATACCTCTGAAGGAATAGCATATAGAGGACCAGAAGGAAGACATGCTCAGATGAATGAGATTTACAGGAATAAGTTTAGAGTAGTGAAGAAGAAACAAAAAATTACTATGAATTCTGTGGTCATGGATAGCTATTCTGGAAGAGAAAGATCATAACAAAAGGCAATCTGCTGCATCTTTGAGAGGCAAAAAAAAATTGGCAGTTGAACAAGATCAACAACCTAGTAATCAATCACTTTGGTTATGGAAAGCCTTGCAAATATTATGAAGACAGATGAAAAGATAAGGTAGAAGATTGGTAAATCATTACCGGACTCCAGCAATAATCACACCAAACACAATGGTCAGAACATTGCTAACAATCTTGCAACTGATGTTCTGGCTTTTGAAGGGGGTAAAATTTCATAATTTGGATGATCAGATGGAATGTATTGCCAAGGCATTGAAAGCATCCTTTTCCCAGTCCCTCCAAAACAGTTCCTATTGAGTACTCCCATGCCTTTTGGGAGGATATGGAGTCTGGACTGATGCAATTCTGTTGTGGCACTATCTGGACACAGAGCTCAATATGAAGGATAGTAAACTCTCTTGGTTTCTGTCTGTTTAATGTTTAACAATTATTTTCGTTCCTGCTGGCTTTAAAGAAAGGTTTACGCAAAGAGATACAATCAGGAAACAGACAACATTCCACGAAATAAAATGGAAGGATAGCAGTAAAAATCCATTTCCCACGCTTATAGGAGAGCTTATAGGGGAAAAAGCTATACCCAAAAAATCAGGAAACAAAGAGCAATGGTTTTCTATATAAATTTGATATTTTTAAATGGAGAAACAAAACCATGACAAGCTTAACTTTTATTCATGGATGGGAAAGCCCTTTGTTACAATCTAAGTTTGCAAAAGTCCATTCCCCATGACCCGTTTAGACTGCCATTTAACGTGTTGTGTATTGGAGCTTATTACTTAAAAGTTTAAACAAAGAGAAAATATGCCTTGAACTGAATTAAGAAAAATGTCGAGGGGAGAGGGGAGCGACCTCCCCTAACAAAGACAAAATACAACATAACAAGGACGAAAAAAGAGGTTGCCTGCCTTGGCCTTTACAAGAAAACGTGCAACAAGGAGGTGGTCACCTGATTCCGGGGATTCCAATGGCCCAAAAAGGACACCAATATGTAGGAAATGAATTGATTCAGGTATGATCCATAGCCCAAGAGTCATGAAAGGTTACAGAAGACATTTCACGGCCTATAAGAATCCTCAAGGAATCCACTTCCATTATGACCTTGTGACAGGTGTACTGCTACTAGGAGCAAGCTCACGGTTCACCATAAAGATCCCTAGTGTGCTAAGGCATTTATAGTTCTCAAGACGATCACAGGCTGGACCTGACTGGTATTCAGATGGCTAATAATATTTAAGGAAGTTTCCTGCAGTCATTTTTCACTTCTGCATTATTTTCTTACTCTTAAAGAATTCTGGTTTAATATTCCCCTTTTCCAGCATTATTTTAAGATTATTATTTTAACTGGTTTTCAATCATATTTCTGTGCATCTCAACAATTTCATAAGCCAGATCACTTAGTGCTGTGCCCCATGCAACTGAACAAAATCTATCAGAATCAAAAGGCAAAATGGACCTGCAACCTATATGACACAGAAGCAGCACTAGGATCACAGTTGGGAAAACAAAGAACAAGCAAGTCCTAGCAAGCAAATGTTGCCATCCATAGAGCTTTGAGGGAAAACGATTTTAAGGAGGGAGGGCATGCTATGCCCCAAAGGTCCCAACATGTCTATTATGGTATGTGAACAAGTCTTAACAAAGTGCATGATTATGGTTGAGTTGTCTCGTTCATTTATTGATTATGTACGAGTCTTAAATTCATTGACCATAATGTTGAGTGTGTTGCCACTATGCTAAGGACACTAGCAATTAGTATAGATAGGCCTATTCCAAATCAGACAAGTAAAACTATATATTCTTATTACTTCTTAACCTTAGGTTCTTCCTTCATATTGGTTGTAGCTGCACTCATATCTACTTTTCAGTTGTGTGTGCATCCATCCAATCACTTTTGGGAATGCAAGTCCTTCCCACCTTTACATTTATGTAACTGTGCTATCATATTATTAAAAGTGATAGCATTCTTTGGTTATCACCTCCATGTGTATCATCGCAAGATTGGATCATAACACTAAATGTAGAGCTGTCATTGTTTAATAAAGAGGTATGCTTAAGTGAGAAGTACCCGTGTTATAGGAGGGTTTGATGGCCCATGCTAAGTCACAATGGACTTGCTCTCCCTAGTGGTTGGGGCCTCCATATATCTTCGATACAAGCAGCATTCCTACAACATTAAACTTCACCGATTGCGCAACTTCAATATGGCCAATACATTAAATATGGTATGGCATGCCCTCCCAACTTCAACGTGCAGTGGTATGGCAGTTATTTATTAGATTTTGTATATAATTTTATGCTTGATAAACGCATGGCCAATACATTGTTAGCAAAAGGTATTTAATTTACTCCAGAGGTGAGGGACACTAGTCCCTGCTCGTGCACTAATCCCATCATACTTGCTTTGGCATGGGTATGCCTGGCTTGGAATCCACCTTTTTTTTAACTTTGATAAGAGCACCTCTAAAACACGAAGGAAAGCCATCATTGCCTGCAGAATTATAGTAGGGCAGCAGAGCCAAGGAGTAACTGTTGAACATGTAATAGTGAGGAACATAAGCAGCACCAGTTACAGGTGTGGGACTCTTACGAAGTCTTGGGAGGGTCAAAAGTATTTACCTACTCGTGTGGTTCAAGCGAAGTCAATCCCTATCTGGTGGGTCACATGCTAACGTGCTCTATAAGGTGTGGTTTTTGGGTTTCAATTGTAAGCTGGGAAAAACGGCCACACAAGACCCTTCTAACAAGGAGTAGCAAGCACGGTCATCTTAGAAAACATCAACAATAGTCTGATATCTGTGTTAACAATGTAACGGAATGGCTCAGACAAGATCCTCGCACGCTTTGAGGCACAATGTGGCAGCCATTTGTACTCATCTCTGCAAAGGAAATGCAACAACACAACAATACTAAACTCAAGCCTGCCCCCTTTTGCTTTACCCCTCATGGCAAGTTTGCAAAATTTGCTTTATGCAACAAAACAGCAATACTAAACTCAAGGCAGCCCCATTTTGCTTTGTACCTGATGGCAAGATTGCAAAGTTTAATTTATGAATTACATTTTTATGTGGGTTCTATCTGCAGTTGAGCTTATGGGCCTGGTTGGCGATAATAAGATAAGCAGACAACAGAGTGCAAATAGGAATAATTAAAACTATTTATCAGGGTTTGTTTGAACTAGACATGGCAGCAATGGTCATTCTGTAGTACAGGAACTGGATTATCCATGGATAATAGACCTACTTTCAGGTCTTAATTACAATTCACACTGACAGTATGGAGAAAGAAAGAAATTATATTAATGTCTAGATTTGACCAGAAGCATTTCAATGGGAATCAAAGGGTATACTCAGTTTCAATATGGAAGTACTAGGGTAAAAGCGTCCTAGATTATAAAAAAGTAACAAAGAACAAAGCAATAAAGAAATGTAAATATGAAAAAGTTAAACCCTAAATAATACAAGCTAAGTAAAACTAGTCTTGTGGTAGGACCCATCAAGGAAGCACGGAGCTGACAAAGTGTCAAGGATCAGGCCTAAACAACCAACAACATCATCATCTAGAATTATAGACAACCATTGATTGACTAAACTATAGAATGAGGTCCATTGATTGGTCTATAATTCATGCCACTGTTAAAATAGATGTTGAAATAGAAAATTATATAGGAGTATAAGCATGTTATGAACTGTAAGAAAATTGCTTAAGGATATGGAATAACAATGCACTAATACTTACCACAGAAACTGCAGTTACTAGGTCAAACATCATGATGCCAGCATCCGCAAGGGCAAGACTTGCACAAGTTATGACAACCGGGAGATCACCTACAAGATAGAAACATTAAAGTATGAAAATGACCTTTCTCCAACAAATTCGGTTGGCAATCAAGAAACAGGTAGATATAAAATTCTTTAACCATAGTCATAGAAAGCACTGAAAGATATAACTAGTATAGAAATGCTAAAAATTGAATTGTATGCATGCAGACAGACAGATAAAAGAGTCAGTTGGATTTTCAGAATGTCCGCAATATTTTCATAAACAAGTTAATGTCTATAGCAGCACAAAACTAGAACTTTTATAAACTAATGGTTATCTCAAAAGATTAGCCAATTATCTTGCCTCCAAACACAAAAAAAAAGGGTTACGATGTATCTAAAATATGGACATTAACGAGCAAAGTTAAAGTTAAGGACTCGTTCTGTGCATCTGGGTCAATCATAACTAAAGTAAGGATTATAAAGTTAGCATCCATGCTTTCCTACTTAATCAACTAAGGGAGTGTGGCCACGTTCTTGCATATAGGATAAGTCCACCTGCCTACAGGGAAAGATCTGTGACCACACAAAACTCTAATGGAGACCTTTCTCTAGTTATTAGTGCCACATAATCATCACTATCCCTTCCCAATACACAAATTGATCCCACTGGACGCGACACAGTCACCATATAGCTACAGACACAAATTGCAGGAAGTCAATGCTTTAGAGCCTCTGACCACAAAAGGGAAAAAATGCAGGGTTGTGCATCTCAACTCTGCAATTAAACTAGACAGACTCTACATTACCAGGAGTTGCAAACACTATGTAGCCCAATCGAGTCAAATATAGATGCTTGGCCTAGGCCATAGCCAATAATTAGGCAAGATATATTTATCTCAATAGATATGCACTACTTTTGCAGTTTCAGTGACCATAGTACTCTCCATAGTTACAGGCTAAGTCACAAGGTTCGAGTTCGAGGAGGATAAAATTTGATTCGAGTTCGAGTTCAGATAAAAATCGAAAAAAAAATGCCATTAAATTCGAAACGTAAAAAAAGTAAAAACATAATTAAAAAAATTATAAAAATTAAAAACATAATTATAAAAAAAATAAAAATAAAAATAAAAACATAATTAAAAAAACATAAAAATAAAAACATGATTATAAAAAATTAAATTCGAAACGTTAAAAACATAATTATAAAAAAATTAAAATATATAATTATAAAATTAAAACAAAATTATAAATATAAACAAAATAAAAAACAAAACATAAAATAAAACTAAATTCAAAATTATAATCAAAATAAAAAATGAATACGTAAAATAAAATAAAATAAATTAAAACAAAACAAAACTAGTTAAAACCTAAAACCTAATAACAAATTGTCCGCAAACGACCTTAATATTAAGTGAAACACACAGACATTACCCTTTGGAGTCTTGCACTGTCAAGTAATGCACAAACATTGGACTGAATTTCTGTTTGCGGACGCGGCGATAAGGAGTAATCTTGAGGATGTAGCAACGTTGTAGACTACGTAAAGAGTATCGAGGGCCCGTTAGGTGTTGCAAGTAAGTTTTATACCCATAGGGCCATAAGGGTTTTGTATTCGAGATGAAATCCGTGCAAGGGCAGTGGAGGAGTTGTTGTTAGGGCGTTGAGGGCCTTGATAGAAATTTATGACGCACAAAAATGCAAACAAAGACAAATACAATCACAAAAAAATGCAGACCTAAAAAAAATGACGTTTTTTCCGTTTTCTTGATGGCCGAATAAAAATCAGCAAATTTTGAATTTTATCTAAAAAATTGCCGTACCTTGTGACTTGGGTTACAGGTATGGGGATGAAGATGCCATTTGAATCAAGGTATGTGGACAGAGAGGCCAGGTATATGAGTAAATGTATAAGGGTACCGCTATATTTTATATAAATGTAGTCACCAAAAAATATGGGTACGGGAACAAGGATGCGGTCCTCATCCCTAAACTGAAATTTTTTGGGATTACCAATATGGACTTCCACTATCATCATTTCATATCCACAGTATACCTAACTCATAGTTACCTAAGACTCCAGGATGGCAGGAAAGCACGGTGGGGTTTCTAGGATGGCAAAAAATTTCCAAATTTTGGGGACAGCAAAGGGTTGTCTAATGATAATAATATATAAATATTTAAACTAAACAAATAAAGTAATAAACTAAAAAATAACTTACAGAAACTAAAATATGCTGAAATGTAAAATAATAAATTTAAACAATATGAATAAACTACTAAATAAAACCATTTTGCTTAATCAATATCATTATCCAAAATACAGTAAAACTAGGAAAAAGTGAAAGATTTAAGACTCCAAAGTTTCTAAATGGCTTGGTTTCCTTGACTACAAAATAAATATAATCTGTAATCTGTGACAATGATAAACCAAGCTCCTAGACTCATAAGAGAGAAGGTTTTAACAGACCTAGTGTAAATGACTTGGGATTCCTAACTACAGGCTAGAAGGGAAACATGATAAAACAAAATTTCAAGAATAATTAAACTCCTCATTTATTGAAATTGTCTTTATACCATTGAAATCATCAAATGTTGGCCTATAACACAGTTTAGAGAGTTTTGAAAACATTAACAGGAAATTGGAGCTTGAATTTTCATTCCAAATAAATTGTAGCAACGCATAATGTTGGTGCTACTAGCAATGATCTTCAGATATTTCTGAACCAATCTGAAACCATGTTTTCATCTTCAGGAGATAGTAGAAACTCTTTTGCAGGACCCCATGATTTCATTTAATTTCTTCCTCCTGAACTTAAAAACATATAATAGATACATCATAATGAGAAGCATCTTTAGCGTGACCAAAATATGTTACCTACATAAAGGAATATGAACTTAAAAGACCATGGATCAACATTAAAAAAAAATTTAAAGTCTCAAAGCTCACCGTATACTAAATTAACCAGAGATCTTATTTCGAGATATCCATAGAACCATCAAACCTGAACATATCAAAGCCTCTTTTAAGCACGAAAAGAACTACCTAGGATACCTAATGGGACAATCCCATCATGAAAAGAAAGTAGAGGATGAAGATAAATAATTCCCTTTCATCGTGTTTTGTTTTGGTAAGCAGAGTTATCCTTCTTACTAGAGAACCATCAGATATATGAAATTCTTTGATCTGTAAACCAGTATTCCTTTCTGTTCTTACTTTTTCCTTTATCTGTAAATAAATCTCGTCTTTATTCTTTTCTTTAGCAAATAAAATATTTATATTAATTATAAACCACCTGTAAACAAACTTGCAGCTGTATAGATAAAATTAAATATATTTTTTTATGTTTTTGAAGTGGTTTTACGCAGGGGAAGTCCCAGGACATCCCCGACATCCCCTGTGCGTGCAAATAAAATGGGGGCATCCAGGAGACGTCCCCTGTGCATGCAAAAAAAAGGGGGCGTCCAGGAAACGTCCCCTGAATTTCAGAGCCGTACCAGGGATGTCTCCCTGCAACTTTGCTCAAACAGAAATGTGGGGGGACGTTCCTCCCTCCTCCAGCCATCCCGAAGCGTTCCAGGTGTCCCAATGGGCAGAAAAATAGGGGGGGCACATCCCCACATAACTCAATACATCAACCTAAAATATCAGTCCCTATGGACTATGATGATTAAGATATGCATATAATTACCAAGTCACCGCACAAGTCACCAGATGAAAATCCATACCAAACATGTTCATCACATGTATAATTGTGGATCCAATAAATAGCCACATGTAACATAATTATATATATATATATAGCCACATGTAACATCATTATATATATATATATATAATATATATATATATATATATATAATATATATATAATGATAATTGAGGATGAATAGTGGAAGATATTTATCAAAGAAATAGTAATTAACAAGTCTTTGGTCAAAAGTCATGTCGAAACCCTTAAACCGGAAAATATGCAACAAGCGACAGTTAAACTCAAATTGAAGCTTTCAGTCTTTGAACACTGCCTGATTCTAGGATAAGATACGGAATTTGGCCAGAAGCATCTGAATTCAAGGAGAATATTCATTGCCACATCACATCTCAATTTTTGCAATGGAGAAATCGCAAAAACGTACACTAAAATTTAATTTTCCACAGAATGTGTGAGTCAGATCAAAATTGTGCATTTAGTGTAAGTTAATCCTAAAAGTAAACAACTGTAGGTTGTACTTCTTATCTTGTAGATTGCCATCAGTAAATGCCTGAAAGCAGTACAAAAATGAACAGCTGCAACAATATAGATTCTTGGCATTCCACCATCATAAATATGCCATTATGCACACCATTTGAGTAAATTTCATAGTCAACAGGTTATGTGGGATAAGGGTATGGGGACAGGAACGACATTTTAAAATAGTCTATGGGAGTATGTAAGTAAGGGTATGGCCATAAGAAGTTTAAATGTAGTCCCAGGAGATGTGGATACGGGGACAAGGTCCCCATTTCACAACACAAATTTCCTGGTGACTGAATCAGTAACTGAATTAAAAAAGTCGGCATCTTTCTTCACTTTTCCAAGGACCAATATCAGCAAGCTGTGAGTTAATTTATAATACAATTGAGGAGATTGAGTAGGTATTTATCCGTGCAGATCGAGAAGGTGAAGCTGACCAATTACTGTGATAACCCCAACTGAAAAAATCAAGGTTACTCCAAGAAAAAAGAAAAACCCCTAATAATGATGAGGGCAAACATTAGGCAGGAGTGAAGATATTCCAATAGCAATTCTAGATCCAATTCCTGTCAAAGAACACGAGGAACCTGGATTCAAAGGGAAAAGTGGCTCTGGCCTAGATGTAGAAAACATCAATGAAATGCTTGAAATTGAGATTGAGGAACTCAAATTCAGGAATGATGGATTAGATACTGTAATTATTTATACGAAGGAGGACAAGAAGATACCCAATATGAAGAACAATTGCTCCTGCTAACAACTTGAACCACGACCAGATTGAACCCACACAGAGCACTTCTGACTCTTTGGAAGATATAAAAGAGCCATGCGATGGGGAAAATACCATTAAAATTAAACTGGACGATCCAAAGAAAACAATTGCCAATACAGGAGGCACACCATCAAGAAGGCAAAAGCTGCCACTAGAAATGAAGAAGCCTTGACCCACAAAGGATTGGGTAGCCAAAAGCAAATATCAAATATGCTACCCAAATGAGGGAATAAGCCCTCCACCAGATCATATTAAATATGTTTATAGTGTCATGGAATGTTAGGGGCTTAAATGCCCTGAACAAGAAGAGGTTGCTAAAGCAACAGGTGGCTCATAACAACCCAGACATTCTTCTCTTGCAGGAAACAAAGATCGATGAGGAAACACATAAGCAAACGACTAGTGCAACTTGGAAGAAAGGCATTGTTGAAGTAGTAAGTTCCAATGAAGCTTCAAAAGGAATTGTATCTTGATGGAACCCCAATAAAATTCAAGGCAAGGCTCTCCCATCTAGCCCTAATCATCTTGCTATCTGCTTTGGATGTATTCATGGAAATTAGGAGTTTATCTTATCTCTCAAAAGGGAGCGAAATCAGCTAAGAGATGTTTATAGTCTCATGGAATTTTAGGGGCTTGAATACCCCTAACAAGAAGAGGCTGCTAAAACAACATGTCTGATAAAAACCCATATATTTATATCTTATGGGAAACAAAGCTCGATGAGGAAGCATCTAAGCAAATGGATGGTACAATTTGGAAGGAAAAGCATTGCTAAAGTAGTAAGTTCCAATGGAGCTTCAAGGAGAATTGCATTTTGAGGGAACCCCAATAAAATTCAAGGTAAGATCCTCCCATCCAACCCTATTCATCTTGCTATCATTTTTAGATGTATTAATGGCAATCAAGAGTTTAGCCTTTTGATAGATATGGACCTAATTCTCAAGAGGGAAGGAGATTATGTCGGACAAAACTTAAAGATCCCAATAGAGAGTTGAAAGGATATCCTGAATCCTTGGAGGTGACTTGAATGCTATCTTGAAACCTTCAAAGAAGTATAGAGGAATCAATTCTATTTCAAGCTCCACAGCAGGTTTTGGGAAGCTCATTTCAGACAAACCTGAGGGATTTAGACCGAAAGTCAGAAAAACACTTGGAATAACGGACGATCACAAAAAGAATCTATTGCAGAAGGATTACATCACTTTCTCGTCAGTGCAGAATGGCTCACTGATAGTTTCTCAATAGAATCTGAAATTCTCCCCAGATATGTATCAGACACTGTGCCCAACAATCTTACATTTAAAATGAATAGGGACACATCCAAGTACCCCTTCAGATTCGACTAGTGTGGCTAAATTTATTAAAGAACCTTCCTTCAAAAAGAAGATCAAAGACGTCAAAATAACCAGCAGAAGGAAATCGAATATTGTTTAATATGAAGGACAAGTAAATTAATTGATTAATTAGATAACTAGTATTAACAATTAAATAATGCAAGAAATAAATAAATGACGCATTACACAGTTTCAATGTGGAAAAACCTCAACGAAGTAAAAAACCCAAAAAAAATTTCCATTATTTGAGAAACATTTACAAACCCAGTAAATCCATGTCAACTCACTTCTTCTCTTCCACAAATTCTTCACAAAATACTCGGAGGCACATCCACTCAAAATAATTCACAATCGCATGATCGGACTACAAAGGTAAAATTCCTTTATAAGGTGAGTGAATGCTTGTAACCAACCGATTCACCTTTTCACCTAATCAAATATAAAACATAAGTGCACAACAAGTTTTGAATAGTTTTTTGTATTAAATAATAAATATATTATTTATTATTTATTAAATGGAACAATGTGGGCCACAAAGGTATCCCACAAATATTAATGTTCCAACAAAAGAATGGTGGTCAAAGACAGCATTGAATGTACCGGCTGGCATAGAAACTTGAGCTTACAAAAAAGGAAATCAATTAATGGAATAAACAGAATTTTGGAAACATGTTCAACAAGGCAGATATACAGGGTAGGTTGGAGCAAATTCACCTGAGAATTCTCTAGATCTACTGTCAGAGGAGACATCCCAGATGTATGAGCTAAACAAGGTCTTAGAGATGGAGGAAATTTACCGAAAGCAAAAGTCTCAAAACAGATGGCTGAAAGAGAGGAATAGGAACAAGAAGTTCTTTGACATGTCAATAGTTATTTAATAGAACAGAAATAAGGTATGTAGCATCACTACCCCAAATGGAACCCAAATTTATGAACCCTTTCGTATTTGCAAAATAGCTATATCAAGCATCCCATTGGAAACATTTGTCAATTTGGAAACATTTGTCATCAATCATACAATTGACAAATGTTGCGAGTTAATTTGAGCTTGTTGGTTGAATATCCAAGAGGTTTTATTAATTCTAATAAGGCAACAATTCTGATGAATATCCAAGAGTTCTTCATATTGTTGCATAATACTCTCTTCGGAACCCTGTAGAGGGGCCTCTTGGCCAATGGGTGGGGGTTGAGGAATGTTCATATCAAATAGCATTTGCATAAGGAATTTGCAATGTTTGAGAGATGTTCTCATGAGTTTGAGAAAGAGAAATTTACGAAGGAAGTTAAATAGCTCCGCAATGGGATCCCATTTGTTGAAGCTAGATTGTTCTGATGTGGATTGTATCTTGGGAGAAGTAGTCAGAATGATCTTAAATTTGGCCTCAAGAAGGATTGAGTCTGAATTTTTATATTTTGTTTTCGTTAAAAGTCATCGACCCGACTGATGATCTTGGCAAAGAATTGTCTATTATTTCCACATCATTAGCCCAACCAATGACATCAAATTTTGGCAAACTTTCAAGTTTTGGTTTTTCTATGGAGATTTCAACAATTGGTTGAGATATGGAATTTGCTTCGACAATCATGTAGGTTTTCTGAATGTGTATAGGAGAATATTGGGTTGTGAAAAATGAAATAATGCATGCAATGATATGTTTCATGCCTTGCATTTGGACGAGTTTTTGCTCATTGGTAGAAGCATTAGGTTTAATCATAGTTTCAATGGTATTAACCATTTGGCTAGGATTTTGGTTATTTTGGTTATGTTAAGGTTCAAGAGCTTGATATGTGCTTTTGGAATGATCCATTAATGGATTGGTGTAGTGTAAATGCCTAAGTGGGCATTGCTTGGTAAATAGCTTCACACTTGTTTTTCATTTATGAGATTGTGGTTGTATCGATAAATTATCAATACCTTTTTCGAGACATTGTGTCATGATCAAAGTTGTTACCAAGGAGGAAGGGGTATGCTAAGCTTTTACAAGAGCAACAATTTTTGTGAGTGGCCCCAATTTGTGTGGAACCAACAGAATGTTTTGAGTGTCATATGATTGAGGGGTTGGCTTAGAAGGATCCAATTCTTGAGAATGAGGCTTAGGTTTAAATATATATATATATATATATATATATATATATATATATATATATATAGTGTCATATGATTGAGGGGTTGGCTTAGAAGGATCCAATTCTTGAGAATGAGGCTTAGGTTTAATATATATATATATATATATATAGTGTGTGTGTGTGTGTGTGTGTGTCATATGATTGGAGGGTTGGCTTAGAAGGATCCAATTTTTGAGAATGAGGCTTAGATTTAATATATATATATATATATATATATATATATATATAGTGTCATATGATTGGAGGGTTGGCTTAGAAGGATCCAATTCTTGAGAATGAGGCTTAGATTTAATATATATATATATATTATATATATAACTTCTTTGTTGAAGTCTGATGAGGGCATTCTCTTGGTTGAGGATATAGTTGGAAGGGGTTCCCTAGTAGTGGTTGGGAAAGAGTTGTGATTGGAGATGTTGTAATGTCCCCTTTTCTAAATTAATATAATATTCTAATTAAAATATAAAATATTTTTAAATACTTAAAAGTAACAAATTAATAATATTATTAAGTGGTCAAAAATGTCGGCAACCTATGTTTTATTATTAAAAAAAATAAAGTGGGGTTTTGAGTGGAAAGGATATAAAAGGAGATGGAGGAGCTCATTTGGGGTTATGCATGATTTGATAATTGAATTCTTTGAGTCTAAGCATGAAAACGCTTAACTTATCCATTGAGGACGAAACCCTTCAATGGTAGTTGGAGTAAGGTCAAAAACCCTTACATTCAACTAGGACATCCTCATTCAAGGGTTGTATTGAGCTTCATTGGTCTGATTTTTACATAATCTTCATCATATTTTGGGCAGTAAATTCATCTCTATTTTTAGGGCTGGTGACTAGGGTATGGAGCCCAAAAATTAAGGCAGGAACCAAAAAAGCAGGGCAGTGACTAGTTTGGAGGGCCAGCACATGGTTTTGAGGGTTGTGTATTGTTTTTAGAGGGTTGTACATGGTACCCTAGGGCAGCAAACTGCCTATGACAACTGGACGACCTCTTTTAAGGTCAAATCTAGCGGTTTCAAGGGCCATTTCAAGCCAAAACTGCAGTTCTAAATATTTAATCATTTTCTGCTATTTTTATTAGTATTTTTCAGTTATTATTCATTAGAAAAAATTCAGAAAACAAGGTATTTATTTTGGTAATAATATTCAGAATTTATTGGTAAATATTTGAGGGTTAATTATTGCTTTGCACTTAGAAAATTGCATTTCCAGCATTCTATAATTTTTATCCAGGGTTTGAAGTGGACAAATCAAAAAAATCATAATTGTTGATTAGGGTTTGATATTTGAATTAGAATTTGCACGTGGTGTAAGGGTTTTGTTGGAAAACCCCTTTGATCTAATTCAGCCCTAAAAGGGACATTATAGTGGTATCAAATCCAAGATTTTGGCAACCTGTGAAGGGGATTCTAGATCTTGCCAACGTGTAGGGGTAAGAGTCAGAGCATTTGTTTTTTCCAATTTGTGAATCTGACAAACTATCATGGGGTTCATAGAGAAAAAAGAAATACAGCAACAAATCAAACTTGATTATGAGGCCTACTGTGAAGATTATTACAAACTTCATGTAAAAACTCAAGCCATGTTGACACTCTGAGAGTTATGTGATTTAAAGAGATATAATCCAAGAAGAAACGAAAGACATCATACAAAATCATGTGAGCAAGC
The DNA here is from genome assembly GCA_037957365.1 of Torreya grandis. NCBI lineage: Eukaryota > Viridiplantae > Streptophyta > Pinopsida > Cupressales > Taxaceae > Torreya > Torreya grandis. The sequence continues at coordinate 534,724 of JARHVA010002724.1, read as the reverse complement.
TACCCACACAGTCAAAGACTTTACCTATGAAAAGTTCTTGTAGATGCTTGAAGAAAGTAAAAGTAGAAAATTAAAGGAAGAAGAGCAGCCGAAACCAAGACCTCGAAATATTGCAAAGGAGGAAATCAAGGAGCAAGAACCCAAAAATGCATCCCTGAAAGAAGAGGAATCCCAAGGAGGTCTTGTTGGGAAGTATGCACATGAAGGAGGGGCCTCACAAGCTTCGTACGATGATCTTCCACTTGCTGGAATTTTCAGACCAGCATAACAAGGTAAGCAATTTAATCATCTTCATAACAAGGATTTGTTGTATCACCGTCATACTGTCCTTACAATACTTTGATCGTCATGACGATCATGCTAACAATGAGGGTAAGATGAAGGAATTTCTCCAAGAAGACTCAAGAATGGGGAGTTGCAAATTTTCAATATTAATGTGGAATCCAGATGAAAATTACAAGCTTAGTGCTGCTGTCATACAAATTTTGAGTTCACTTGCACCCATAAAAGTGGGATGGCAAGCCCTTTCAGTCATGAGAAAGAGCAAGTTCCGGTCGCTGACTGTTGGAAAAGGATTCTCAACCTTCTTTAAAGTGTTTTCAATCACTACAATGCTCCCAATTCATGTTTTTGCACAAAGGTTTCAACCATGCAGCTGTTCCATTTTCAGGTTGCTAACTTTGGAAAAATCAAATTATAAATTGTCATTTTCAAACTTGAATAACAGCAAACTTGATCATTTCAAGGCCATTGAATCATTGGGAAACGCTAGTGAATGGTTCCAGCTGAAGAAAATGAAGACTTCAGCCAACATAATTCAAAAAGGGGTGGAAAATCAGGTAATTCATGGTTGCCCTAAGTTGTTTCCAGCTTGCATACAAACTAATTGGTGTCCTTCCTTGGAAAGAATGGCGTACAAGATGATCAATAAAGATCATCTCACAAAGGTAGGTGCACAAATGATGATTGAATTATTTTTTGAACCACCAATAGACATCCTTGTTGATAGGGTTGAGAGCTATGCTTGCTGGTCCAAATTGTTCCCTCTATTCAGTAATGGGCTAGAACTTGAGGGTTGCATGGAAATTTTCAGACCATGGAAAGAGGCTGCAAATTCTGAGTTGGGGCAGCGACTAGAACATGTGGGAATTCACCCCACTCCATATGTGGTAAGTATCAAAATTTCTGAATTTTTTGGGTTGAGACAGCCCCTCCATTTTGTGGAAACTCAGACCATCATAAGAGTTAAAATTTCTGAAAATTATGAGTGGGGATAGCCACTCCAATATGTGGGAACTCAGCCCACTTCAAGTACCAAAAACTCTGAAAATTCTACGTCGGAGCAGCCACTCAAATGCATGGGAACCCAGCCCATTTTGAGTGCCATTAAATCTGGAAATTCTGCATGGAGGCAGCCACTTCAAAGGGTGAAAACTCAGCTCACTCTAAGCATGGTAAAAGATGATGAAGAGATCACAAAACAACTCCATAGTGAAAGGAAGGATGGACAAGTTGAGGGCAGCCCAAGGTGTGAAAGTGTCCCTAATTTGTCGTGCACTCACATGCCATCTAGGGTGTATGATTGTAAGGGGCTGCATATGCATGGAAGGGAACACTTGGAAAGATTGGTATTTTTTTGTGCACCATGGCAAGGCTGCCTTCTTTTGGGGCAAGCACATGAAGATGGAGATGCAAGGAAAGTCACTTGGAGTGACAAAATTAGCCGGGACTCCTTCATTCCAAGCTTTGAAGATATCCACATGAAAATTTGGAAGATATGCACTCAAGAGAATTGCAAAAAAGGTATGGCTTCAATTATGTTCAAGTTTACTTATTTCAGAAAAAAATGTGAACCCTATCATAGGCTTAAAGGGAGAGCCTTAAGGATCATTGGAGGTCACAATGGGTGCTTCTGTACTACCCTAAAGGAGCACTGCTCAGAAATGTGCGGGACTCTTGGCTGGAAATGGAGTTTCCGGCAAGTAAGAATGGAGGATTCAACCAAGAAAAGAGGATGGCACATCTCTAAGGTGCATGTATGGTTAAGAATGGCCAAGGGAACCATGAAGGGCAGCAACTGTACTTTTTTTTTCCATGTTGCCCACAACAGTACCAGCTCATTTTGGTATGAGCTTGAGGGTCATCATGTCCATGTTGAAAGTATGTTGTAAACAGAAACTTCCAAAGGGTGAGTTTTTGTCAAAAGTTCTCATTAATGTGGATGATAAGAAGGCTATTATGCATGATTACAGTCCACTAACCACCGGATGCATGATTGTGTATGTAATCTCTTTTGCCAAATTGAAAGATCGCATGTTGATAGGGAATAAGGAGTTCATTTCACTCATTTTGGGAGTGTTTCCAGCCCATGGAATAGGTGCAATTCTGAGTTTAGGGGCAAGTTTTGAGCATGATGGCAATTATTCTATGCTATGTGCTATTTGGTACAGCATAGGCAGCCCCTTAATGCCTTCTTGGACAATCATAAACATGTTTCCAGCCGCCAATTGGGAAGGGAGAGTGGTTAAGGGTGCAAACAAGGAAGGAGATTTGAACCACACTCCTATATGGCTTGAAAAAAGAAGTAAAAAAGGGAGGTGGAGAGGCTTGGTTTTAACTAACATGTTTGCTTCTTGTGTAAAAAGAACAATGGGGACACCCATACCCCAAATTTCCAGCAAGTACCTTGCTATAACAAACACCTTCAACCCTCATGATGCCACTTTGGAATATGTTTTAGTTTGTCAAGTTGCAGATTATTCATCAATTCCTTGCTCTAGGGCTGAAGTTACAGCAGCTTGGATGGTTTTAGTGCAGCTGAAAATACAAAACATAAATTTGATGATGTTGTGCTGAATATACAAAGAATAAATTTGTTGTTGTTTTGAAGGGGAAAATGAAGATGGCAGCTCTAAGGTAATAACTGATCTCTGCTTCAAGGAAGTTTTTAAACTTCACGAGCTGCGAAAAAACATTATTAGGAAGAAGGACAACAAATATATGAGCTTGTTTTGGTAGGAGTCTCTCATTTGACAAGTATAGGATCTAGATTAATGGAGCATTACAACATATTTCTTCACTTTGGTTTAATGGTACTTGGGCACGAGAGCTTGAATTTGCTTGAAAGGCAATAAAATTTGGGAAGGGCAGACTGTAATGTCCCCTTTTCTAAATTAAAATGATTTCTAATTAAAATATATATATATTTTTAAATACTTAAAAGTAAAATTAATAATATTACTAAGTGGCCAAAAATGTCGACAACCTATGTTTATTATTTAAAATTATTAAAAGTAAATGGGGTTTTGAGTGGAAAGGATATAAAAGGAGATGGAGGAGCTCATTTAGGGTTATGCATGATTGATAATTGAATTCTTTGAGTCTAAGCACGAAAACACTTAACTTATCCATTGAGGACAAAGCCCTTCAATGGTAGTTGGAGTAAGGCGAAAACCCTTGCATTCAACTAGGACATCCACATTCAAGGGTTGTATTGAGCTTCATCGGTCTGATTTTTATAGAATCTTCATCATATTTTGGTCAGTAACTTCATCTCCCTTTTCAAGGCTGGCGACTAGAGTTTGGAGCCCAAAAATTAGGGCAGCAACTAGAAAACAGGGCAATGACTGGTTTGGAGGGACAACGCAAGGTTTTGAGGGCTATGGATTGCTTTTAGAGGGCTGTACTTGGTACCCTAGGGCAGCAACCTCCCTATGACAGCTGGGCGACCTCTTTTCGAGTCAAATCTAAGGATTTCAAAGGTTGTTTCAAGCCAAAATTGCAGTTCTAAATATTTATCTTTTTTGCTATTTTTATTGGTATTTTCTAGCTATTATTCATTAGGAAAATTCAAAAAACAAGGTATTTATTTTGGTAAAATATTCAGAATTTATTGGTGAATATTTGAGGGTTAATTATTGCTTTGCATTTGGAAAATTGCATTTCCAGCATTCTGTAATTTTTATCTAGGGTTTGAAGTGGAAAATTCAGAAAAATCATAATTGTTGATTAGGGTTTGATAGTTGAAATAAAATTTGCACATGTGGTGTTAGGGTTTTGTTGGGAAACCCCTTTGATCTAATTTCAGCCCTAAACGGGACATCACAGATGCATTGGGCGTGATAGCATGAATTGTTCTTTTTGACTCAGAGAGATGGTCGTAAGCATCAAATACACCACCATTGGTGGCATGTCGATTTTTGGGTTGTATAAGCATGCAAGTGCCATATTTTGAAGGATGAGGAATCTCAAATTGTCTCATGAGATGGTCCTATAGTTTATCTTGGTCGAAGGCTTCCTCCAATGTCTTAAGAGAGGACCTAATTTTGTATAGTAGTCGAGGTTCTAAGGCGGTGGTAAAAAGTTGGAAGGGAATTCTTCACTCATATTGTGTTTGGATCTATGGGCTTATTATTTCCATCGTTTGATGAAGCCCTGGGCAGATTCATGTTCTAGTTGTTTGGTGATGACCAAGTTAACCAAATTAACTTCAGAGAAGTCGTGATATTGGAATTCTTGCACAACGGCATTTATTAAGCCTTCTAATTCAACTAAAAAGTTAGGCCTGAGTTGATTATACCATTCAAAAGCATGCCCAATTAGGGTTTTAGCTAGAAGATTGGTAGTCACATAGGTGTTTGTCTTGAGCCAATCTTTGTAGAAACTTCCAAAAGGTTTTTAGATGTAAGGTGAGGTAAATGGACTAATCACATGAAATGATTGGAGTTATTCCTCCAATGTCCTCAGTTGCAATATAAGGAGCTAAGGGCTCATTTTGCAGATTTTGACTAACCTTATTGCAAATGGAAGGTTGTGGGATTGGGTTCGCATTATTATCCGTTAGGAAGGTAGGGAAGGAACATTGATTAGGTCATCCCCATCAAACTTGTTGAGGTCTATTTGACACTTGCATAAGTTGTGTTCCCATTTGCATGGATGGTCAGCACTTGATGTTTGCATGTGGGCCATTCAGTCCAACACTTGCATGAACACTTAGGCATGATCTACTTAAGGATTTTGATTTATTTGAGTAAAACTATTGGTTTTAGGGCCATGGTAATGGAAAATGTAGGCATTGTTGATATGGAAAACATAGGGCAAGTCGTGTTATGGCTTTGCCCCCATGGTTGAGAAAATATTTGACATAGGTTGGGTTTAAAGATAAGGACGTCATCGATCAAGCCTATGATGTCGGCTATTTGCAAGAAAAAGGGAAAAATAGGTTAGAGAAAGAATACAAACAATGAGGAGGACAAATAAGCTGATGTGAAGGTGATATCAGGGTGCTATTAGGAAGGATAGTCCACAACACCTCTCGAAAAAATGCTAAGAGCCAACCCACCCCAATCCCAGTGTATGTGTGAACACTCAAGGAGATTAATACACTAACAAATCCAGGCAAAGAAAAGCGTCAGTAAAGTGAAAATAATGTGTATACAGAGACATCCCAAATGTATGAGCTGAACAAGCTCTTGGAGATGGAGGGAACTTACTTGAAGCAAGTCTCAAAATAGATGGCTGAAAGAGAGGGATAGGAACAAGTTCTTTGAGATGTCAAGAGTTATTTGATAGAACAACAATAAGGTATGTAGCATCTCTACCCCAAATGGAACTCAAATTTTTCAGCCCTTTTGTATTAGAAGAAGAGCTATATCAAATATATTCCACTATTTTAAAGAATGAAAAAATTATAGAACTTATGCACATAAGTCCCTCTTAGGAAATATCCAAGCCTATTTCTAAGGAAGACAACAAGTTATTGAAAATCCAATCGCTAAGGAGAAACCTAAAGCAACAATATTCTCTTTCAAAATAGACAAGGCCAAAAAATAGTCAAACATCCTTACTCTTAACAGTCTTATCCCTAAATGCAAGAAGAGATTTATTATTATTATAGACCTACTACTCTTCGCAATATGTCTTACAAGATCATCTCTAAAGTCATGGAAAACAGGCCAAGGTTCATAGTTCCCTCAATCATTTCAGCAGAACAAGGAATGTTTGTAAAAGGCAAGCAAATATTGGATGGCATTGTGATCACACATGAAGCACTTCACCCAATTAAGTACCAAAAAAGAGCCAATATGTTGATTGAATTAGATATGAACAAGGTTTATGATCAAGTCAACTGGTTGTTTGAGTTTCTTAATCAAGACTTAGCACAATCTAAAGATTGTGTTGAGTGAAGAAAATGGGCTTAGGACTGCTACAGCACTCATAAGTTCTCAGTTTTGGTTACTGTATATTTCCTACCAAACTCTTTGGTGTTTTAGAGGCTTGAGGAAAGATGACCTTTTCTTCCCCTTCCTATGCACAACATTGACCGAAGCTTTTGGGAGACCAATGAATGGAGCTAAAAGATCTAGAAAGTTTAAAACAGTTGCAGCTTGCCACTGGAATTGCAATTCTATAACAGCTGCAATTTTTTGATGACATCCTGTTAACTGGTGACGCACTAGTTCAGGAAGCTTCAACTTTCAAGGAAATTTTGTTCGAGTGTGAAGAACTCTATTGTTTTCTTCTCCAATGTGAACAAAGGAATCCAGAATAATCTATGCACAATTCTAGAAATAAATTGTGGCCAATGACGCAACTCTTACCTATGTATCCCACCCTTCATTAGCAGAAATGTGACAAGGCTATGGAAACAACTCCTAGATAGAGTTCAATACAAACTAGCAGAACAGAAAGGCACATGGCTCTCACCAACACAAATAATTCAATTGATTAAATCAATCTTGCAGCAATGCCATATTTCTTACATCGGTACTGCAGACGACACCTAGATTTGCCAAAATTAATTGTCAAAATTCAAAGAACAATTCTTTAAATAAATCATGGCCAATGACCCAACTCTTAACTAGGTATCCTGCCCTTCATTGGCAGAAATGTGACGAGGATATGGAAACTTCGAGAATGATATCTCTTGGCATCTTTTACATAGATTTATCTAAGATAGAGTTCAAAACAAACTAGCATAATGAAAAGGCAGGTGGCTCTCACTAGCCCAAATAATTCAATTAATTAAATCTATCTTGCAGCAATGCCCTATTTCTTATATCAGTACCAAATATGCCACCTAAATTTGCCAAAATTAATTGTCAAAATTCAAAGAAATTTTCAGTGGTGTAACATTGTGAAAGAGAATAAATCCCCTCTACTAAGTTAGGACAAAGCCTGTGTCCAGTGGAATGGGAAGGCGCTTGTATCAGGAATATCTCTTTGATGAATAATGCTTTAGGCCCCAAGCTTTTCTAGAGAATCTGTGAAGACAAATATCATCTCTGGATCAGAGTCGAAAGAGCAAAATACTTAAGTCTCTCTTGAGCCTCGCAAAATATTCACAACATGCACCTTTGTCAAAGGATCAGCAGATTGGAACTTCATTACAATGTCAACAAATTTTATTAATACTTATTTTAAATTGAGCATTGAAAGTACTCCAATTTCAATATTTGGGATGAACCGTGGATATAAGACAAACCTCGGGAATGATAAAATACAAAATATAGGAACTATTGTCTCATACTACTTTCAGCAGGTAGATGTGTGTAAAATGGGTGAAGCAAGCATCTACAGGTCTCCATACAGGTCAAGAAAATATCAGAAGCTTTGATTATGCTTTAATCACCCATCGCATTCCTTGCAGAGCCTCAAAGGAAACCTTGGGGTGGAATGGCTCCAAAAATTGTCAGTATAGTGTCAACCAAGGATACAATATTCTGGCAAATATTGTCATTCAAGGAGTCTCTTTTTCCACACAAGGCAGACCAGCTGAAGGAAGGACTCTCTACAGCTATGGTTTTTTCTCTGGCTTGTGGCTAGGAATAAGATCCTTGCCATAGTTTTAAAACTCACCGAGAAAATGCCAAACTCACAAGTTACTCTGGCTCCATGGGTTATTCACCATAAAAGTCGGGAGGCGAGTTTCTGGTGAGTACTTGCTGAGTTTTTCTCACAAGCCAGCGAGAAAAACTTACCAGCCAGCAGAGGAAAAAAATTATTGCAATTTTTTTTAATCATTGAAGCAACCAAAAATCAGGATTGTGATAATTGGATGCTAGCAAGAACAATAAGTAATGTAAGATCCATCCTAGACACAATTCCTAACTACAAAATTAACCATGTTTGAATTGCTGATAACAAATTTGTCAACCACTTAGGCAATAAGGGTGGAGACTTATTGTCTAGAGAAGGCACTGTCTCTGCTATTCACTCCACTTCATTAAAAGACTTCAATTTGATAGGTGTAATAAGAAATGGGATACCGATATAAGGAGGGCATGCAAATCAAGAAACTAAAATATGTTTTGAGCAAAATGAAAAATATTGAGGGCACAGGGGGTGGAGTGTGGGTTATAACTTCTAAACAACAATCACACCCCCCATCTTTATGAAATGTTGTCTCTTAAATATCTGAAATTTGAGAGGGAGTGATGTTTACTAAAATTATAAAAGCACCACCGCCAAATCCCTCTACCCATTACTTGGCTCTGGTCTCGATAAGCCCCTTCAAATCATTGCATGCTCCTCTGGTATACATCCCCCAAAGCATTTGAGGGTTTTCTGCCTTCAGATATCTGCAATGATTTTTCTACTCAACCCGGTGGAGGATTTTCTGCATACCACAGAATAGTTGGTTATGGCTTGCAGAGGTCAGGAAGGTAAGTTTAGTATTTAAAGATTCAAATCAACCCTTGCAACAGATTTTTTCAACTAACGTTTTTGTCTTTCTCAACCCTCTGCAAGCAGTTTCTGTGTGGGAGTCTGGATTGGTAGTATTCACACTTATCAATTTAGCTGTTTGGTGTTGGAATATATGTTTGTTGGCTTTGTGAATTGTAAAAATGATTGTAATAATCCAGGGAGATTAGATATTTTACTATCTCTGAGTTATTTTTATTGCTTCTGTGGATTTTGTAGCACTTAGGTGTAAGGCTCTCCTTATCTGCTACTTTGGTTTAAAATTTATTCATGTGGAATTCAATCATTCAAAAGTTGTTAATAGTGGTTTCTGTAGATGTAGGGAAAAATATCTGATGAGATCTACAGAGTGGATTGAAAGATGTAGATAAAACTGTCATCTGACAATCGCATGATTTTATAAACCTCTCTTACAATGGACACTGAAACCTCTGCTGCAAATTCTGGCCCTAGAGATAATGATGTTGAGCTTCCAAGACCCACATTACAAATTCGCTACCCGCCACCTCCCCGGTGATTGTCCAGTACGTATCCATTTCAGGTATGGGTCTGATTTGGCAGGAGATTTGCCCTAGGTATGCCTGGGACTGTCTGGGTACGCTCGGGTCCTCCAGCTGAAGGACGCGAACATACCTAGACCGCCCCAGGAGAACCTGCAGGCTAAAAGCCTGTATTTTCATTTTTTTAATTTATTTCGTGAGGTCAAAGCTGGCACCAGTTTTGAGATCGAAGCTGGTGATACGAAGGGTATGGCCACCGTTGCAGGAGTCACAATCGCAGGAGAATTGTATGTCGATGGTATAGTGGAAGGTGAGTGGGATTCAAGTTGATAAGTTTAGCTGAGCCAGAGTCTGAAACGCAGGTAAAGTAATGTCATGACAAGGGCAGCATGTAACCAAGGATCATCTGTCTGGAACAGATGCCACAGAGTTTCCGAAGGCAGGGAAGCAACAGCAGGTCCATTGCGTGACGCATCTTCCACAAGGACAAGGGCACCTATACAAAATTATTTATGCAGCAAACAAATATTGGATATATAGTCATGCAAGTGTAATGTTTTACGACTAGTTTTTAACATTTATTTTACACAAAAATATTTTAATTAAATAATATGTCTGTCTAAGATAAGACAAGACTCACCATTTAACACTTCTTAAAAAATTTTAAGTTTTGAATATTTAGATATTAAATTTTTTATATTAGGCTAGAATATTTATATTTTTAATATTTTTATTATTAGGCTATAATTTTTTAGATTTTTTTAAATTTACATTTTTAATATTAGGCTAGAATAATTTTATTTTTTGTCAGCCGTACCCGGGGTAAAAAAGTCGTACAGGCAAACCCAATTCACCATACCCAAAACGAACCGGTAACTTAGTTCAAGACTTATAGGGCCACAGGCATCAAAGCAGATAATTAAATTAAAGAAATGCTAATGAAGGAAAAATCTTATAATCTTTGAGGTTGTTCTGCATGAAGGCTTTGCATTTATTTTTGAGGATGCCGAGAGGATGATTCTGACAGGACTGGTTGCTGAAAGTACAGTAAGGAAAAGAGCAGAAAAAGAATTGCTATACTGGAGTATTGAACTCACAAATGAGCTTAAGGAAAGGGCATGCCTCGTTGGGATGCCTCAAATCTGTTGCATGGCCAGTAGCTGAAAGAATGGAGAATACCGGTGTTGCTCAGACAACTGCAAAGGCTATTCCAGGCTCAAGCCAAACTAAAATCAGATGGAGTGTGCATAAAATGGCACTGGTGATGGGACGGGAAACCATCTTGGTGAATTCAAGCAACAACTTTCACATTCATGAGGAGGTTGGCATGGCATTCAATCATGCCAATTCCCGTATTTACTGAAAAGGATGGCCAACCACGTGATGAGGAGAAACAAGAAGATAAATCTAAACTGTGAAAGGCTTAAATGTCATTGTCCCAGATGGTGAGGAGGAAGTGAATTTGGAAGCACCGATGGCAGAGGATGAGGATATGGTTTGGGAATGACACATAGCCCTGTGGTGGAGATCGCGCTCCCCAAGGAGGATTACTGATCTCCAAGTTCTTAAAGTTTATGGTGGTTTAATCAAGACAAATAATAGCTCATGGGCAATCTGTTTGGCATATATATGGGATCATATCAGCAGTTCTCTTCAGTTTGATTCCAGTTCAGAAATTTTTCTGGTTATTCTAATTGGTGGTCATGAAACTTGGTTCGATAGAATATTTACCGTATGACCAAAAGAGGATCTTAGGTTAGTATTTTGGTTCTATAATCTATATTAAGATTACATTAATATCCCTAAGCCTATTTGGCTTGTTGGTGGGAAGCTGAGAATTGTTGAGTCAGTACTTCTATCATAGAAGTTCTGGATCCCTATTTAAACGATTTGAAGGAATCCGTACTATGAATGGAATTTATCTCTCCCGATGCATTGTGCCTTTTTTGTTTACAATTAACAAAATGCCATTTTGCTCAACCATATTTTGAAGATGATTTTGGAAAGCAATTTTGTCTCCAAAGAGAAGGTCAGGACTTCAAATTCTACAGGATGATACCCTCCTTAATGATGCTGGTTTTCTGCTGTCTGCCAGATTCCAGTGAAGAATGAGCTTTCAAGTTACTCGAATTCTATTTCCCCTTAGTTCATGACTGTTTTTTGTGTTCCAGATTGCTCTTCTGCTAAATAAATTGGCAGATTTTGGATTGTATCATTAATATGAATTGATTTGAAAATCTTGTACATGCTATAGAATGTCCGTTCCATAATAGTGACAGTTATATCTATAGTCTGTAGTCCAGTATGCTACTCTTGAAACCAGATAGCTTTTATTATGAGTAAAATTATCAGACTTGGGAAATAATTTATTGGCTTATCACTTATGCTTATGGTTTTTTATTTCTACTGATCTCTATAAATGTCTTGTTTACATAGTAGTGGAATTTTGTTTTCTCTGCGGGTTTTAGTAGTAGTACACGAAACCCATATGCAGAATTATTTTGCTTCTTCCAACCTATAGTTGGAGCACTGTTGTCCCTTCTTTTTGTTTACCTATCAAAAAACAAATACTCGGGAAATTGCATCAAAGGAATGATAAGGAAATGGACAGACTATATGGAGGGTTTTCAAATCAGGAATAAAATGAATCCCATCTTCCTGATTTTGTCAGCACAAATGTCCTTTGTTGATCCATAAATAGAGCATGACTATTTTGTCCTCGCCCCTTTCAACAAATCGCAAACTTTGGACACTGACTGGCACCCTTCTACATGGTTAAATATGCTTTTCTTTACAAATATGTGTTAAGGTACTTTAAGATCATCTTTTCACTCAGCTCTAACGACTATTTGAAGGATTAGAAGTCCAATAAATTGTAATAATTGAAAAATCTGATCATCATTTGATTGACCATCAACAGGGAAGACCAATATGCTTTGCAGAAAGAAAGGAATTATATAATGTCCACGAATAACCAAAATAGGTCAATGGGAATCAAAATGTGCAATCCGTTATAAAAGCAAAAGCTCAAAATTAGTTGACACTACCCACCAACAGCTCAAACAGGCAGGTCTAGCTACTGCTTCAAATGATGAAGCACAAAGAATATACAAAATCACTGATTCTAGTACAAAATATTCTCCATCTAAATACTAGAAACTGAAAATTCCAAAAAGTAATCATTCATTCCACCCTATCTTCAACTCATTACCAAGAATAAAACTATCTAAATAAGCACTTGAAGGATTTCTCACTTCTCATCCTATTAAACAGGATTAAAGTTGAAAATGAAATATCAATTCAGAAAAAATGTAAATTAAAATCACGCAACCAGAAATCTTCAAAAGCAGAATTTCATTATTAATTATAAAACTGTGATGTTCACCAATTAGGTTATCAAAAGAAATAACAACATGAATATATGCTCTACTTGATATAGAACTACATCAAAAAGAAATCAGTTTTAACCTACCACCACCAGATTCAAGCACTAAAGCAAAAACATCAACTGTAGTTTTTGGAAATGTATTTAACATCACAGCACCCTCCAAGGCTTTATGCAGCATTGCAGAGTACTCTTTATTTTCGGTTCCCTGGACAACAAAAAGATTTCAACTAAGCATGTAGCACTGGACGAACTATAATTGCCAATCCTGCTAAACTTTTAAATCATGATCTACTTGGATGAGAAGAGTATATTTCTATTATTTGATTCTCTAATGGGAGTATATTTCAATTAGAAGAGTGTTGAACAACCACCTGGCTAAGCCTTCCCCGAATAGGAGTTGAAAATGTTGTGAAGCTCACGCTACAATTTAACCTTCCAACATCGCTATATATTTGCGCCTTCTTACTTTCCCTTGGACCAAATCTGTTCCAAACATGTAACAGAATATTTGATACTGTTATTTTGCATTAGGACCATAACAACAGAAAAATAATAGCACTAGTCAATTGTCAAACCTGTTAGCATTAATCAAACATAGTATGTTCTTAACACCACAGACTTCTAATAGGATGAGACATGCATGAATAGGTTTGAAGATGGCATCATAAAACATTCTTGATACGCTTAAACCATTGCATTACATGTCCTCTAATGACAAAAAACATACTTATAAGAACTTCAAAGTCTGAAAATTGTTACCTATCTTATCACCTCTCACGATTTCATTTAATTAATTGAGTCAACGTTGACCCATGTTTAGCAATGTTGAAGAATTCTAGGCTTAACATTCACTCTGTTTTCTTCCTCTGATTGTCACAGGTTTGTCTAAACTTTAAGATGTCTTGATAACCTTGTTTACTAAATGTTCAATGACCACCTCTTTTTCACTTCATATAAACACTAAACCTCAACTAACTTAATCAGCCATTCTTTTATACAGCTTACATCATTCGTGTTAATGGTAGGTAAATAAAGCTTTAACTTCCTTCCTTTAATGGGCCTGCAACTTTCTTTTCAAAATACTTTTTGGCAGCATAGAATGACATTACAACAGAAAGAAAATAAGAAACCTACACAGACACTATGACCCTTGTGCTGCCGAATTCTGCATATGCCGACCCTGAAGCTGCACTCACCGCTCCAGTCTTCAAAACTGCATGTTTAAATCACCACACATTATTTAAAAAATACCAATATAAAAATTTTCTCTATAATCACATGCACAGCACGAGAGTTATAAAATAGTGTAGCATAACAGGATGCCTAAACCCAAAGCCATTCAATTCAATTAGTCATTAAAAAATTCAAGCTTCCATAATTCATAATTTTGGAAAGAAAGAAATTCTCTAGGTAAAAATAGTGTACAAAAGTGCGTATGACAACATCGACATTCCAGTTCACACTTTGTGACAAATCATCAGGAAATAGATGAAACTTCTAAACATAATTAAGGTGAGACCACAAACAGTTGCATAGTCAGCATTAGTTGTATAATGGATGTTCAACTATTGAAACCTGTACAACTATTCGTGGTCTTAACTTAGCAACAGAGAAACCCCTAAAAAACAAAAATATTGCATAGACAGCTGAGAAAACCCAATTATTTTTATTTTATTTAAAAATATGAAAAACCCTAAACAATAATTTAAAAACCTTGCAAAGCATAACAGTGCTTACTTCGCATTTGTTTTTCTTTGCAGTGGGGAGTGAAAGTTGACAATTATTTCTAGATATTAATTTATTTTTTATAGCTTGTGCGAGAGAAACTGGTGTAATGGTAACGGGGCGCACTTTAAGACCGTGACCCAGGTTCAAACCCTATGCCCCGCAACAAAAAGGCAGCCCATAACTCCAATCAATATCGGCGAGATTGCGATATGACCATTAGGGAATACATTCAAGTGTGACTCGCGTAACTTCTCGGAAGATTTACCAGGCATCAAGAAATAAAAATTGAGTGTGGCACTAATTTAGGGTTTTAGGCTAAAATTGGCTGGGAGATAAAAAAATACACTTACAAGCAAGCCGGCATTCTAGTAACTGGCGACCATCAGTGCGAACACCATCCTGTACAAGACGGCCATGCGATTTTGCATCCTCTACAGGAGCAATGCTGTAGGTTGATATTGTTCCTGGCTTAGCGGCCATAGTGATTGTTACTATATTCCCAAAGATATCTGCTGTATATGGGCCTAAAACCCTGAGGTTACTGTTAAAGAATTTAGGCTGACCATTTGGAAGGGCTTTGTTTGGGGCTATTTCAGCGATTTGTTTTAAAATTAATTTTTAATTTACTAGTCATTTCATTTGGATTTGTTTTATTTTTTATTTTATTTTTATTTTTTAATTATAATTACAGCGAAAGGCATTTCTCTAGGAGAGTAACTTTTTGTGGCCATACCCAATGGACACTACTTGTTTATTGTTGTTAATAGTTAAATGATTGGGTCGTCTTCTTACGATCTGTCTCGATCGTGTGGAAGCGATACATCATTTCGGTTTGTTTGGCAAATAATTATTGGTGGTGTGTTCACAGATATGGAATGTTGTGATTTTAAATACCACTAATAATTTTTTTGAATGGAGGGTAGTCTTCATCTATTAGTGTGCATGCGATATTAAATTATGTGTAAATGTTTTTTTGATGTGGATGGACAGCGGCATCAATAATTTGAGTTTATATATGAGATCTCAATTTCTGAGAACAAGTTTAATATTGCATTGAGAACGTCCATTGACAAAAGCTTGTAATCTAGGAGTGCAGATTGAAAGCTCTTTATCCTTGCAAATGCGGTTTTATTTTAGTTTGAGAGCACAAAGTTCATATAGATGTGACAATAAGCTTATTTTCCATGTCCACTTTGCTCTTTTTTTGCGATACAAAGATGTAGATTTCTTTTTAAAACCAATTCTCAGTGCATATCGTGTTTTTTCTTTACAGGGTTCTTTTTGCTTTTCGCAAGGAAATGGTAAAGTTCTTTGTACCTATAAATATCTAATCTTTATTTTGGTTTGCGCATATTAAAAAAGATGTTATGTTGCTTTGCTCTTTTATTTTTTTAGAGGAAGTTTAATTCTGGTTTGAATGCCTCCATTAGTAAAATTTGCAGTCTAGGAGCACATATTCAGTTGGTTTGTGTATACAAAATCATCTCGTTGTATTGGTAGCCTTATTTTCAATGTTTGTTTTGATCTTTTCTTGTGATACAAAGATGTGAGTTCCTTTTTTAGCCATTTTAAGTGCATATTATTATTATTATTATTATTATTATTATTATTATTATTATTATTATTATTATTATTATTATTATTATTTTGTTTTTTAATTCCCCCAGCACCTCCCCCAATCTAATGGTATCAACACTCTTGAGTTTATATGTGAGATATCAATTCACGAGAGGAAGTGTAATATTACATCGAATCCCTTTGTTGGTGAAAACTTAAAGTTCTTGAAAATAGATTGAATTGGACCTCGATCTTCTTGAACTAAGAGTTCTTTGTCCCTGTGAATATTTAGTTTTATTTTGGTTTGTACATATAAAAAGCATTGTGTTGTGTTGCTTTGTTCTTTTAATTTCTAACAAGAAGTTTAATATTGATTTAAATGTATATGTTAGTAAAACATTACAGTCCAAGAAAGTAAAATTGGTTCATTTGCATGTATGAAAATCATCTTGTTGTGTTGGTAGGCTTAGTTTTCATGTTTGTTTTACTCTTGTTTGTGATACATAGAAGTGGTTTACTTTTTTAGGCAGTTTTCAGTGCATATTGTGTGTTTTTCCTTTGATTTTTTGGGCCTAGTGGTATCAATAGTCTAAGCTTATATGTGAGATATCAATTTATGAGAGGAAATGTAATATTGTATTGAATACCTATGTTAGTAAAAACTTGTAATTTTAGAAAACAGATTGAGTTAGTCCTGCGGCTTCTCAAATTGATAAGTTATTTGTACTTGCAAATATTTATTTTTCATTTTGGTTTGTATATATGAAAAGCATTTTGTTATGTTGTTTTTATCTTTTAATTTATGAGAATGAGTGAGACATGCTCTCCTATTAATGAGGAGTCAACCATCTCCAAATCCCTACTCTATTGGGGTGATTTGTTATCACAACTCATGGAACCTCTTACCCAACTAATACTATGTTGTTACTAACCAATAAATGACTATTTACAACAAGAGTGTATAAGTAATTAAATACATTGATAATGGATGGGCAGTGGTGAATAATGTGACTCAAACTTGTGACTTTTTGTTGTTGTATACAGAGGTTGTTAAGAGCCCCATCATGTTTGCCTCTTAGTTTAGGTGCCCCAACAAAAGCATTCCCAAGGTTTAGTGCCACAACTATGTTTGGTCCCCCTTGTGAATCACACAAATCTTCAACAAAACTACATTGATCAAATGAAAAATCCCATGATTTGGAAAATTTAGAGCTTGACATGTCATCCATACTCTTTCTAATATCCTACAAGACAATTGTTGATCTAATATTGCCTTAGTCCACAAAACTTGTTTCAATACCATGAAACGTTGATCTTGAAATGTCATCTGAACTCTTTTTTACGCCCTACATACATCTAACCAAAAATTATTTTTTATTGTTCTAATGTAACTCAAAAATCTAACACAACTTTAAAAAGCCATCTTGGTGAAAACACGGTTGCATCAAACCCAATACAAATTTCAATTCCCAAAAAGTTGTCCCTCCAAAATTTCAAAATTAATAGATTCAGATATTGAAAAATTTAACAACTATGATGCAAAAACTTGATGCACTTATGCCAAAAAAATAGTGACTCGCGTTGCATTAATATAGCTATGCCCAATCTATGCCAAGCCAACTAACACTGACAACAGAGTTATGTCAACCTACTTGACAAAAATTATGTCAAGACATGAAAAAAATATAGACAAAAATGACCCAATTTAGATGCAAATCCTAACTCAAAGCCATGGAAATCAACTAGTAATGCATCCATAAAATGTCACATCTCACTTTTTGAGTGCTAGATTTCGAAGGTATTGTTGGTGTAGACTTTTGTCCCACTGGATTTTGTCTACACGGTCTAGTCAGATTGCTTAGGTTTAATAAAGATCATTGGGAGAAAATAATCTCACATGCGTGAGGAAGTTGGGACATGTCTTTTTTCTACCGATATAATGAACCTTCCTATGTGATTTTTGGCTCATGCTTATTAATGTATTTTTCTTATTGTAAAGATAAGTTTCTTCCTTTGGATTTTTCTTTTAGATTTCACTACTCCATATAGGGTTTCTCTGTGTATTCGATCCTATCCAACAAATCCTTAAGTGTGGCCCACTCTAACATGATATCAAAGCTTTGTTGGTCGTTGAATGCCATTGTTCCTATTGTGAGATCTAGCATTCAACTTATTCAGGTATTTTTATTGATTTTAATTTTCAAGGTTTGGTGGGATTTCTTGAAAATCTATGCAGATCTATACAGTTGGGTCTCTTAACAAAAGATGGACAACATTGTTGAATTTAAAAGCTATCAAAACCCTAGGATTGGCTATAAACACAACTTAGTTTAATGACAGTCAAAATTTTGCCATTTTTTTAGGGTTTGAAGTTTTTATAAAACTACAGATTTTGTACTGCCTAGTATTCAAATAAAAAAATGTTTTTTGGGTTTTTTTGAGTTTTGTAAAATACGAAGTGGGTTTTTTCTATTTTTAAGGGAACCATACAGTTTTTTCAAGATATAATGTTTTCCTTGCTAGTTTTTTCATCATTTTCAATTGGTACGATGACTTCTACAAACTTCAAACACTTTGACTTTTTTTTGTTTTTCTATCTACTCGACCCTCTTCAACATGGTGATGCAAGCTCAAAACATGCAAGCATTTTCATCTCTAGATAGACCTAACCAACCAACCTTCATCTGCATGGTGATGCAAACCTGCTTGCATGTGCAACTGAGCGGATCATCCAGTTGGCCTTCTACCCATGCATCCACAACTTTATGGATTTGCCAACCTACCAGCTCATTTTAACTCCATGCAGTGACACGATGAAAGTAGACACACATGCATTTTGGGCCACCATAAATTCATGCACCCTATGCCGACGTCCTCTCCTAACCATCCTCAATAGACATGAACTCATGAATATGCATGATAGACCTACTTTGCATCACCTTATGTGCATGATAAATTGTCTGCACTCTAATAATTATCGCATACCACTCTCCACATGCGGTGATGGTCTATAAGCCATCAATTTTAGGGTCGTCACCCTCACCACTATTCATTTTCAAAAAGGGGTCATTTTGGGGATGATGTCACACCCATATAAATCAAGGTGAGAAAGGGGAGAGCACTCAAATTTGGCCTTAGCCCCTAGTCATATGGGAGTTAAGCCCTTGTTCATGGCTAACTCAAAATTTCTTAACTTTTGCTCCAAAAGGGTGTAAGTTTTTTGTGGAGAAGTTGCCACCACAAATATTTCAAACTATTTACACACCCAATTTTTTCATGCAAAGTGGAGGACATTATTTTTTGCTAGCAAGAATCATTCAAATGCGCATAACTTTTATCATGTTACTCCTTTTAAGGTATCATTTTTTTTAAGTGTGAGTTTTTTCAAGCTCTACACATTGATGATATTCTCGTGCCTTTTAAATTTTAACATTACTGATTTAAGGGGGTGTTACATTCATAGTTTATAGTGCACACAATTCAGTACATACTTCCTTTTTGCATCTAGGATTCTAGTTATGTTCTGATTCTTACACCATTCAACTATCGTGAGTGGAAAGTCAAAGTGCAAATTCTCTTAAGGAATAAAGGCCTACATTGAATCATGATGGGTATAAAAAATGAACTGACACCTAATGCATAGAAGGTGAAGTGGTGCAACCGAAGTGTTAAAGCCTACAATCTATTATACCCTAAGGTCTATTGTGTATGCCTATGTCTTCTGACTTGTTTTTTCATATTGAATTTGTAATAACTCCAAATCAAGTGTAGAACTTATTGGATAAACTCTTTGGAAGGGAGGATGAAATGAGGGGTCATGAGTTGGAGAATGAACTCATCAGTTTGAGCCCAAGTGACTTTGAAATGATTCAAGACTTCTTCACCAAATTCAAATCACTTAGGCTACAATTAAAACTGTATGGCATTGACAAAAAAAATGATCAATTAATTCTTTATATCCTTGCCAAATTCGGATCATGACAAACAAGAGGCTTCCATTAACAAGGAGAAGAAACAAAACAAGGACCAAGAGCAAAGAAAAGGTCAAAAAATTGATGCTTAGCCAAAAACATCAAAAGAGTCCTTTTCTTTATATGGAAATCCAATAAAGAGTGACTCACATATTTCAAGAAATTCAGACATGATGGAGTTAAATGCATGAAGAAGCAGATTGACAAAGTGACAAAAATGCTCGAGAAGCACAAATTAGTATCCTTGATTCTTTCAGTCAGAGTTCATGAATACATGAGTCTTATAAGGTCAAATATAGTAATAAGGGCAAAGATAAAGGCAAAGAACTTGTTGCAATTGCATCCCAGCCTTCCACATAGGTTATTGATTATGGTGCATCACATGACATGGCTTCATCACGTGACATGTTCGCATCTTTGGAGGCTTGTTTTATGCCTTATATTTTATTGGGTGTTCATCCTTCTATAGAAGTTAGTGGGAGTGGATCTATTGAAGTGAATGATATGATATGTCATGATGTTCTGTGTGTTCCCTCTTTATCCGCCAATCTCCTATCTATTTACTAGATCACTCACATCAGTTCAAATAGGAGAGTTGAGTTCACACCCAATTCTATGGTTGTTAAGGAAGTTAACAGTGGCTTCATTGTTGTATTTGGGAAAGTAGATCACCAATCCAAGTTGTATACTTTATCACATGTTGCTCTTGATCAACCCTCTATTGCACTACTCACTCATTCAAATGAGGTGAGTAGATTATGGCTTAACTATCGCTACCTGGAGTAACTCAGTCATCAAGACGTGGTTTCAGGGTTGCCATGAGTCAAGTTTTCTGATAGAGTTTGTCAGGGTTACATACTTGGTAAACATCCTAAAGAAAAGTATGACAATGGTAAATCATAGAGAGCTAAACATATATTAGAGATTGTTCACAGTGACATTGCTAGACCATTTCTATAACCTTCATTCAATAGAACTAAATACATGCTTACTTTCATCAATAACTATTTGAGGTATACTTGGGTGTACTTTCTTAAGAAAAAATTTGAAGTCTTCGATCATTTTCAAGACTTCAAGGCGTTTGTAGAGAAACAGTCAGGTAAAGCCATCAAGATTTTGTGCACTGATAATGGTGGTAAGTATGTAAGTAATCATTTTGAGTAATTATGTACATCAAAGGGGATTGAACTGAAATGTACAATTCTATATAGTCATCAATAGAATGGTGTTGTAGAGCACAAGAATAGCTTCTTGAAGGAAATGGCCAGCTATACGCTACACTCCAAGTCTCTTGCATCTTAGTGTTGAGCTAAGGCCATCAATTATGCTTGTAATATCCAGAACTGAGATCCTCATAAAGCATTAAAGGAAGTCACTCATTTTGAAGATTGGAGTGGTTAGAAACCCAGAGTAGAACACTTCCAAGAGTTTGGTTTTCCTGTTATGGCTCACATTTTGAATAAAAAATGTAAGACATTGGAACCTTAAAGTCAATCTTGCATCTTCGTTGGATATCCTGAGGGTGTTAAGGGATACAAGATTCTCCATCCCATAGAGGGTCCTTTGGAATCTACACTCAACACCTCTCACCCTTCCTTAGATGCACTAGGATTTGATAATAGTTCTAATGATTCAAATGTGACTAATCAACTTCATGATGATCCAGATTCTTCTAGTTATGATTATGATATTAGTGATGAGGATTGCCCTCCTCCTTCTCCCAAAATATCTTTAGAGGATGAGGAATCTCCTCCTAACTCTTTGATCACTAGTCCTCTTTGGGCTAGATAGACATTGCAAAGTGTTGGCCAATGGGTTAGAGATCCATCAGACAACAAGCGAACTTGTTCACAATTTCAGGATACCTCACATGCTTTCATTACATCTGCTTCCAATCTATAATCATTTTGTGAGGCATCATGTACTCTTGAGTGGGATACTGCCATGGAAGAGGTGTATAGTTCCTTGCAGAGAAAAATGCTTGGTATTTTGTCTCACTTCCTAAGGGAAGAAAATTTGTTTTATGTAGGTGGATCTACCGAACAAAATTTGAAACAGATGGGTGCGTAGACAAGTTCAAAGCATGCTTGGTAGCAAAGTTTTTTTCTCAAGTACTTGGCATTGACTATAAAAATATATTCACCCAAGTTGCCAAAATGAACTCAATTTGACTCACTCTCACTATTACCATAACACATCATTGGGATGTTCATCAGATGGATGTGAAGAGTGCATTTATTCATGGTGACCTCAAATAGGAAATATACATGGAACAACCACAAGGATTTGTGGAAGATTCCTTCAAAGTTTACAAACTTGAAAATCTATTTATGGCCTTAAACAAGCTCCTTGAGCTTGGTATGCCAAGATGGAATCTTTTTATTCTTTCGATTGGGTTCACTAGATGCCATTCTGATCTGAATGTCTACATCTTGCGGCATGATGATTCATTGTCGATTCTAGTTATCTACATGGATGACCTATTGATCATGAGAAGTTCTTCATCCACCATCATAGTAGTGAAAATTGCTTTGTCTAATAGGTTCTTAATGACTGACTTGGGATGTTGTATCACTTCTTCAGGATTGAAATTTCTTAGTTTAAATCCAAGATCATTATTGCACATTCCAAGTATGCTCTTGATTTACTTACATGATTTAACATGGTTGATTGTAAGCCAACTCTGACTCTTTTAGAATATGGTGTGAAGCTTGAGGTTGATTGTCCATCTCCATTGGTTGATGTTACCTTGTATTGACAACTTTTTGATAGTCTCATCTATCTTACACACACTAAACCTGGCCTTTCATATGTAGTGGGCATGGTCTCCAGATTCATGCACAAACCATATGAGCTACACTAAAAAGTAACTAAGCATATTCTCCACTACATTTAGGGTACTCATAGTTTCAAGATTCACTATAGAGTGACCATAAACATCAACTTGATTAGTTATACAGATTCAGATTTGGGCTGGTGACATTTAGAATCGCAAGTCTACTTTAAGCTATAGTTTTTCCCTCAATTTAAGTCCAATTAGTTGGTCAAATAAGAAGAAAATTTATATTGCTTTATCTTCTACAAAGGCAAAATATAGAGGAGTTATTAATGATACCACTGAGGCTATTTAAATTCAAGGGATCCTCAATCAGTTTGGAATCTAATTTAGATGACCAACAATCATCTTCTATGACAACCAAAGCACAATCTAGATCTACAGAAATATGGTCATCCATCAATAAACCAAACATATCAAGATCATGTGCATTTCATTTGGGAACTCATTCATGAGCAGGTCATTGATATCAGCTACATCCAGACAATATAACAAATTATTGATATATTCACCAAACCCTTCACTAAGAGCAAGTATCTTTATTTATAAGCTCTTCTCAGGGTTTGGATAGCTCCATCTTCTTCCTACTTTGGGGATCATCTCTATGTACTTGGGTACCTCATCAGGCCTTTATCTCGAGACCCAATTCTTCTACCCACCTAAGCTATGTTTAAGGTGGGGTGTTGGTGTGGACCTTTGTGCCATTAGGTTTTGTTTACATAGTCTAGTGAACTTGCTTAGGTTTAATAAAGGTCATTAGGGGAAAATAATCTATCATGCATGAAGATGTTGGGACATGTCTATTTTCCACCTACATAATGAGCCTTCCTATGTAGTTTTTGGCTAATGCTTATTAATGCAATTTTCTTATTGTGAAGACAAGCTTCTTTTTTGAATTATTCTTTTGGATTTCACTACTCCATACAGGTTTTTTCCATGCATTTGTTCCTATCCAGTAGATCCTCAAGTGCGTCTCACTCTGACAAGTACTTGCATATGATTAGCATTGTATAGCATAATTAATAATGAAAATATTGACTTATTGTTGTGCAATCAGGGATGTTGATTATTAAATAAGTTATTTTATATGTTTTAGATCAATAAAACATTGTCATCCTTCTTTATATGTTTATGTGATACAATTAATAGAATTAATTTTTATTGGATAAACAAATGTTATGCAATTACCTCAAATAATTGTCATTGTATATTATCATACTTTTACTACTTCATATCATGTGGATATGATATTCATGACTTAGATAAATGCCTTCATGTTTGACTATTTGTGACCTAGGTGCAACACCCTCGGTGCAAGGGAGAGTATCACCAAAGAGAATGACCTAGATGCAGATTCTAGGTAGTGAAGAGATAATCTTGTGGATTAGTTTACATTCATTATAGCTAAACTCTATACATGAAAATTTGTTTTTAGGAAGTGACCACCCACTATGATAAAGTTGCATGTTTTGTCTTATTCTTAGCTTGATTGCTTTAAGGGATGCATTGCCTTTAGGGATTACTATAGCAATTGATAGGATAATACATGCAATTATTATCAGGTTGAATGCATAGAGTGTTTTGT
Source organism: Torreya grandis (assembly GCA_037957365.1). Taxonomy (NCBI): domain Eukaryota; kingdom Viridiplantae; phylum Streptophyta; class Pinopsida; order Cupressales; family Taxaceae; genus Torreya; species Torreya grandis. The sequence continues at coordinate 510,456 of JARHVA010002724.1, read as the reverse complement.
TCCCTGACTACTAATCAAATGTGTGTGATTGTTGATGAGGTATCGTCGACCTTGAGTTTTTGGTATTATGACTCATATGTAATAGGTCATTAGGTATGAGACCCAATGGACCCCTATAGACTAATATAGTAAATGATAAAGACCATTTAGGTCTCATATGATTGTTTGACCATGTTTATAATTGAAATTAATAAGGTCAAGATATTCAAGTTATCTTACAGTATGGGGTCTCTTGAGCCAGTACCAATGCACAAGTGGTGCATGGTGAAATGGTGGGTAGATCCATTGATAAAGGAAATTATTTTTCAATAGAATCATGTGAAACATAAAGCAAAAGAACTAAGTTGTCAAGATATTTATATATTATCTTAGTTTAGATTTTGTCACAGGTGTTAATACTTTAGTGAAACAAGCTCATCATCAAGCACCTATCCCTTGTGAGGCTCTGTAGTAACAATCTTAGCTAGGCTATGTGGTTAAGTAGCCACCATTGATAATAATTATTTTTGAAAACCATGAATTATAAATTACAAGTTGTAAATAGTGTGTTGTGTATAATAAATTAATAAATAAAAATGATAAGTAAATTATAAATTATAGTAATGACCTCAAGGGGAAATGTGTGAAATTGTAAGAGTGGTTTAGGGCGATTGTGTCAGTATAAAGGAAGATGTTATATGTTGCCCAAGAGGCATCCCTTACATGTTGATGGGCCTTGTTATTATCTCGCATTAATATTTTTCCAACTTGCCCATTCAAGACCATAGCGAATGAATTAATTGGGAGATGATGGAATTGGTCCCTGAGTTTAGTAATTCCAACAACACCCACCATTTTTCTTAGGCACCCCCAAAAAAATTGTAAACAAAATAGAAATGCCCATTGTCCCTAGTCAACTAAACTATCAGTGACCAGGAGGTGTGTATTTACTAGCGTTTTCATGGACAATAGAGATAGAATAGTTACTAATGAATTAATTGGGAGATGAGGGAATTGGTCAGTAATTTCAATAATACCTACCATTTTTATTAGGCACCTAAAGACTTTTTGCAGACAAAATAGAAATTCCCACCATACCTAGTTGACTATACTATTAGCTATCAAGAGGCATGTATTTATTAATTTTTAATAAATAGCGGAGTGCATTTGATTCAAAAATCCATGTGCACTTGGAGGACAGTTTAGATAAATTCAACATGCTTAAGGATGGATGGGAGATAAGGAAACATTGGGAGGAGTAGTTATTTTTGTTGGCAAGAAGAATAGGAGGAAGCCATAAAAAAAGGAGACCACTGGGGCACTAAGCAAACTAGATCAGACTAGAAAGGTGCCTTGGAGAATGGCATAACATAAATTAATAGGTGTTGTCCTTTCATGAAAAAAATATTAATTTTTTTTTTGGTTGTGTTTGGTTAAATAATACAGTTTCCTTGCCTTCAATATACTTCCACAATTTGAATATTTTTCTATCAAATCTCTCTCAACTAAAATATCAAAAAACGTTGCTCAATTATTGTTTAATTTACTACCATATCTTGTTACAAAATGCCCACTGTGACATAGGTTGTGAGGATGTTGGTCAAGGCTCTAGTTTCAGTCTTCAAACAAGGCATTTCACATTCATTAGTTGTGTAGCACATGAAGGAGGATGTATCAACTATAACATACTATTTTTTGGGTGTTTTTGAACTATTTTTAATCATTTTGGATAGTACATAGCTAGTATTGGGCTATGTGGCAACATACAAATCTATTTTTGCTATTGTCAACTTCCAAGAAAGGAGTGACATCATCAAAATTAGTGTTTGACTATTCCAAGAGTTGAATCCTATAATTTTGATTTTTTTATTGGTTGTTAGTTATATTTGGTTACTTTAATCTGTGCTTTGGTTGTTTAGGACTCATTTTAAGGTGTATTGACTAATTTTGGCAACATGAAAGATCTTAAATCTCCCACTTTGCCATTATTTATTGTCTTTGGAGTCAAAATAACTTCTACATGGTGCCCAAGCAATGAGAAAACATCTAAAATTGTGAGATAAGTTTGATTTTTTATTTGATTTTTAATCTTAAAAGCATATTTGGAGGCTCTTGTTAATGGGTTGATGGTATTGTTGAAAGCATCAAGATGTGTTGACAAAACAAATTAGGTGCCCCCACCTCGCAATTTTTTCAAACTAAATTTTCATGGAACAACCAGGGGAAATTCAGGGGCATTTAGTGTAGGATACGTGATCCAGGATTACATGGGCTCACTAATTCGAGTTGCCTCAATGAAACTGGTTGATGACACCAATAATGAGGCTGAGGTGTAAGCCCTTATCTTGGGCCTAAAATTAATTTCTCAATACAGGATTGATCGAGTGATCATTGAAGGTGACTCCAAAGTGATTATTCAAGCCATGAAGAAGTGGAAAGCATGATCCTAGAATATCAACAATATTCTTAACCATGGTTGGGGATTGCTAGACAATTTACATCTTTGGGAAGTGTTCCATTGCTTCCATGAATCAAACTCCATGGCATATATGTTGGCCAATAAAGGAATAAACCAACATGATGATATAATCGTAGATAATGATTGGGGAAGTTGGAATACTTGAAAAAGTCGTGTTGTTTTGGGGGATTGGGGAGGTGTTCTACCTCATGATGGATCTATCACCCATCATCAGATTGCATTCCCATTGGGAGGCCTAAATTACATGTATGGCACTCTCATGTCATTTTTTTAATTGAATGTGAGTGTGGCATACGGTGCAAGATTTTAACTCCATATATCCTTCATGCCTTTGTTCTCAAATGTATCATCCTACTCTATCTTGTCACCCTCTACTTCCATGGATCTCATACTTTAAATTTCTCTTAATGAACCCCTATTATGGGTAGACGTGACGAAGAGGGAAGTGGCCTTCAAATGATATGTATCTGACTCATGCCCTAAATGGATTTTCATTGTCTAGTTTGGTATTGTTATGTAGGCAATTAGAGAAGTTATTGGACAGGTTGCATTGGACATGATTTACAAGGTTATTAACTCTATGTTAGCATCAACTTTCATTGGCAATTTCCTTCTCTTCTTGTAGGATAAATAACAGACATTGGCAGTTGCTAGTTGAATTATGCATCTAGTGTTTAGGGATAGTTTGGAGGACGCAATGGAGGCTTTTGTTTGTGATGGTAAACACTCACTTCCCTTATCTACGCACAATGAGTTAGGGTTGGTCCCTCTATAGACTTTTTGTGAGCTAGAAGCTACGTTTTATGTGGTGGTGGAGCATTTAAAGCATGTGCAGTCATGTCTAAAGAACCTTGGCCTAGAGGGTCATTTTATTCCTAAGCTAGACTTGGAGTAAATTCATGCACCCATGGCTTTAATGGAGGCAAAATTAAGCTGCAGGTCTTCTTCAAGGGTTTTTGTAGTGGTCAAATGCCTTCACAGGCTTTTTAAGGGGCCCCTTTAGTAGGGTCCTCCTCTAGGAATAACTATCAATTTTCAAACTCCCCATAGGGTGGTCACCATGTACATGAGGGTATATTTAGATGGCCAAAATGTTTTTTTAGGCATGGGAGGGGTCATCCTAAAATGTGAAATTGGTAGGCCAAGACATCATTGTTCAAAAATAACTCCCATGAAGGCTTGAGGCACTGAACATACACCAAGTTGAAGTGTTGTTGAGGCAAATGAACCATAGGAGGGACGTGGCAAACATAATTTTTTTACTTTTCAGGTGACAACTAGTGGTTCCACCACTGTTAGTAGTGGCGACAATGGTAAAGTCACATTAGGTTTCTAAAAGAGGGCATAACCCTTTGTTTTCATCTTTTTTCTTTTTGTTGTCACCCTTTAGGTTTTTTTGGTTTTTTGTTATTTTGACAACCCTTCATGGTTGGTTATTCTCTTTTCGACTCCTTCCCTATAAGGTTTTTATTGAGGGTTTTGTACCTATTTTTTTAATCTTATTTTTCTCTTTTAATAAAAGGGAGAGGGACCCCCAACCCTCGTCATCTATAAAAAAACATATTCGAAGGCCCAAAATTTTTAATGTTTTTTTTTATTTTTTGAAAAGCATTAAAATTTTCATTTGAAAGGTACTCCCATTTAAGGGAAATCATTTCATTTTTTGACTTTTCAAAGAAAATAAAGTTAAATTTTAAATCAAAACATCTTCATTTTCTAAAAATCGAGTAAATTTTGAAAACAAAACAAATTATGTAAAAACACATATTCACAATGTTTAGTACAAGCAGTGCCTCTAGTTCACATTTATAGGTCAAGTTGTTGAGATTGAACTACTGCACTTATAACCTAACACAACTACAATAACAATGTTTGTGGCATCATCCCTATAAATCATCAAGGATAAATAATGAAAAACTTTCATTTTCCCTTCCCCCCATTACCCATTTATGAGTGTCACCAAATGTAAATATTAAAATTGAGAAGAACACTCCAAATGTATAAGGTTATCATGCCTATGTATAATGACTTATATTTAAGCAGGTGTCATAGATAACGCAAATCCTTGTCATGTACTACCTAGGTACCATGTACCATTATGCTATCATGCACTTTAATGTCTCTTTCACCTATTGATGGGTGTTTAGAAAGGATGAACTTCTTCCATGTATTGATGGGTATATAGGAAGGGCGAGTATATATGGAGGTTTGGTATATTAGTCTAGTGGTATAGATACCTTTTTAAGTGATAAAGAACCTTTTCATCTCTCTTCATTTTAAAAATGCATTTAATAAAATCAATTGTTGACACGACTCTGATTGTGAAAGATACTTGGTTAGAATGGTCTCAACAAGTGGATAACACACTTGTATTCAATGATCTATGGTTTAAAATTTGTGACATAGACACACATAAACACAACCAATAAATGCAAATGAAGTAACTACTTTGAAGTACAAGAATTTGAAAGCATCGACCTTGATAAGGGCCCCATTGATAGTGAAATTTTTTGTCACATATAGGGATGTGTTACTTTATAGGAAGCACTTTAATAGTTGAAAGAATTATATGATTCACATTCAGAGTTTGAATTCATATAGTTATAGTTGAATTTGTTCAATCTTGAATTCAAAGATGGTGATGTGATGAGTTTGGTGTTAGGTTATGGAGCTAAAAGCTTCATTGATGCAGACATTGGAGGAGGGTGTTAAGTGTCACAGTCACCGGCGTCGGTCAAGCCAACCGACGTCGGTCACCCCCAGGCAGACAGGAACCAATGTCGGTCACCTGTGCAGTTCTGAACTACGAGTTCCATGGACAGTTCATTAACGAACCAGTTGTTTGCATGAAGAAGGCTAATTATAGTCTTTAGCTGCAGATCTAATTATTGTAATTAGGTGTCTAATTATTGTTTGCATGAGATCTATTTAAGAGACTCATGGGCTGTATTGTAATTTATGCTAGAGAGTAAGAGAGCAAATATTAGCTCCTTCTATGTGTGAAGAGAGTAAGGTGTGTTCCTCCTAGTGCCACAGTGCCAAGTATGGGTGCTGGTTTGGAGAATCAGAAGGATTTTTCATGTATGTAAGATCTTGGTCAGCAGGTGTGCAAGGCCACATTTGGAGATCTACATAGTAAGTAAGATCATTGATCTGCAGGTGTATGTGTGTGCGAGGTCTAGGTTTGCAGGTGTGCAAAACCAGGTTGATCTGCAGGTGGCAGCAGGATCAAGGTGACAGCAACACAATAGGTAGCAAGATCAGGCAGGATCTACTTGGAGTACGGTGTGTACTCGATCATAGAGCAAAGAGGAAAGCAAGGTAGTTCATTTTAAAGTAAGATCATTTGAGTTACAGATTGTTGCAATATCATGAGAGATCTACTTGGAGTACGTTGAGTACTTAGAGTGCATGGAGCACTTGGGTACTGACAGTAGTGATACTGACTGATTGGAGGTGAACACCAACTCTGTGTTTGAGTTGTGTGTTGGGACCGTAATTGAGAGAGTGAGCTCTTGAAGGTGAATTATTGAACACTTGGTGTGGCAAACTTGTAAGGTGGAAGAGTGTGGCATCTCTTTGTTGTAATTCTTTTCTGGAAGAGTATTAATACAAGTTGTGTATTGTCTCTCATATTCTGTGTTATTTTTGAATTCTAGTTACTTGTGATTCTGGTTTAATTTTGCATGTTAGTTGCTTGTATATGGTAATCAATGGTGCTTTCGTGGGTTCTTGACAATTGGTATCAGAGCTAAGGTTGCAGGGAGCAGGTTTTGTGTTTGATTACAGGTCACTCTCAGGGGTTTATGATTGAGTGAGAGTATAACAACGGCATAAAAAAGTACATTAAGAATGGAGGAATTGAAAAGCATGAATGGTCAATTACGATGTTATGGAAAGAAAGAGCAGGTAAAGAAATATTGTTTGTTGGTTCAAGATCAACATGAAGGAACTGAAGAAGCAGATGTTGTAGGTGTTGTTGCATAGGAAGCTCTGGGATGTTCCTTGGATAAAGTAGAATCTTGTCTTATAGATTTTGTTGCCTCTTTCCATGTAACTCGATATAGAGTATTTTTCCATGTTAAGGTCTTTAGAGACTTTGAAAAGATTTATTTAGGGGCTGGTGTGCCTTGCCAAAGAATTGGAAAAGGGGAAGTGAAGCTGAAATTGCAGGCGGCCAACACATGGGTGTTGAAGGAGGTCATGCAGGTCCCGATCTTGAAGATGCGGCTAATTTCTTTAGAAAAGTTGGGTGATGAGAGATGCATAAGAACTCTCACAGCGGATACACTTGAATTAGCATGTGGTAAGAAAGCAGGTACTCTTTATCTACTTGCTTGTATTACTGATTCTTTTTCTATTGCGAAGACGTGGCTTTGTAGGCTTGGTCACATGAGCAAGAAGGAGATGCATGTTTTTAAGTGAAAGACAGATGTGTTTGACAGACTTAAGAACTGGAAAGCCTTGGTGTTTTTGGAGGAGATGATTGACAGAGATTAGTGGAGAAGGATGGACATCTCTAAGCAGGGTGATTTGGATAGGGTTTTGATCTATGGAGAGCTCGCGGATAAAAAGTCATCACTCATAGGCATACACAGGTACCAACATCGGTCAAGGGGAACCGACGTCGAACAGACAGGTGCCAATGTCGGTCATGTGCATACCAGAGCCGGTGGTGTCGGGTAGGGTGGCTACCCGCGTTAGTCAGGGAACTGACATCGGTGACCAGGTAAGACCAACGTAGGTCAAAAAATTGGTGTCGACAGAAAGGACAGTCGCATGGGAACCGACGTCAGTCAGATGCAGATTGTGTGGTGACCAAGGTCGGTCACTGTAATGAAATTTGGGCAGACAACAAGCTGTCAAGGAGTCTCAGACGCCCATGTGGAGGACTGAAAGGGTAAGTAAGCTTCAAATTTGTTGTTCCTCTTCTTTATACTCGTTGCTCACTACAGAGTAGGAAGGATCCAGGAAACAGTGGGAGCATGGCATGATTAGGATGCATAACCAAATGGGAGATTTGGTAGGGTTGCCAGCCAAAAGAAAGCACTGAGACGAATGGATACCTTAGTTAAAGAATAGAGAGAATGGATACGTGAGACGAAAGGCCAGGTCATATGGTCTTGAGGAAGCTGTAGGACAGTGGTACAGGTTTTGACAGGTGGATGACAAAGAAGGGCTTTAGTCAATGTCAGTGTAACCATTATGTTTGTCTTACCAGGTGGATGATGATTGCAACATTATCCTGTTACTGTATGTGGATGGTATGCTAGCTAGCAGGTTCGGACATACAGGGTTTTGCTGAGCTAAGGGTAAGGTTAGTTCAGTGGCATGTCATGAGGAATTTGGAGCAACGAAATTCTTTGGCATGAGAGACATGGAAGATCACAGGTTGATTTTGTCTCCAGTGGAAGCTGATGTGAATCAGGTATTAGCGAGGCTCAATACGCAAAATGCAGAACTGGAGCACACTAAGGGCTGGACAGTTCAGTGTCTGAAATCACATGAGGTCTGGTATAAACCTGATTTTTCCCCAGTAGAGGGAACTGTCAGAGAGTTAGGAGCCAATTCAGGGAAGTGGGTTCTTAGGTATTTGAGAGGGACTAGCAGTAGGTATACATGCTATGCAGGGTCAGGACTTCACTACATGGGTTTGTAGGTTTGGATGTGGCAGGTTACTTGGATGACAGGAGGTGCACCACAGGTTATGTGGTGGGTGGTCTTCAAGATTGAGCTTGAAGAGGGATACAAGCCAGGAAACAGATTAGATGGGGTACAAATATAGGTAAAGTGCAGCTGTTTATCTCCAAGTGGGATATTGTTAGGTTGTGGAGCTAAAAGCTTCACTGATGCAGACATTGGAGGAGGGTGCTGAGTGTCACAGTCACTGACGTCAGTCAGGCCAACCGACGTCAATCAGGTGGAGACAGAAAGCTGCCGATGACGGTTAAAGATCAGCTGACGTCTGTCACCCCCAGGCAGATAGGGATCGACGTCAGTCACCTATGCAGTTTTGAACTGCGAGTTCCACGGACAGGTCGTTAACGAACTGGTTATTTGCATGAAGAAGGCTAATTATAGTCTTGAGCTGTAAATCTAATTATTATAATTAGGTGTCTAATTATTGTTTGCATGAGATCTATTTAAGAGACTCATGGGCTATATTGTAATTTGTGCTAGAGAGTAAGAGAGCAAATATTAGTTCCTTCTATGTGTGAAGAGAGCAAGGTGTGTTCCTCCTAGTGCCACAGTGCCAAGTATGGGTGTTGGTTTGGAGAATCAGAAGGATTATTCATGTATGTAGGATCTTGGTCAGTAGGTGTGCAAGGCCATGTTTGGAGATCTACATGGTAAGTAAGATCATTGATCTGCAGGTGTATGTGTGTATGATGTCTAGGTTTGCAGGTGTGCAGAACCAAGTTGATCTACAAGTGGCAATAGGATCAAGGTGACATCAACACAACAGGTAGCAAGATCAGTCAGGATCTACTTGGAGTATGGTGTGTACTCAGTCATAGAGCAAAGAGGAAGGCAAGGTAGTTCCTTCCAAAGTAAGATCATTTGAGTTGCAGGTTGTTGCAAGTTCATTGGAGATCTACTTGGAGTACGTTGAGTACTTGGAGTGTGTGGAGCACTTGTGGAGTGCGTGGAGCACTTGGGTACTGGTAGTAGTGATACTAACTGGTTGGAGGTGAACACCAACTCTGTGTTTGAGTTGTGTGTTGGGACCGTAATTGAGAGAGTGATCTCTTGAAGGTGAATTAATGAACACTTGGTGTGGCAAACCTGTAAGGTGGAAGAGTGTGGCGTCTCTTTGTTGTAATTCTTTTTTGGAAAAGTATTAATACAAGTTGTGTATTGTCTCTCATATTCTGTGTTATTTCTGAATTCTAGTTACTTGTGATTATGGTTTAATTCTGCATGTTAGTTGCTTGTATATGGTAATCAATGGTGCTTCCGTGGGTTCTTGACATTTGGCCTCAAAACTTTGTGCAATCAAGCATGATGTGGATGGCATTGGTGTCAACATTGAATTATACATAACCATATTTATAAAGACCCTTATTCCCACATGTTCAACCTACTTGGATTCCTTTCAAGTAAGTACTCAACTGAAGACTCTAACAATTTGATAAATTGGTTGAAAAGAAGTCAGAAAGAGAAAAGGCCTTACGGAGAAAATTTGAATCCACAGGTGAAAGCATTTGTTACACTAAACAAAAGGGTCAATCTTCCAAGACTTCATCTTCAAATATGTCCATGTCTTCCAAAAGTGAACACAACGATAAAAAGAAAAATCAAAACAAGCAAGCAAGAGGCAAATGTGACAATCATTATGGTCAAAATAAAAAACATAATGATAAACAACACCTCTATTGTAAATAGTGTGATAGAAAAGGGATCCATGAGACTCATAAATGTAGGACTTCATGGGAAAAAATTGAAGCGAACCATAAGAATAAATAAGAAAAAGTAAATAAACAAACAAAAGATCCAAACTCATCCTGATTCATCAGTGAATATGTGTTTTAAAGCTCAGACGAGGTAAACATTGCTTTAGTAAGTACAACATGGTTTGATGTTTGGGTTCTTGATACTAGTGCCACTCAGCATATAACTTTCTAACAAGATAATTTTAATGAGTTTAAGGGGGAAGTCATGGTCCAGTGTATCTGGTAGATTGCTTAAGTCTATAACTAAAAGGATGAGGTATAATTTGACTCAAGTGTCAAGCACATCCAAAATTGATATTCTAAAATTTACTCTACTTTCCTCAGTTGAAACAAAACTTATTGTCCTTGGTGCTCATCTATCAACATGGCCACCGTTATGTTGGATAATGAGGAAGTCAAAATCAAAAGTAAAATTGACAATGCAATCATATTGACTAGATTTTAGGAAAGAAATTTTTTTTAACTCAGGGTTGAGCCATCAGTGTCGAGAAACTTTTCTTATCTTGTTAAGAGGGTATGTCCCAAGCATGTTTTGTCATAATATACTTGGGCCTACAAATCATGAATGCATTCATTTGATGTAAAATAATGGTGAAACAGGTTTGGCTACCCTACCATCCAAAATTAAAAAGTGTAAGGCCTACATTTTTGGCCAAACACGACATTTTTTATATGGATACGAATATGAATACAGGTATGAGTGTCAGATACGGGGATATGGTGATTTTTTTGGGGTTTGGATACAACTGGATATGGTCATACAAAAATATATAAAAAAATAAAAATATAGCCATATAAGCAAAATTAACCACATAATATGCATAAAGGAAATAAAATAACTTTAAATAAGTTAAATAACCACAAATTATATACTCATAATTCAATGCCAAGTATCATAATATTCAATAGTCAAACTTATATTAGTTTTATCATAGGTACATGGTGCAAATGTTACAATGTATGGACAAAAATAAAGATAAATCAACATTCTCATTGTTCATTATATTTGTCTTCACTTGTAATGCCTTCATCATCATGTGGTTCATTAAAACCACAAGTAGCAACAGTGCCACTCCCACTAGCTCCACTATGCAAGTCATGTGAAGCATTATCTAGCTCCATGTCAAGTAAAGAAAGGTAAGTAATAGAGGCATCTAAATCAGTAGCCTCTGGGTTCACATCCCATAAATTTATTAGCCCTTCCTTGTATTGAGGTTGTTTATGTGAGAGAAGACATAAGTTAGAATGCACATAAACCAAATCCTTCACCTTTTTTGTAACCAACTTGTTGTGTTTAACTGAGTACATAAAGTCATAGCTACCCCAACTCCTCTAAACTTAAGAGGAACTTGAAACCTATTGAAGCCACAAACTGAATTAGAATTTATAAAAAATTAAAAATTAAAATACTAAAAAATAAAACTTAAAACAAAACATCAAAAAGGTCAAAAGAAGGGTAGAGTAAAAAAATTAAAATCTTACTTGTGATAGATTTTTTATTGCAAGTGGTTGAAGGTGGGTGGATTCTTGCCCATATAAGTACCACCAAAAATGAGCATCCATCTTGTACTTGTCATGAATATCACCAAGGGAGTGACCCATCGAGGATATGAAATGCACAAACTCTTCTCTGACTTGGTCTTCTACCTTTGGATCAGGAAAGATTCTAGAGAATACTGCATTATATCCCTCGACAACCTCTACATCCCTATATGGTACAACCCTCATGGGCAAAGAAATAATATATGCATTGTAGTATTTGGGTGTCAAGGGAAAAGCAAGAAGATGCAATGGGGTGGTCATTTTTTTCCACCTTTCAATGAGATGCGACTACACTTCTTGAAGAACCTCTCCGTGAGATCTTGTCCTTTGGCATTTATGATGGATTTAATGTTCTCAATCATTAAGTCAATTCCATCATAAATCTCATCCAAACATGGATGATCCATGTCCACATATCTCAACATGCTGACAATGGGCTCAGTAAAACTCAAGAAATACTCCGCATGTTCTCACCATGCATCATCAATAATCCACCCTTTCACCTTTGTGTCCCTCTCACTATTTGCCTACCTCGATACACCCCAAATGTTGTTGATGACCAAGCTACTCAATGCCTCACGTACCTTAACAAGTCATCTCAAGATGAGGGTGTGTAAGGCAAATTGAGTCTCAGCAACCTAATACAAAATTAAAATAAATAATTAATAAACTTAAAAAATTATTCAAAACTAAAAACACTACAAATTACAAACTTATAAAATTAAATTAAATTAAAAGTTACTTTCAACAATTGTAATCTTGATAAGGTCCTGAAGATGGATTGAGACATGTGATGGTTGGTTATGAACATTTGGATCTCATTCGCCTCCTCATAGACTTGTTTGATCTAGTCAATTTTTGTCCCCAAATTTTGTAACATAAAGTTGAAGGAATGAATGGCATAAGGTGTCCAAAATATATGCCCATACCTTGCCTCAATCAACATGCCCATAGCTCTGCAATTTTTAACATTATTTGTTACAACTTTTTACAACATTTTGAGGCCCCACTACCTTAATGGACTCTATCAGGATGTCAACAATGAATTGTGCATCCTTCACTTTCCCCTCACAATCAACGACCTTCAAAAATGTTAGGGTGTAGAGCTAAAAGCTTCACCTTGTTGCAAACAGAAGGAGGATGATGAGTATGCAGTCACCGGCGTCGACAGGCCACAACCGACATCGGTCAGGGATCAGTCTACAGCAACCAGCATCAATAGGATATCGGCCGGTGTTGGTCACCTCCCAGAAGGCAGGGACCGACGTCGATCGCCTGTGGTGATCAGAACTGCTGTTGATGAACTGTCAGTTAAGTGAACGCATAGTTTTCATGATGAAGACCAGTTCGAGTCTTTGAGCTGCTTGTCTAATTATTGTATGCATGAGATCTATATAATAGACTCATGGGCTGTATTGTTATGTGAAGAACTTGTAGAACCCAAGTGTGAAACTTGGAGAGTTCTTCCCATGGTGGAATCAAGCAGGATTCCCCATGTATGTAAGATCAGGTTTGATATGCAGGGTGTTACAGGATCATGGTGGAGATCTACATGTGATAAGTAAGATCAGGTTGGTCTGCAGGGATGTGTGTATACGAGGGTCAGAAGAGGATCGGTGGGAGTGCAAGATCAAGGTGACAGCAATACATCAGGAGAAGGATCATGGTGAGATCTACTTAGAGTATCGGTTCGTACTTGGTTGTATTGGATGTACAATGAGGTGAATAACAGCTTGTGTTAGCTGTGTGTTGTGACCTATGAGAGAAGATTACTCAGGTGGGAAAATTACTTGGAGCCCTTGAGGAGGAAGCCTCACAGAGGTGGAAGAAGAGTGTGATCTCTTTATTGTAATTTCCTTTGTAATGAGTTGAATACAATTGTGTGTTGCCTCTCATATTCTGTGTGTTTTCTCATTAATAGTTATTTGTTCTTCTGGTTATTTCTGTAATCTTAAGTTGCTTATACAAAGGTAATCATGTGTGCTCTTAAATCTGACAAGTTGTGTCAGAGCTTTGGGGAACGTAGGTCCTATCAAAAAACATTGCCCCTTTAGGGCTCACTGCAATCATATTAATCAATGGCCTATATGCCATATCTTTCCATCCATCAAAAATTATGAACACCCCTATTTTGATCCATGAATCCCTAATGGAATTCAATGCATCTTCAATGTATTTTCTTTCTTTTGTCAATAAGGCGGTGCACGCCTTTTCATACCCTAGGATGACAAACCCTTTAGGGGTAGCATTGATAGATCTTACCATTTCCTATTAGTATGGTGATCTAACAATATTAAATGATAGCCCACATGTGTAAATACAACATGCAATGCTCTACTATGCTATCTCTTTAGATTCATTTTAGAATGCCTTCTCTAATGAGCCTACATCTTTTGTTCTCTTGTGACAAAGAGGTGAATTCTCTTCCTCTTCAATCGCAATGGGTGTAGCAAGAAAGGGGTGTGATGGGGTCACCACATTAGCACAAGATGGATCAATAGGTGGTGATCCTTTATTTCTCAAAGGATGCTTTGATCTTTACCACACAACAACATCTGCCTCTTCTTGTTCTTTGATGTATGCAAGGATCTTTGCCTGTGGCAAGCCATTTTATGGCCTTCCACCTATGTTTAGCCTACAACAAACTCTAATTCCAGTGCCAAAAATTGCATACAAATGAGCTTTCACTCGACTATACAAGCTCTTGAATTTACAGTTACAATCTAAGCAAAGCCAACGAAAAAAACCCTCCACCAAGCATCTATTCTAATATTATCATGTACTTCTAAAGGGTTGTTCACGAATTAGATTTTGGGTTTATTCCTTGCCCCACCAAACTAGTACTTGCACCCTAAGACATTCTAATTTTTGACAAATCCCTATAGCCCCTGGTAAAAATAAAAAAAAATTCTATTAAAATTTAATGGTAAAAACAAAAAACAAAATAATTTCTATTAAGATAAAAAAACATAATCATTGCATTTGGTATTTTTGAAAATAACAGTTAAAATTTAAAAGAATAACAAAAAAAATAAAAATGAAAACTAGTTACAAACAAAACCAAAAAAAAAACACACACATCTAAAAAACTTAGCTTAAATCAACAAATCTTCTTTCTTGCGAGCTCCACAAGCTCCTTGGTGCCAAATAGGTTGAAACAATGGTGTGGGTTTAGCACAAGGAAGCAGTTTCAAGCTTGTGCAACTGAAAAAATAACAAGAGTGAATAAATGAGCAATGAGAGTGAAAATGAAATGAAAGAGCAATATGTTATTATCTTGTTATAAAATGAGTATGAATGCTACTTTTAGGGTTGGGAATCCACTTTATTTTTTTAATTGCATTTTGAAGTCTATGTTTGACTTTTTCAATGTCAAAATTGAAAAAAAAAAAAAAACTTGTTTTTTGTGCTTAGGAGCATAGGGATATGCCCAAGAAACATGCCTAGGCTACGGATACACTTGGGTACATATGGGCAACATACTCAGGTGTATTTTTAACCTAGGCACGCTCCCTAGGCATCTCCCCACACTCTTCTTGAACTCTTGTACCCATCGCCGTATCCCTATGCATTCTCGAGACCTGCAGGTGGCGTATCTGGTAATGTAGGCCAAACATGAAAGAGAACTATTTCAAAAGTTAGAAAGGAAAGCTGACCAAAAACTATAGTTGGTTCACTCACACTTGTGTTATCTTCCAATTCTCTCAGTTGGTGGTCACAAACACTTCATGTTGTTCATCAATCACTATAGTAGAATTTCTCAAAATTAAATCAAAGGCATTTGAGACATTCAAAAAGTTTCTAACAATGATTGAAAATGAAGCACAAACCCACATAGGGACATTAAGGAAAAAAATGGTGGTGAGTTTACTTTAAAGGCTTTTGAAGGCTACCTCAAATAAAATGAGATGAAACACCATTTCATGGTTCCCCACACTTCTTGGTAGACTGGAGTAGTAGAAAGGATGAACAAAACCATGATGAATATGGTCCATGCAATGTTACATTTCAAAGGAGTACATCTACATTTATGGGTAGAGGTAGCTCAAGTAGTAATATACCTTTGAAATAGATCACCATCCTCAGCCATTGAAATAAAGACTCTATATGAAATGTGGTGTGGTCATCTTCCTTAAGTGTATCATCTTTGGGTATTCATATCGACTTATTGTAAATTGATTCCAAAAGAGAATAGAAATAATATTAACCACATGAGTCAAAAATACATTCACTTGGGATATTATGAATCCTCCAAGGCATACATATTGTATGGTGAAAAGAACAAGAAGTTATTCATTTCAAAAGATGGTGTCTTTTATGAAATTGTAAATGACCACCATTATTGATCGACAATTGAGTCAACTGGATAAATATGCCTAGTTTAATGTCTACAAGGAGATTAATTTATATGTTCTAAATAGAGAGGGGGGCATGCAATTGGGAGTCATTTGAATCAATACTATCTCCTATAATCGAAAATGAAACTCATTTAGAGGGATAAATTGACACTTCATTATATATTGAATAGATACCTTCATAACATAGGCCAAACAATTAAGAGGCTTCAAAATAAGAAATTGAGGCACCAACTGCTCGACAAGGGGTACAAAAAAATATTTCTAAATGGGTTTCTCAAACATTGAAAGATGTCAAACCTGATGAGGTGGTAAAAATTGACTCTCTAGGTGCCTATATAGGAAAAATTGGGCAAATTGTTTTCCAAGAAATTCAAGATAAAATAGAAAAATTTACTTTGGATGACCCTTCAGAAGAATAATTCAATGTTACATTTGATTTAGAACCAACCTCTTTCAAACATGTTGAAAGGATTGATGTCTAGAGAAAGGCCATGAAAAATGAATATGACGCACTTGTAAAACATTGAAATTGGAAATTAGTGGATCCTCAACTAAATTATAAATGGATTGGATGCAAGTGGGTCTTTCACAACAAGTACAAGGCACATGGCTAACTTGACAAGCACAAATCAAGTTTTGTTGTAAATGGATATGATAAAAAGGAATAAATTAACTACAATGAAACCTTTACACTGAAAACAAAATGGACTACCATTCAAACCATGCTAGCTTTGACATCTCCTAATGGATGGAAAATTTACCAAATGGATGTCAATACGACGACCTTAAGGAGTTAATGCACATAACACACCTTGAAGCTTTTAGAATAAATGACCAGAGTAAAAAGTGTGCAAAAATTGTTGTATGGTTTGAAACAAGTGCCACGAGCTTGGTTCGATAAACTAGTTGAACACCTCGTGAACATGAACTTCAAACATTTATAGTTTGATTATGCAACTATTTTTGTCAAAACAATTGGAAAAATAGTTGTATTTATGGTGGTGTATGTTCATGATTTGCTCATCATAGGGAACAATGAAATCTACACCACATATTTCAAATTAAAGTTGATGAAAAGCTTTGAAATAACTAATTTTGGTTATCTTCATTATTATTTGGGCATTGAAGTGATTCATAAACCAAAGTATATCTTCATTACTCAACAAAAGTACATTGACAAAATTGTAAGCAAGTTTGGAATGGAATATTGTAAGCCTCTCAGTTTTTCCATGGAACAAAATCTAAAATTGAGCACAAAATCTATTACAAATCTTGTAGATGATATTAAATATAGATAGCTCATTAGAAGTCTGATATATGTGATAATAACTAGACTAGATACTTATTTCGATGTTGGTGTAATTTCTTGACTCATGCAAAAACCTAGATAAATTCATTGGATCACTACAAAGACAGTCCTTTAATATCTCAAATGAACACAACATTTTGGTCTAAAACACTACAGGGCAACAAACTTCAAAATGGTTAGATATTCAGATTTTGACAATGCTGGTGATTTTAAAGATGGGAAATCCACTTTGAGTTCTAATGAATTTGGGAATAATAATGATTAGTTGGAAGTCCAAAAAGCAATCAATGATAGCAATTTCTTTAGCAAAAACAATGTCAAACACCTCTCATGGTTGACTATACATTTCCAATTTAAATGGTAAAGAATCTAGTCTTTCACTATTGAACCAAACATATCAATAACAATTTTCATTTGATTCGGCACTATGTGAAATATTGCAATCTAAATTTGTAACATTGCCCTACAACAAAGCAACCAATTGGCATCCTAACAAAAGTGCTTAGACGAGAAAAAATTTCATATGAATGTTTGGTCTCACAATGACCCCTTACAAATTAAGGGGGGATGTAATACTATTGTATAATATTTATTTTAATCCTAGGTGTCAGAATTTTGTTTATTCTAGGTGACGAGTCATTCCTGTGGGAATAAGAAGAGTCATTGGGGAATGTGAAATAAATAACCATTTAATTAGATTTATATATTATGTAATATCTTTATTTTCAATTTGAATCGTGAATATAATTTTGGCTTGCACCAAACAATGTTCATTTCCATTCCATTTATAATCCAGCCTGATAAATAATTGTGAGAATTCAAAGTGGGATGGCCATTCTTTCACATCTCCTAACCCATACTAAAGTGATTCAACCATGCCATGCTGACAAAATGGGCGCACCTCTACAAACTATGATCACATATCAAATCTTGTCAAACCTGGACATGTCTATGTTATCATTTCCCCTCAAGGAGATGTTGAGAAATTTAACTATTGGTTGGCAAGTTATGTGAATGGAAAACATAAGCTTACAAGTTCCACTATAGGTAAAGATGAATTTGCATATCCAATAGGGTCAGTGGTTTTAACAAGAACTTGGCTGAAGACCTACTTAATATGGAAAAATGGAATTCCAACATTTAAGGACTATGAAATAAAAATCAGACACGCACCTGGTTGTTGCTATGAATGTTCAATTGGTTCTACATGTTTCCAAGCCAAAGACAATATTTTTGGACACTTTAGAATAACAACCATGAAGTAATATTATAAACTCTAAAGATTAAAGATGACCTAAGTGGTATAATTGATAGATAACTTAGGTTTATACATTCTTATATTTGTAAAGTCATTTTTTTGTAAATTTTAGTTCTTTATTCATTTGGTTAAATATTGGATACTAAGAATTTTCTTGTCAAGGTTAGTAGGGCCATGGTAGTTGTAGAGTAATTTCCTACTGTACGTTGTATTTATTTTATTTTTTTATTCGAGCACTGCAATTTTGGTTCCTACGTATCCTTGGACGTTGCGGCATAATTTTGAAGCAGAGGGTCAGTTCATTTTGCCTAAGTATCGAAGTGCAGCGGAAGATGCCAAGTGTCACCCTTCGAGCACGAGTTTTTTCCCCTTCTTGTTTCCTTCATCTCATTTTGCCCAAGTATCAAATTCAAGCAGAAGTCACCATGTGTCAATTTATGGGAGACAAAGATGGACAGTTGGCATCCTCCGAACACCCTTTTGTAACTTTTGGGAAGGCCACAAAATGTGCCATGTACCTAATAACGGCTAAGCTAAATGCACCACATGTCAGTGTCTGAGTCTCATAGAGGCACCCGTGTTTCATTCTACCTTTTGACAAAGACTTTCAACGGACCAAGCAGGATAGAGAGCGGAAAGCACCAGGTGGCAGTTGCGAAGACCCTGAACGACCTTTTTGAAGAAGGCAGCAGAAGACGCCACATTTCCCAGATAGAGAAACAGAAGATGCCACGTATCTTCCCAAGAGCAGCGGAGATCGCCATGTGTCAATTTTTGAGAGACCATCTTTGAGCCTAATTGCCAAATAAAGATTGTGGTGGGTCCCCAGGTGTTACTCCAAAGAACTGTGGAAGCGATGAATGTTAACAAGCGAAGACTACCACATGCATCCATCCCTTCCTAAAAGGTTGCCAAGGCAAGGAACGCACTGAGTTTTATTTCAATAAAGCTGTAAAGTATCGAGGAAGCGGGCTGCGATAGGTGTCGAAGGCAGAACATTCCTCAACGAGATATAAAGAAAGCAGAAGTGACCAAGTGTCATCCTCCAGTGCCTTCTAGACAAAAGGAGAGAAAATTCATAAATTGACTAAGTGTCCTCTTTCTTTCAATAGAACATAGTGCCCGTCTACCTATTACAGTGAAAATGGAGGGAAATTCAGTGAGAGTTACTCTGGGTAGATAAAATAGTGCACTAGGTAGATTTATTGGGGCTTACAAGTATTAAAGACACCGTCTGTTTGTCCCTTATAAGCAGAGGCAGAGAAGACAGTTGAGCAGCCAAACAAGGATGGAACAAAGAATTTTAGGTGTAAAGAGAGGTACTAGATAGGGATCGCCACGTCGCAGTTAGGGCAGTTCTTGATAAGACCAAGATACATCCAAGGCATTAAATGCACCCTCTGTTTTGTCCCCTGCGAGTGAAGGACAAAGTGGAATTGTGCGGGAAAGAAAGTGATGAAATTAGATATCTAAGGCTATATAAGAAGGATTGTAAAATCTAAAAGAGGGGGGGATTTCTATAGTTTTAGACTTTCTAGAGTTTTTGACCAGTAATATCATTTGTTCTTATCTCATTTTCTTAAGTGGTAAAGTTTATGTAATTGTGCATGTTTATGTGCCTTTTATGTGGCTGAATGAATTAAGAAGATTGAGCTCCATGCCTTGGTTGGTGTTATCTGTGTCATTTGCAAAAGTAGTCTATACTGTAGAATCTCTGAAGTTGTGATTAGGGATGTCATTTGCTTTTGTCTCATTTTCTTGAGTTGGAAGGTTTACATAACTATACGTGACTTTTGCACCTCTTATGTGATTGGAAGATTTTGTTAAGAAGATTGAACATTATGCCTTGGTTGACATTCTTTGTATCTCAGCAAAAGAATCCCCTGTTGTGAGCCTGTGTTTCTGTTATTCTAATCTTTTACATTGATCATGCACTTGTCTGCTCTTAAATGTAATTGAATCCTATAATAGTCTCACTGTGCTCAGGTTAGGATTAGGATTATACTCAGGCGCATCGCCATAGTTAGGTTTCAATTCCTACATTTGCATTTTGTTTAATCTCTTATCCCTTTTCCCCCAACATTTGATAAAATAAAAGAGACCAGCTTCTTTAAAACCTGGAGGTTATTTCAAGCCGCATTGTCCCACAGCTTGAAACTTCCCATTGTTGATTGGTTAAGATCTAGCACAATTTTACGCCATCAACAATTTCTGGCACGCCCGGTGGGACGGATCTTTCAAGGAGTTGAAGAATTTTTGGTGTGTTTTTTGACCAATTAGCCTTTGGAGGTTTTAGCAACACCAACGACTCTGAGTAAAATCAGCCAATCAAGCGGTCCTGGTATCATCAAGAAATCACCTTTTGGTATGTATAATTCTGTTACTCATAGCTATGGGTCTTATTCTCCTTCATATATTTTTAATCAAGAACAAGCTTCTCCTTGAATCATGTCAAGTAACGAGGATGCATATGGTCATGAGCTATACCAGTTTTATGCCCAGCCTAATCTCAATTTCACCTTCAAGAAAGCATTGTTGGGATTTAAAAAATATGTGTTAGAGCTTGACAACAGAAGGGGATATGACCAAGAAATTCCTTGTCATGTCATCCATCAAGTAAGGGACGTAATAAACCTAATTAAAAGTGAGTGGGATCCCATTGAAAGGGCAAATTGGCAAGAACTTACATATGAGATGCTGGATGTGTGTGGATTGATTGCATTTATAGAAGAGAGGCTAAGCGTCCATGAGAACCAGCCTTACCAAGTCTACCAAACTCCATATTCACCACCACAAATTCCAGATTAGACATATGCCACCGCTATTCATGAACAAGGTCAGACTTGTCAAGATCATTTCCCCAATAATGTAGAGTCTATGATAGCAGCAAGTCAAGAGGACCCCAAACTCTCACTTTCCCCTCAAGTCCCTTCCACCCTTACTCAAGAAGCTTCTTGTTTTCCATCACAGCCTTCTTCTTCATCCCCTTTTGAAGAAGAATATATTTTGAAAGAAGTAATTGAGTATGCAGAGGAATATGCTCAATTCATGGCTAGTCAAGAGGATTCCATAAGTATAGATAAGGAGGAAATCACCGTAGATTCCCCCTTTGATGAGCAAGAGGATAAGCCGTAGGCTTTTTCCTTCACTTCAGATGAGGAGATCATTTCTGACTTTTTCCTTACTTTGCAAGAAGATACAGAGGAACATGGATACTCCCTTGACCAAGTCATTGAGACAAATGACACTATCCTGTAAGAAGGCTATGAATTGGCCAGATGTGGAGAAGACAACATTAAGACTCAGTTGAGTATGTAGAAGGAATGCCATCTTTCAGATTTATCCTTTCAAGAGGATAAAGTCATCAAGGAGCATGCTGATGTAATAAAGCTGGAGTCTGAAGGAAATAAGCCCAAAGAGAATGGGTATCAAAAGGCACAGAGTGAAGAACCAATAGCTAATGATTTCTTGATGACACCCGATAGCATGAAGAACCAGTATTCGACAGGCATTCAAGGACAAGAAGAGTTTGTAGGTGTCGAAAGCATGTTCAACTCAGACTCATTCGAATGCTGGCAAATTCATGTGGCTAGCATAGAGGACATTCCATCAAAGATATACCTGTTGCAATCACTGGTATGGCAACACAAGTTGGCTTTTCATAAAGAAAATGTTGGAAAATTCATTTTTGATCCTGGAGGGAAATAAGAATATTCAATTAATGTAGTTAGGTAGTTTCCCATTCCTGCATTATTTTGTTTTTTGTTTTGCTTTCTCGCTTTTCTTTTAAAAATAAGAATTTTAAACGCAGAGTCAGTGTCTTAAAAGTTTTAATTCTTTAAATTTTGCTACATTAAATGCTTCCCCAAATCTGTCGAGATCTATAAGGTACCTTGCGCTGCATAATGTGTCTGCCTCGCTGTTTCCTAAAAATTGAGTAGGATTTGCTAATGGTCACCTAAAATTAATGCTATTTGGGACTTGATAGGCCCATAAATATCCCTTAGCAAATTTTAAAGTTTACAAGCTCTCAAGCATTCCTGCGAAAATATCCTGCTCATTGTGATTGATAGCGCCTAGTGAAATTTGTTTCAGCGAGCAAATTTTTATCTTGTGCAAGGTTCATACCAGGTTATCATACAAAAGATATAGAGATGATGGAAGCATCATCTTTGCAGTAAGGAACAGGAACACCTGGATACCTCAACAGATTACTGGCTAGTAAATCATATGCTGCAGCTCCTGTGCAACTGCCAAGGAACTACCCGAGAACAAAAGTCCTGGGAGTCGGTCAAACCAGTGACCCATCCAAGGTGACTATGCAAATGGGATTGTGGACCTGATCCTACAAAGAGCTAGTAGTAAGAACCTCAGATAAGGGGCACACCAAAGGTGTTTGCAAAGAGCCAAGGCAAAGTAATATGAGACATTCGAGATGAGGATATGGACTTCACAACTGGCTCAATTCATTGTCCCAGCCATGCATCCATGCCCTGATATAATTGAATTATGTGTGGACTTGCTCCATCCACAATCTTATACCATTCAGCAAGGCCCATTCATGCTGCAGGTCACCACACAAGCTATCAGGGATATGCTTGCCCTGCAATACGACAGTACCACCACCTTCCCCACCATTGATAGGATGCAAAGGATGTGGGCAAATGTCAACACTCAGACCAGGTTTTTGAGGACTGAGTTACAAATGACCGATGGCAATGCAACGGTACCCACACTTCCTGCATCAAGAACTAGTTTGCACCCGCAAGCCAAGATGCACTGTCAATGATGGCCCTCATCTTTGGCATGAAAGATGACACATCGGTATATGCTGAGCAAATGGCCATCCTCTTTAGGCTAAAAATAGTTGACAAGACATAGGAGTACCTTCTGGACTTCTCTGAGCATATCACCTTCTCAATAGTCGAGCAGCTGACCCAATTCAGGTCAAAAGGGATATTCAAGTACTCCTTTCTGTTTCATCTAATACTGCACCAGAATCCTGACCTCTTCTCCCAATTTATGAATCTGAACCTATATGACCCAGCCTTCGATCCTCAAAGAACTATACCTGTGTTTGCATGGACACATGTTTTATCAAAAACCAACAACACATATGATTTTTGGGAACTATTCGTCACCCCTGTTCTTCATTACCTTAGCCTTGAGTTTGTGATAAATAGGTTATTCCCAACTGTTATAAACCCCCTGGTCAGTTGCCCAATCCCATGTGATTTCTATTTTGGGGCCCATCACACGACCTTAAGGGTCCATGGATTTTGTGGGGAGCCAGTATTGCTACCAAATGTTTTAACTCTTAGGTTAGCATTCCTTGAAATTGCCAGGCAAGTGTCGGTGGTTGATAATGAATATGGCTTCGGGAAGAAGAAGAGGAAAATGTATAATCTCCCATGGATGGCAGGCAATGTAAGCCTGGAAGCTAGAGAAGCTGAAGTTGGCCTTCCTCGGGTTCCCGTTGGTTGAGGACAAGTGGTTTATGACCCAACTGATTACATAGCCTCTGTAGTGAGGACAAATAGAATTGGAGCCAGGATTGCGCATGAAGGCCGCCCTTTTTAGGAGACCAGGAAGAATCCTACTGAAGACGCCCCTAGTCTTTATGTTGAGCTAATAGATTTGCCACCCCCACATAATAGGCCATGGGAGACCTTCTATGATAAATAGAGGGATTATGATCCCAAAGTCAGGATGACCTTTGGTTTGAGAAGGATGCTGAGGAACAAAGAATGGGATGCAAAAAAAATTGAGGCCTATTAGAAATATAGGCAAGAAATTTCCCAAACCACCCATGCTTTTAGAGGCATAGATTCAAATGAAATGTGGGAAGAACTCTAGGATGAGTGGCATCCTCCCCCTGCATCAAGCCTAGATAGAAGCTAATTGCTGACACTCAGAGCAGGAAGCCAGAGCGAGACCAAGCCAACAACTGTAGACTTCAGAGTAAGCTGCAGCTGCCACAGAACAACAAAGAAGTGTGGTATATTCACCACTACAAGCTTCCCCATCATCAAGAGTGATTGAAGTCCCCAGTTATCCACATGCGCCACCAACAATAGCAAAGGTGGAAGGGAAATAAACGCAGCCAGAGGCAGAAACACCTAGGAAGAGAAGGAGGGTGCAGTTCCACTTGGATCCAGAGGAGGAAGAGGAGCCTTCATAGTGCCTAGTGTAGGGTACTGCAACTTCCCCTCAGGTAAGTATTACTTCCCCTCTTCCCTCTCACTCTCCCTCTTTCCCTATCGATGTGGTGCCTCCACCTAGCTAAATGACACCTCCCGCCACTGCTATCATTCCTATTTTGCAATTCACCCCATCCTTGATGCCTCAAGCCTTAACATTACCCTATTTCTCTCCCTCTATCCCCAGAAAGATGCCTCTACAACTCACCCCTAGCCAACCAATGGCTCTCCAATATGGCCTGCCACAAGGATTTCCTTTTGCAGGGGGTATATTGCATCCCCTTCCACCTTTTAGATGCAGGTTGATGCCGCTAGGAAGGCAAGAGAAGCCCAATTGGAAAAGAGAGGATTAAGGAGAATAAAGTGTCGGTGGTCCCACATTTGAGGTCATAATTTGACCCCATCCAACAGCAGTTGACGGTGACCCATTTGTCACCCAACTTTGCCAAGTCGAGCGAGCAAATGTAACCGAAAGACTACACGATGAACACAATAACCATTGACATGTCCCTGTTCAGACCCCATGACAGAGTTGAGCTGCTGATCGAATCCACTTCTACGGTCACAGAAGATTATTTGAATAAATCAAGAAGACTGCAAAAAATGGAGGCTGATTTGGCCTAAGAAAAGGCAAACTATAATAATTTGGCTGAAGATTTAAATAGGAGAGACAATGAAATAGCTAGTCTATAGAAACAGTTGCAAGATATTGTTTCCCTCTAGACTCAATGGGAAATTCAGGCCCAAAATGATTCATTGAAGATGGAGCTTGCATTTGTGAAAGATGCAGCTATAGCTCTAAGACAGAAAAGTGTAACATTGCAAAGAAGAGTCAAAGGACTTCAACTGCAAGTTACCCAATCACAACAAAGGTTGCTGGAGGAGCAGAACAAGGCTGCAACTTTTCAAGCCCAGTTCTAAGCAGAGCAACAGAGGATGGCACAACTGGCAATTGAGTTGGGCAATAGGCCAAGAGGTGTCAGAGTGGTGCAGCTGGTGAAGGAGCTCTACGAGTCAGCGTGGGCAAGAATCTCTTCAAAGATTATCTAGCTCAAGCCAATTTTCACCTTCTTGCTCAATGCACAACTGTGTGAAAGGGTGGAAAATTCAATACAAAACACTCTGGCCACGATCCCCAAAAGAGTCACAGACTCCCATTCATTGTTGGAGAAGCTCTATGACACAAGGGATGCAACATTGGCAGCCACAGGAATCTCGGATAGAATGGCCGCCACAAAACGGGTCAATGAGGAGCTCAATCGTAATGCCACGACCAACTGTTGCAGAAGCTGTCTCGATGTCGTGAAAGAAGGCATCGGTGAGATGAGACACCACATTGAAGATTTGGTGCGACTAGGCCTACCTTCCCCATTTCCAGACATAAAGACGGTCCTGATGGCCAATCAACTTCAACCATTGCTACTGGCTAAACAAAGGGATTGGACAATTTTCTAGAGCTTGCGGGATGATTCCTCAGCCCCAGAGGTCGAAACTGTTTTGATTCCTATTTTCTGACTAGAGTCCAAGCTAAATGCCATGGTCTAGATCCTGCAAACCTTTTCACACAAGGATATTATCAACCTTGATTTGGCCTTCGTGGAACTGTAGATAAAGCAAGGATTATCTGACCATGAGTGGTCTATCTACCAAACAACTCTTTTAAAGCTATAAATTTTGAAATTTTGATCGCATGGGAGTCGGGTTCTTTTTGAGCAGGCTCAAAAGTCCTGGAGGTCACCAATAATTGTAGAGTAATTTCTTACTCTACATCGTATTTATTTTATTTTTTGATTCGAGCGCTGCAATTTTGGTTCCTACATATCCTTGGACGTCGCGACATAATTTTGAAGTAGAGGGCCAGTTCATTTTGCCTAAGCATCAAAGTGCAGTGGAAGCTGCCAAGTGTCACCCTTCGAGCATGAGTTTTTTTTCCCTTCTTATTTCCTTCGTCTCATTTTACCCAAGTATCAAATTTAAGCAAAAGTTTCCATGTGTCAATTTCTAAGAGACAAAGATGGACAGCTGGCATCCTCTGAACACCCTTTTGTAACTTTTGGGAAGGCTGTAGAATGTGACACGTACCTAATAACGGCTAAGCAGAATGCACCACATGTCAGTGTTTGAGTCTCATAAAGGCACTCATGTTTCATTCTACCTTTTGACAAAGACTTTCAATGGACCAAGCAGCATAGAGAGCAGAAAGCGCCAGGTGGGAGTTGCGAAGACCCTGAATGACCTTTTTGAAGAAGGCAGTGAAAGACGCCACATTCCCTAGATAGAGAATTAGAAGATGCCATGTATCTTCCCAAGAGCAGCAGAGATCACCACATGTCAATTTTTGAGAGATAATCTTTGAGCCTAATTGCCAAATAAAGATTGTGGTGGGTCATCGGGTGTTACTCCAAAAAATTGTGGAAGTGACGAATGTCAACAAGCGAAGACTGCCACGTGCATCCATCCCTTCTTAAAAGGTTGCCAAGGAAAGGAACACACTGAGTTTTGTTTCAATAAAGCTACAAAGTATCGAGGAAGCAGGCTGTGACAGGTGTCTAAGGTGGAGCATTCCTCAATGAAATATAAAGAAAGCAAAAGCGGCCAAGTGTCATCCTCTAGTGCCTTATAGACAAAAGGAGAGAAAATTCATAAATTGACTAAGTGTCCTCTTTTGTTTCAACATAATAGAGTACCCGTCTACCTATTACAACAAAAATGGAGGGAAATTCAGTGAGAGTTACTCTGGGTAGATAGAACAGTGCACCGAGAAGATTTTTGGGGGCTTACAAGTATTAAAGACATCATCTGTTTGTCCCTTATAAGCAGAGGTAGAGTAGACAGTTGAGTGGCCAAATAGGGATGGAACAAAAAATTTCAGGCACAAAGAGAGGTACTAGACAGTGATCGCCATGCCGCAGTCAGGGCAATTTTTGATAAGACCAGGACGCATCTAAGGCATTGAATGCACCGTCTGTTTTGTCCCCTATGAGTGAAGGATGGAGTGGAATTGAGCGGGAAAGAAAGTGATCAAAGGAGATATCCAAGGCTATATAAGAAGGATTGTAAAATCTAAAAGAGGGGAGAATTTCTATAGTTTTATACTTTCTAGAGTTTTTGACCAGTAATATCATTTGTTGTTGTCTCATTTTCTTAAGTGGTAAAGTTTATGTAATCGTGCATGTTTATGTGCCTTTTATGTGGCTGAATGAATTAAGAAGATTGAGCTCCATGCCTTGGTTGGTGTTATATGTGTCATTTGCAAAAGTAGTCTATACTGTAGATTCTCTGAAGTTGTGATTAGGGATGTCATTTTTTTTTGTCTCATTTTATTGAGTTGGAAGGTTTACATAACTATATGTGACTTCTACGCCTCTTATGTGATTAGAAGATTCTGTTAAGAAGATTGAACACTATGTGCTGGCTGACATTCTCTATATCTCAACAAAAGAATCCTTTGTTGTGAGCCTGTGTTTCTGTTATTCTAATCTTTTACATTGATCATGCACTTGTCTGCTCTTAAATGTAATTAAATCCTATAATAGTCTCACTATGCTCAGGTTAGGATTAGGATTATACTCAAGCGCATTGCCATAGTTAGGTTTCAATTCCTGCATTTGCGTTTTGTTTAATCTCCTATCCCATTTCCCCCAACACTCGATAAAATAGAAGAGACCAGCTTCTCTAAAACCTGGAGGTTGTTTCAAGCCGCATTGTCCCACATCTTGAAACTTCCCATTGTTGACTGATTAAGATCAAGCACAATTTTCATCATCAACAGTAGCTTCCACCTTTAGGAGGTTGGTCTTGTGATTAGGGAAGGTTAGCCTTATTGAAACCAAGAGAAGCCATTTTTGTCTTGATAATGTTGTTAATGTTCTCAATGTGTCAAAGAGCTCGACATTCAAGGTATAATTATAGAACTCCACCTTGGGGTCTTCCTAACTAAAAATGATGGTTCTACCACATTGAGGATGCCAAATAATGCCTAGGGCCATGTTCTCAGCCTTTGACTACACCCAATTATGAGAGAGACTACTCATTCGGACCTCAAGAATGTATGTCTCTATATGAAAAAATACATTTTCAAGGAAGACACACATAAAAAAGAAATTATAAGTCATCTACTGAACTAAAATAATCATCATGTGCATGTCGAATCACTCTAATTACACCTGGGGCATGTCAAACAAAAATAAGGTACAAATCCACGGCATATGACTAGTTTTATGTAGTTAAGATGCAAGTTTGTTGTCTCTAGTAGACATTTTCGCTTATAGGACCTCAATTTTCAAATTCATCACTTCTAACATATTGAGATAGGAAAATTACATATATGCCCAAGACTAAAACCTCAAAATCCACTCAAATATGCATGTTCCCTACTGGTTCTACATGTAGAAACATTGACGACAAATATTATCAACATTCAAGGCATAGTTAGAGATCTCCACCTTAGGGTCTTCTTGATTGAAAATTAACAGTGTCATCACATTTGGGATGTCGAGTAACACCTAAGACCACATTCTCAGCCTCTGATAACACATGACAAGATGGACTACCCATTCTAGCCTCAATAAAATCCTTCTCAATATGAAAAAATGTGAGTTTTAAAGTAAACTTTGGACGTGTAAAATATAAATCGTAACTCGTCTACACAAATTGAAAGAACCATCACCTGTGTGTTGAAGCCATCTAATTTCACCTTGATGCATGTCAAATAAAAATAATATGTAGCTGATTATTTAGTGATCAATCCTAAAATGTTATGTTTATGTAGTCAAGAGACAAGTTCATTGCCTTCAATAGATATTTATGCTTATGGGACCTCCACATGTAAATTTATTTGCTTATAATACATTAGGATAGGTAATTTATGTGTGTGCCCAAGACCAAGACCTCAAAATCCACCTAGATATGCATTTTTCCTATTGGTCCATCATGTGAAAACATTGACAACAAATGTTGTCAACATTCACTGCGTAGTTGGAGATACCCAACTTTGGGTGTACTTGGCTAAAAACTAGCAGAGCCAACACATCGGGGATGTCAAATGATGAGGCCTAAAATTGCCCTTGCATTATCACTTAATTTCTCTTATAACACTTCTTTTTTCCATGCTATTGTCACTTTTTTAACTCGTAATATGTTTATATATGCACATATAATGTAAATAATATACACATGTAAGTTGATTTTGGTTTTACCATGCCATCTCTAGATTAACTGATATAATTTAATTATTTAAAATGTATTTAATATTTAAAATGATTCGAAAGAATGCATAAGTATCATTTATGTGTGCATTTCATTTTAACAAGTATCTTACACTTGTAGCCACCATGGCAGGACTACTTGTAGCCACCCAATGGCTAAGCATTATTTCATTGTGAAAGCACTGACAACCCATATCAAGTGGCTATGTCAGTTTGTAGCAACTACTACAAGTGATGTTCCACCAAGTTGTAAGTTTTTAATCCAAAAACACCACTTCTAATCACCTTAAATGGACTTAACAAGAATGAATAATAAATTTCCAAGCTGGAGGTTTTTATAATTTTTCTCATGATGTCCTCATTATTACTAGATAATTACTTATTATCTTCATTATGTATAGGGAAGTATTGTTCTTGTTGCCCTTAGTCTTATTTGTATTTTTTGTTATTTTAGCTTAGTACGGTCTTATTGTGGTAACCTATAGGAATTTGAATCACCTAAGAATAACCCTACCTCCTTTATCTGAAGAGAGTGTTTTAGGCTACATAGGGGACTAGAGCTAGAGAAGAGAAATTGTAATCTTTTATACCAAGAATGAGTTTGTAATCAGACTGTTACAAACACTCATGTACTAATTCCTTTATTGATATAATTTGAATATTAGTAAATAGTAGTTACATTAATTTTTAATTATCTTAACAAGGAAGGGATTTAGGTATGAGTCCAATTGAGGTAGGACCCACTCGAAAGGATTTAGTGGTGAAGATTCATATCCACTAGTTAGTCTTCTATATATTATGAGTGCTAACATAAATAATGTTACTTGGTAAAGATAGTTTATGGGTTTGTTAAGACTTTGGTTAGAGATAATTGTTAAGTTATGGAGCTAAAAGCTTCACTAGGATGCTAATCAAGAGGTTGCTGAGTTCAACTAGTAACCGGCATCGACAGTATTGCCGACGTCGGTCAAGCAAGGACCAGGGATCAGCCGACGTCAGTCAGGAGCAGACTGATAGAAACTAACGTCGGTCACCTATGTGTGTGAATGCATTTGCATGTGTTTCTAGAGTTAGACTCGTCTAATTTTAAGAGGTCTGAGAGTGTTTGCATGTTGAAGACTAATTTAAGTCTTGAGTCTATGTTTCTAATTATTGTAATTAGAAGTCTAATTATTGTATGCTTGGGATCCTATTTAAGAGACCCATGAGGCATGTATTGTAATTAAAGCAAGTAAAGCATTGAAGCAAGAAAGCAAGGTCAAAGGAGATCTGCAAGGTGCAAGGTCAAGGAGATCAACTGAAGCTATCAAGGAGGGGATAACAACTCAGGGTGTTGAGTTAGTTGTAGTTGAGAAAGAGAGAGAGAACTCTTGAGTGAAATATTGTACACCCAAGAGGTGTGAAGAGGAGAGGAAGATTTCTTTATTGTATTCAAGAAGAGTGTTAATACAGATAGTATTGTTTCTCATATTCTTTGTTGTTTCAAGTTTCTAGTTATTCAATCATTCTGGTTCAATTTCGTGTTTAATTGCTTATAGAAAAGTAATCAATTGTGCTTCTTAGATCTTGACAAGTGGTATCAGAGCAAGGTTGCAGGGAGCAGGTTATTGTTTGATTACAAGTCATTCTCAAGGGTTTCTAATTGAGTGGGAGTACAACAATGGCAGAAGAAAGTAAGCTATGAATGGAGAAGTTTAAAGGCAAGAATTATCAACATTGGAGGATGCAGATAGAAGATTATCTGTATCAAAAAGATTTGTACTTACCGTTGGGTGGGGTTGCATGCAAGCCCACAGATATGAAGGATGAAGAATGGAATGTTCTTGATCGGAAGGCTCTAGGATCCATAAGGTTGAGCCTTGCATCGTCTGTGATTTCCAACTTATCACAGTGTAAGACAACAGAAGAGTTGATAGAATCTTTAGAAAATTTATATGAAAAGCCCTCAGCTTCAAATAAGGTATTTCTTATGAAGCAGTTATTTACTTTGCAAATGCAGGAAGGTGGATCGGTATATAGTCATCTTAGTGATTTCCATGGTTTGGTAAACCAGTTAGCTTCAATCAATATTGTTTTTGATGATGAAATAAAGGCTCTCTTAATCTTATGCTCTTTACCTGAAAGTTGGGATAGTTTGGTAATGGCAATAAGTAATATTGTGTCTGCTTCTAAAATCTTAAAAGTTGATGATGTGGTTAGTGTAATCTTGAATGAAGATATTCATAGGAAAAGCACATGTGAATCACCAGGGAATGCTTTAAGTGCTGAAAGCAGGGGAAGGCAAAGAGAGAAGGTTGAGCAAGGGAAATCAAAGTCAAAGATGGGAAAGAGATCCAAATCCAGAAATGGAGGTATCACCTGCTGGTTTTGTGGAAAGAGAGGACACACAAAGAAAGATTGTTGGTTGAAGGATAAAGAAAATCAACATGAAGGTAATGAAGAAGCAAAAGATGCAGGTATGGTGGCACAAGATGCTCTCATACTTTCTTTGGATAGTCAGGTAGAATCATGGGTTTTAGATTCTGGTGCTTCTTTTCATGCAACCCCAAATAGAGAATTGTTCCATGAATATGTCTAGGGAGACTTTGGAGAGCTTTATTTAGGGGATGGTACGCCTTGTCGAATGGTTGGAAAAGGGAAAGTGCAGCTGGAATTGCAGACGGGCAACACATGGGTGTTGAAGGAGGTTATGCATGTCCCAATCCTGAAGCAGAGTTTGGTTTATGTACGAAAGTTGGGTGATGAGAGATGCATAGTAACTCTAACAGTGGATTCTTGGAAGGTTTCCAAGGGTGCACTTGTTTTAGCAAGAGGTAAGAAAATAGGTACTCTTTATCTATCTACTTGTATTACTGATTCTACTTCTGGTTTATCTACTTCGGCTGTAGATTCAAAGATGTGGCTTAGTAGGCTTGGTCACATGAATAAGAAGGGAATGGACGTTCTTGAGTCAAAGGGTATGAGTTTAGATTCGGAGGGCATAGATCGTGGTCATTGCAGGAAACATAAATTTGATGTTTTTGACAAGAACAGAGAAGCCTTGGTATTTATGGAGGAGATGATGGATAGAGATCAGTCACAGGGGCTGAATAATTCTGAGCAGGGCAGTATGGACAGGGTTTTGATCCAAGATGAACTCGCGGGTGAAAAAGTCATCACTTATAGGAAAACACAGTTACCGACGTCAGTCACATGGAACCGACATCGATCAGGTAGGTACCGACATCAGTCATGTGCAGACCAACAGAGTCAGTAGTGTCGGGCAGGTAGAGACCAATGTCGGTCATGGAGAACCGACGTCGACAGGTGGGTCAGTCGCATGGAACCGATGTCGATCAGGTGCAGACTGAGAGATGGTCGAGATCGGTCATAGGAACAGATGTTGGGCAGACAATAAGCTGTCAAGGAGTCTCAAACACCCATATGGAGGACTGAAAGGGTAAGTGGACCTCATATTCGTTGTTCACCTTCTTTATATTACTTGTTGCTTACTGATGGTCAAGAACCAGGAAGACGTGAAGAGGCAATGCAGGTAGAATCCAGGAAATAGTGGGAGCATGGCATGAATTCTTTGGAAGAGAACCAAGTGGGAGTTTTGGTAGAGTTGCCAGCTGAGATAAAGCACTGATAGATGAATGGATTCCCAGGTTAGAGAAGAGAGTGGATGGACACGTGAGACAAAAGGCCAGTGTATATGGTCTTGAGCAGGCTGCAAGACAATGGAGAGTTACACATTCAGAGAGTTGCTGAGCTAAAGGTAAAGTTAGTTCAGATGGGTGTCATGAAGAATCTGGAGTAGCAAGATTCTTTGGCATAAGTATGTCTAGAGACAAGGAAGATCATAGGTTGATGTTGTCTCAGGATGATTGTGTGAATAAGGCAGTGTGAGGTTCAAGATGCAGGATGTAGAACAGGTTAGCACACCTATGTATGGACAGTTCACAGAACAGTGTCCCAATTCACATGATGAGGTTAAGTACATAGTATGTACTAGACCTGAGTTTTCCCAAGTAGTAGGAGTTGTCAGAAAGTTTGGAGCCAATTCGGAAAAGGAGTACTGGAGAGCAGTTCAGTGGATTCTCAAGTATTTGAGAGGGACCAATAGCAGGTATTTATGCAGGATCAAGCACTTCTCTACATGGCATGTAGGTTCAGATGTGGCAGGTTACTTGGATGACAGGTGTAGCATCACAGGATGTGTGGTGGCTGGTCTTCAAAATTGAGTTTGAAGATGGAGGTGCCTGAGATGGTTAGTGGAGGTTGCTATACAGGTGTAGTTGTTTATCTCCAAGTGGGAGATTATTAAGTTGTGTAGCTAAAAGCTTCACTAGGATGCTAATCAGGAGGTTGCTGAGTTCAACCAGTAACCGACATCGGTACTATTGCTGATATCAGTCAGACAGGGACCAGGGATCGATCGACGTCAGTCAAGAGTAGACTGACAAAAACCAACGTCGGTCACCTGTGCATGTGCATGTGTTTGCATGCATTTCCAGAACGCGTTTCCAGAGTTAGACTCGTCTAATTTTAAGAGGTCTGAGAGTGTTTGCATGTTGAAGACTAATTTAAGTCTTGAGTCTATGTTTCTAATTATTGTAATTATAATTCTAATTATTGTATGCTTGGGATCCTATTTAAGAGACCCATGAGGCATGTATTGTAATTAAGGCAAGTAAAGCATTGAAGGAAGAAAGCAAGGTCAAAGGAGATCTGCAAGGTGCAAGGTCAAGGAGATCAACTAAAGCTATCAAGGAGGGGATAACAACTCAGGGTGTTGAGTTAGTTGTGGTTGAGAAAGAGAGAGAGAACTCTTGAGTGAAATACTGTACACCCAAGAGGTGTGAAGAGGAGAGGAAGATTTCTTTATTGTATTCAAGAAGAGTGTTAATATAGATAGTATTGTTTCTCATATTCTTTGTTGTTTCAAGTTTCTAGTTACTTAATCATTTTGGTTCTATTCCGTGTTTAATTGCTTATAGAAAAGTAATCAATTGTGCTTCCTAGATCCTGACAATAATATTACACAAAGGTTGTTATTGGTGTTATTCCTTAGTGAGTTATGTGATCATAAATTTTGAAGTGGGTATAATCTTTCTCATACATGTACATTCACCAAACACATATTTTTTACTCTAACTTCTCTTTTATTCAAACATAAAACATCAGTTATATCCCATAAGACTCTTAATATCCATACCTCTAGTTTCTCTGTTACAATATTATGTTCTCTCTCTATATTCTAACTTATCACCTCGTATATTCACCTGTCAATTCTTATATTACTCTTAACTCTTGTATATTCACTTATATCCACCTATATTACGTTTTTTATAATGTTTTGATATAATTACTAACTTGATACCTCTAGAAAACCAATAAACGTGTCTCTTCTTCATGTAGTGTTCCTTGTATTACCATAGAGTGTTGTACCATATTACAATTCTTGGTAAGGTAAAATTATTTATTCTATCATTTTGGTGATGTATTTTATAATCATAGTAAGGTTGGGGTTTTCATGATGATCTTCTATATGTTTATCTTTTTTTTGGAGAATCCTAGTGATATTTATGCACCTTTTATTTCATTGTCTTATCGTCAAGACATCTCTAAAGAATCCTAGCGTGATCAATCCAAACCAACACATCTACCTCATACCACTATGTGCAAGAATGACACAAAACCTTATTTCATAAAGGTAACACAATCAATAACCAAAAACTTAGACATCTAGCATAAGATATCATATTATCCACACTTGACTCACCCAGCTAGATTTATATGATAGTGTCACCATTTATCTCAAAAACAAACCTCCTTCAGCTAGTTTTTACCCCTCCTTGGGTAGATATTTCTCATATATCTCTGCCATATTTTTGGAAAAGGTATCCCAATTCAACAATAATGCATTAACTGCCTAAATTTTATGTTCCAATGTGATGTTTTCCTTATCTATCTTTTAATATATCCCGTGGAGCTGGTGTAAACTCCAAATTCTTAAAATAAGTTTTATGTTCCACAATTGTCTCTTCCATCTTCTTCATTTGGTTGTTAAACAATGTGCCATAGTCATCCATTTATTCAAAGATAAAGATTCATTACGCTTGTTTTTATTTCTAGTCATCCCTTAAATCAATCAAGTTATTCCACTCTTTTTTAGTGGGAATCTTTCTAGCATCATAGCTAGTATAAGATTCACTAAGTTGCCTCTCTAGGTCATCCAACTCCTCCTTATCCTAAATGAATAATTGCCAACTAATAAAGTGTGAAAAGAATGTTGTGGTATCCCGAATTATTTTCTAAATATGGTCTACTTCTACCTCAAACTCATCCCTCTTGAGTTTTATTTTCACCAAGGAGTGGTCCTAGCAGTTCTATGTCGTGTACTGCAATTGATTTTGACCTAACTACTTCCTTGTTTATTGGTCTAGCATTATTAATGAAATTGTTTATTATGATCCACACTAGTATCTTTGAGTGGTACTCAATTGGACAAGTGTTATAAAGTTCATACTAGTGTATTGCATTTTTTAGGGCCTTCAATGTTTGTTAATGCCTTTAGTGCCTACTTTATCCATTATTCCATACATACCTATAAATCTACTCCACCCTATCACTTTTAATCAAGGTTTCTCCAATATGTTCCTTTTATATGGGTGCTAGTTTTTATAATGCCACACTAATTTGTCCTCTTGGCATAGGTTTTAAAAGGTTAGGTAACATTATGATGTTGGAATCCAGTTATTTGTGTTTTGTCAGATCTATTTTTTACCCATCTTAAGGGGTCTATTGGTGTCATTGATAAGGATGGGATAGTTCCGATCACCTATAATGTAGTAGACACTTATCCTTATACTTCATTGTTTGTCAATGATTTCAGACGCTATCTTTTGAAAATGCCTTTAGTGCCTAATTTATCCATTCTTCCATACATACCTATAAATCTAGTCCAACCTATCACTTTTAATGAAGGTTTCTCCAATATGTTCCTTTTATATGGGTGTTATTTTTTATAATGCCACACTAATTTATCCTCTTGGCATAGGTTTTAAAAGGTTAGGTAACATTATGATGTTGGAATCCAGTTATTTGTGTTTTGCTAGATCTACTTTTACCCATATTAAGGGGTCTATTGGTGTCATTGATAAGGATGGGATATTTCCCATCACCTATAATGCAGTAGACACTTATCCTTATACTTCATTGCTCCTCAAAAATTTCAGACCCTATCTTTTGAATCACTATTTTTCCAACTAATCTTTCCCCCCCAGCTTCTCCTTTGTCTTGCTCTATCTTTGGGATTTCTTATTTACTTACCTTATCCGTCACCTCTTTTTAATTTATTTCTTATTCTTCTTTCTCCTCATTTTATTGATTTTCCTTATATTCTTTCTCTTTATATTGTCTCTCTTCGTCTTGCCTCTATTTCTTCTTCTTGTTTCTTCTTATCCCTCTCCTGTTTTCTTTTTAATTCTCGGTTTCCTTCTATTTTTCTTCCTTATTTTTAATTTATTCCTCTTCCTTGTCATCTCATTTTTTATTTTCCCTCTCTTTCTCATTTTATCTACTTCATTTTTTCTTTTCTTTTCTTCTTATGTTTTTATTCTCTTTTATAGAGCCTATTGGGCTTATTTGGTTGCCAGCTCAGTTATTTCCTACATCCTTTTCTTTTGATATTTTAATTTATTCTATAATTCATTTCTTTGTTGTGTAGCTACCTCTTCCATTTCCTTGAGTGACTAAATTTATCGTTACTTATCTAGAGTATGCACCAATGGTTCAATTATAGGTTTTCACTATAGCTTTGTTTGTTGGATTTTTTGCAGTCTATCCTTATATTATAGAAACTATGCCACTTTCTCTAATGCCATGTTCTAATATTCCTAAGCCACCATATTTATTCTTTAATTTTATCTTATGCATCGATTATTTGTTGTTGGAGGGTGGGCTAGATCCACATCCTTTTCTTTTGATATTTTAATTTCTTCTATAATTCATTTCTTTGTTGTGTAGCTACCTCTTCCATGTCCTTCAGTGACTAAAATTATCATTCCTTGTCTAGAGTATGCATCAATAGTTCAGTTATAGGTTTTGACTATAACTCTGCTTGTTGGATTTTTTGCAGCCTATCCTTATATTCTAGATACATTGTTGTCTCTTATACCACTTTCTCTAATGCCATCTTCTAATATTCCTAAGCCACCATATTTATTATTTCATTTTATCTTATACAACAATTATTTGTTGTTGGAAGGTAGGCTAGATCCATTCTATTGTGTCATCTAAAACAAATGGACTCTTCTTCGTATAACCTATTAATGTTCTTACCGTGTTCTTCTTTCTTTCTTTCTAGGTTTTACCCATCATACATCTTCCCTGTAACTTCACTACTCCACCTTTCTTGGTGTAATCCAACATTAGTGTAGTGGTGTGTAGAAGTGTCTCTTTATAATTCTCTTCCTCACTTTCCTATTATACCCTAAGTTCTTCCTCTTTTGATGACTCTAACTCTAAATAGAAACCCATGTTTCTTTTATCCCTTCTTTCTAAGATTTCATTTTATTCTTTTTTCTATTTTTTTCCCATTTTATTTTGGGTGGTGAAGGGCTTCACTTCCTTCTTATACCACTCATTCGTAGTAATGTTTTCCAATGTCTTCCATATAGGAAGTGATAAACAACTTTGACTGCTTTTGCATGCTTATTTTTCTTCTCATGGCTTTTGATTTGCCTTCTCCCTCATCAATTATCTTCCTTCCCGTCAATGAGTGTGGAAGAATTCCTTATTTCTCCATCTCTTCTTTCTCAAGGATTTTCCCTGTGGTAAAATCTCTAACTATAAATCTGCTACCCTTCTCTTCATGCTTATATGGCTCTATTTCAATGCTTAGGCTTTCATTTTACAAGCAAGTTGATCTACACAGAGTTGTATCACTTGTGGTGTGTCCACTAATTTTTCAATATGTGATGTATCTTATAGTTCCACCTTAACTGGTACTTATACACTTGTTTCTATGACTACTACTAGATTTCCCAAACCAGTGGTTGTTTTACCCTATTTTAAAAAAAAATATATGAAATGCTTGTGTAATAGGTATAAAACTCGATAGATATATTTAGATTGTAATATATGATATTCAAGCATAAATATGAATGTAAATCAGAATTGACTAAAATTAAAATTGATAAGTGGTATATGTTAAAAATAATAAGTACAACCAAAACTAATATACTTACCTTTTATAATTTATGATTGATTGTAATTGATATCTAACAATGAGAAACATAATAAAATAAGACTCTAACAACTCAGATCTAGAGGCAAGATCTATGGATATATCTAGACAAGTACGTGCTCACTGGATAACAACATAGGTTGATCATGTCCTTTGATTGCAAACTTATTTGCATTAATTATGATGAAATGGTGATTGTTATGTCACCTATGCTTGTGTCCACTGAGATTGTTGAGATATTAAGGTTATGTATATGTTACACAAAAATCACTATTTTCCTTCTCTTTGCCTTGGAGACCCTTTGGGTGTCCTTGAGAGTTACAAACCACAAAAAAAGGGGAAGTGTAATGGGTTGAGTTGACCCTAGTCAAGCCACATGTAATATTCCCACCTAGTGTTTATGCAATTGTGTTGTTTGACTATATGTATACACCTAGATATTTGTCTTTGATACTCGATAAGTTTAGCTCTTGACTTGATTTGAAATGCTTTAATCTTTGTTTGTGACTACTCCTAGTGAATGATCTTAAAATTGGGAAGAACAGGGCATATTTTCTCAATGTGTAGTAGTATATAAGTGCTCAATAGCTAATGTTAAACTAGGAATAATGGATGACATTTTTTTTTTGTATTTATAGTGAAATATTTTGACAAATTTGTTTAGCTGACCTTGTGAAATGTCTTGGAAGACCCATAAGAATATTTTAAATTTGTAAACTAGTCATTAAACAATAATGGTACAAGGTCACCCTAGGTGGATAGGTCATCTTGATTACAATGTGAAAGCAACTAAATGCGGAATTAAACCAGAACGATAAGTAACTAGAATCAGATAATAACAAACAATAAGAGATACAAGAAACCACCCTGAAAACTTATATTAAACTCTTTACAGAAGGAATACAATTGAAGAAACTTCTTTTCTTCCACACCTCTCTCAGATGTACAGATCTCTTTCTAGATCTCTTTCCCTCAAGAGTTCTATCTCTCAATTACAATCAACTCCAACACTTGGATTGATACACATATACAATTGTACTGTCCAATTCAACATTATAATAAACTAAGAAGATCTATCCTATTATATAATAATTAGGAAACATGAGCATATAATTACAACCATTAGATACACCTCCTAATCAAGGGCTCAAAACAGTCTTACTAAAGATAGAGATGCAGACTTAAGACTAACACTTAATCCTATCATGCAAACATTCTGTTCTATCCACGAAAATAGCATTTTGGATGCACAGGTGACCGACGTCGGTCCCTACCTGTCTGCCTGTGACCGACGTTGACCGATCCATGACCGATGCCGGCATCTCCTAGTTGACTCCTGACCGACGTCGGTCACTCCTAACCGACGCTGGTGACTGTGTAACTCTTGCAACTTGCAAACTCACTCATTTGGTGAAGCTTTTAGCTCCACACCTCAATAATCTCCCACTTGGAGATAAACAGTTGCACTAGTATCTGTACAGCAACATCTTCTAGCTCCTCCATCTTCAAACTCAATCATGAAGACCTACAAAAGTTGAATGAAGATTCAACTTCTCCTTTGTTATCGACTTGGTTAACATATCAACAGGGTTCTTATCTATATGGATCTTCTCCAGCTTCAACTCACCATCCTCCAATACTTGTCTTATGAAGTGGTACCTAAGCTGTATATGCTTTGTTCTTGAATGAAAGGCTAAATTCTTAGCCAAATGAATTACACTCTGACTATCACTATATAATCTGCAACTCTCTTGCTCCTTTCCTAGCTCTTCCATGAATCGTGTCATCCATATCATCTCTTTGCTAGCCTCTATGACTGCAATATATTTTGCTTCTGTAGTTGACAAGGCAACAACCTTCTGCAACTTTGATATCCAACTAACTGTCGTTCCACCAACAGTGAAAACATATCCTATGGTGCTCCTTCTGCCATCCAAATCACCTGCCATATCTGAATCTACATAACCATGTAGAGAAGTATCTGAACCTCCATAGCACAAATGCCTACTGCTGGTCCCTCTCAGATATCTAAGGATCCACTGAATTGCTTTCCAATGCTCCTTTCCTGGATTGACCATATACTTACTAACAACTCCCACTGCTTGGGCAATATTTGGTCTAGTACATACCATTGCATACATTAAGCTCCCTACTGCAGAAGCATATGGAACTCTACTCATGTACTCTACCTCATCATGTGAATTAGGACACTGTTTTTTACTCAATTTAAAATGTTTAGCCAAAGGTGTGCTTACTGGTTTTGCATCATGCATATTGAACCGTTTCAACACCTTGATCACATAATCCTCTTGAGACAAAATCAACCTGTGATTTTTTCTGTCTCTCTTAATAGTCATGCGAAGGATTTTCTTTATTGCTCCCAAATCCTTCATGGCAAATGTGTGAGCTAATTTCACCTTAAGCTCAGAGATATCCTGCATGTGTGATCCTACAACCAGCATATCATCTACATACAACAACAAAATAATATATCTACCATTATCCAATCTCTTAAAATACACACAATGGTCAGATTGACACCTACTATAGCCATGCTCAGTCATAAACCTGTCAAATCTCAAATACCACTGTCTAGGAGCTTGCTTGAGGCCATATAAGCTTTTCTTCAATCTACACACTAGCTTCTCCTTACCTTTGACCTCAAACCCTTCTGACTGATCCATATATATTTCTTCATCCAAATCTCTATGAAGAAACGTTGTCTTAACATCAAGCTGCTCAAGATGCAAATCCTCAATAGCAACTAAAGACAATACAGTGCGTATAGAAGTCATTTTAATAATAGAAGAAAAAATCTCACCAAAATCAATACCTGGTTTCTATGCAAATCCTTTCACTACCAACTTGGCCTTATATATCATCTGTCCATTCTCACCTTCCTTCAATCTGTAGACCCATCTGTTCTTCAGTGTCTTCTTTCCCGCTGGCAACTCAACCAAATCCCATGTTTGGTTCTCTTTCAAGGAATCAATCTCCTCATTCATGCCTAGCTCCCACTGATTCTTGGATTCCACCTGTATTGCTTCATCAAAACTCTCTAGTTCTTCACCATCAGTAAGCAATAAATAGAATAATGAAGGGGAATATCAAATTGGAGGTTTACTTACCCTTTTTGACCTTCTAATGGGCGTCTGAGACTCATTCACAACACGTTGTCTGCCTAAATTCTCTGACAGTGACCAACCTTGGTCACTTCCAGGCCTGTAACTGGCCGACATCAGTTCTGCCTGACCGACATCAGTTCCTGCTTGACCGACGTCAGTCAC
This sequence comes from Torreya grandis, assembly GCA_037957365.1. Classification (NCBI taxonomy): domain Eukaryota; kingdom Viridiplantae; phylum Streptophyta; class Pinopsida; order Cupressales; family Taxaceae; genus Torreya; species Torreya grandis. Next base: position 468,151 of record JARHVA010002724.1, on the reverse strand, counting down.
TGTATAATCGACATCGGTTCTTGTATTGCCAATGTCAGTTCCTGACTGATCGACGTCGGTCTCTGTGTTTTCTTGTCTGTGATTAATTTTTCATGCGAGCTCATTTTAGATCGTCACCTCATCCAATTCTCCATTACTCTGCCCAGATTGATTCAGCGTCTTGAGCTAATCACTATACATCACTTTTTTATTGAAAACAACATCACAGCTCCTAATTATTTTGTTAGTTCCTAGATTCCAAAACTTGAATATGAAATCATCAGAGCCATAGCCAATAAATGTGCACCTCATAGACTTAGCATCCAGCTTCTTTCTATTTTCCTTATCAACGTGCACAAAGACTTCACAACCAAAAACTTTGAGAAATGAGAGATCTACCTTTTTACCTAATGAAAGACATGGAATTAATATGGAAAAAAACACAACTAGGAACTGTAATTGAATTATGGAATTGGGAACATAATTTGGAATCGATACAAAACATGTTTTTGAAATTTGACTGTAATATGTAACTTGGTCAAAATAGGAAGAGGGCCAATTTTATTCTAGTAAAAATTGGTAGAGTACATATTGTTTTATGGTCAAAATTGATAGGTAGTTTATTATATCTGCCAATTGTGTCCTCTATGGTTGATTTTTTCCTCTTCTATTTTCTAGGCTTCATAACTTCCCAAACCACTATGTAAATTGATATTGATTTAGATTTTGGCTTTAATTCATTGATTTGTCAAGCATAAATGTTTTATTTTCTTCTCCTTTTATCTTGACCTAATCTTCAACAAATGTATGCATAAAAATTTATATACAATTTGGTTGGCCTAGCTAACCACTTGAGGAGTTACAACTACGTATCTCAAACACTTGGAATTGGGGCTCTATGTAGTTTTATTGATTGTGAGTGAATCCTTACCCAATGAGAGATAATATTTCACTTCCTCTCCCTATATAATCATATGCTACTATATGCTTCATTGTGACATTATTTTGGAACAACATGTGATTGCATACGATTTGGAATGATGGTCATACAATGTATGCTCAATGTGTAATATTTTTGGACAAATATGTATAACTTTTAATAAGGTTTAATTACTGTGTGATAGACAAATGGCTTGTAAGATATCTTAAATGTATTTTGATATGAGAATATGTGAATTGAATAAGGATATATTTGTATATCTAGGGCTCCTTAAGACACTTTGAACATATGTCGGCCCTAGAAAATAGTGATAAGATAAATTCAGGGCATGGGGAACTAGGCCAAGGTTAAAACTAAGTACATAACTATGATGGTCAAAATAATTGAAGGGTTGGTTTTGACTAGGAAATAATCAATGAATTATCAATTCTGACCCAAAGGGGAAAAAGGCTTAGAACAAAGAACATGATGAACATGGGATTGATAATTAGGATCCTTAAATTGACAACTGATACATTTGAGGTGTATATAGGGAAATATATAAATCTAGGCCAGCGAGACTCTAATGTGGGTAAAAAGTGTTTACAAATAGCCAAATTTATATAAGTATACAAAGTAAGAAAATGCATGACAAAGAAGTAATGAAAAAGGGACATGTACCAAAATTATGTCTACATAATGCCCCACTTTGTTGTGCATGTGCACAAATACATGAGTGAGTCAAATTAAAATAAAATTGCAACACATTTATGTAACTACCTAAGGGATAAAAGGATGAATAATCTATATGTTTGGGATAGGCTCCACTCACGTTTTGGTGAGTCTAGTGAAGCTACAATAATAATGAATGTATTCAAGGAGTAAATGTCTCAATGGATCAATGTGAATACAATAAAATAAAATAGAAACTAAAATCATAATAGAAACAAATATACTTGATGGTATTCAAACCAAGTTGTCACTCCTACGAATCTCATGGGTATTGAAACTAAAAATATATATGAAAAATATGCACTTAAGAGTTTTAAAAGTTACGACCTTGAGAAATTTCAAAAAATCCTAAAAATTTAAATTTACTTCTTGGTCAAGAAAGTATACATCTGTCTCTTCTTGGTAATTATTTGTACAATCAAAGGTTTTGAAAATATGAATCTAGTAGTAAATATTTGGATGCATGCCCCTTTTTTGATTTGAGGGATTGGTATTTTTTCCTAAAACCACTCATCTCAAAATTAAGAGGCATATGCATCATGTTTTATCATATAAAAGTATATCTAAAGTTGTAATAATTTTTGTAAACACATGTATGTAAGTATATAAATATATCATAATGTAAATATCAATAGGAAGATGCAACCTCGTGAGAGGATGATCTAGTGATATGAAAGCAATATGCCCCAATATAACCTAATAAGGGGGGTAAAGATATGGCCCCAATGTGGCAGGATATAAAAATACCCAATATATCAATGTATTGAATCCATTTGACTAGGTGTAAGTATGATAATTTAGTGTCTTGATATAAGTATTATAAGATCAATAGAAACATGGGTATAGTAAACACCATATGCATAAAATATGGATGATAAAATATCGGAAGATAAGTAAGGGTATGATGCCTATAACTACATAATAAAGTATACATAGTATCAATGAAGCTCATGAGATAGTCAAGGGTATGATTTCTCAAATGAAATGATAAGGTATGGACAAAGGCTATAACATAATGCAGAAATGTGCCCCTAGTAGGGAAAGATATGGTAATGAAGCACACACACAATAGTAGTAATATGCCTAAATAGAGACAATGTAATGACCATGAAAGTGTAGGAAATTAGCATAGTATACTAAAATTATTAGAATACATGATATGGATTATGGCATCAATCATGGTATATCACATGGTATAGGTAATAATCAGATATATTTAGGCAACCATGCATAGTATAGGCAACCATAAAGTAAGATGTATGACCCAAAATAAATCGATGACACAACATGATATCTATAAGACCCTCTATGAAAAATATTAGATAAGACATTGATAAGAAAATACCACAAGAACACATAAGTACAATCATGCACATGTAATAAATTGAGTAATCATAAGACACACAAGAGAACATGCAATGTATACATATATCAAACAAGATGTAGGATATAACAAGATATATATAGTCATTATAAGCATCTCTACATGATAAATAGAAAGTGTATACACATAATATTTTTCACTTTATCACTTATTGATGCTTTATCTTACAATGGCTTGTCGACGCATCAATATCCCTAAGTGCACTCCTTAAAAGGTGTACCAAGAATGAGGTAGTAAATCATTATGGTGTTTTATGAGATAGGTTTTTATTTTATCCTAATTACAAAATTACTACTATCAATCTAAATGTTTATCCATCAACCTCTCATATTTATCTCATATAGATTTTCTAGCTTCCATATATCCTATAGTATCAACCTATACAATACCATTTATTATATGCATTCACCCTTCTTGTATTGTATTAGCTATCCAAATGCGGTTTTGATTGTGTTTTCTAAAATTTATAATATATCAATTTGTTTAATACCATATTGTGTTAGCCGACATCTTCCAACTATATCAGTCAGGCTGATACCATTGGCTTAGAGTTTAGGGTTGGTTTTGGGTATTGGATCACTATATTAAAAGTTCATATTTCATTCATATCATATCATATCTCACTCATCTACTCTATTGTCATTCACACATATACCCTAAGTATTATTTGCGAGAGTTAGTGGCTTTGAAACTTATCTTGAGGAGTTTTATCTTATGGTGCCATTCAAGCTCGATGGGAAATTTTATTGGGAGTTCCTAATTGAGGATATCTAGGTTTTCATCCAACCATTTTAGGTCTTCAACCTACGACATTATCTTGCAAAGTTCTACTTGAGCCAAGGGGAGATTGAAGTATCGATAGGTTTATCCCAAGTTAAGTATTTCTAACCCTATAATCTTTAATTTATTTACTTAGTAGATTAGATATTGCTTATTATTTTATTGATGAATGTATGTGTATCCTTGTTTAAGATTTTTTAATACCTAATAAGTTGGTGTAGCCATAAAATTGTTTAGAATTTACATAAATCACTTTAGGTTGATTAGACCACCATTTCCTTGAGCATTGCACCTTACCCATTTATAATCATTCTAACCCATCCTTATTTTAATCATTTGATTTACAACCATAGTATATGTTTATCAAGGTCTATTGAGAGCTACATCCTTGTGTCATATGCTTGGGATTTAGAACCCTTTCATTTTGACATTCATGTTGTATTTAATCCTCTACTAAATCTATGGAATTCATTTGGTGCTTGCCCAATGGTCCAAGTATCAAATTATCTATTTGATTGACCTTATACAAGTCATATTCTATTGTGATAAAGGGGATAGTTGTATGCCATCCTAGCTCATACATATAAAACATAGGAATGATAACACTTGAGACCCACTATAAAAATAATCCCTTGTTATAAGGCATGTCACCAATGTGAGAGTGGCCCCTACGAACATAAATGTAGTTGCATAACATTTGTATGTCCATGATCATGTATAACATGTATATCTTTAATCTCACCTACTTAGACAATGTCATGGGAAACATTATGTAATGTGTATATGTATACTTATAGCATAGGTAAAAAAACATGATATGCATCCATCGACAAATATAAATGAAAATATTGTTTTTATTTTTGATGATTTTAATGTTTTAGTTTTATAGGAGAATGAGTCACACAAGGATGAATCTAAAAGGCAGAAGAAGGAATAGTCAAGGAGAGCTAAATCAAGAAAGAAAAGGAAGCCAAAGGGTGAAAATTAGGAAGAAATAAGGAGAGGAGAATTCTAAAAAACCTACAACTTACTTATAAAATCAATACATGCTAGGAGGGAAGGTATCGATATATATTTTTTCATCATTATGAAGTTTACGTAAGTGCTTAGAATTGGATCAATAATCAAAGTGCAAGGGCAAATGTAATATAAAAAATAATCATATACCAAGGGGCTAGAAAAATGTCAATGTAAACCACAGAAAAAACATTAACTTAAATCCTTGAATAAATATAGGGCAAGGCACAAAATCAAGGGTATGAGGCACATGAAAGGCATTAAATATATAATAAATATGCAAAAATAAGCTATAGTATAGTAAGATGCATAAATGAGGTGAAAGGGATAGGCTAGTATGGTTAATCAATGATCCTATCTAAAATACAAGGTCATGTATCTGGGAAGTTAGAAGCATCACATAAATTATCATTGAATTATATTTTTTGCATCAATAAAAATCATCATCACTAAGATAATCATTGTGAGAATGGGCTATATGAGCCACCTTAACCTTTTGTAAAGAAACACATGTATTAGCCTGATATATTTGTATAGTCAAAATATTTGAAGGTTCCTGAACATGAATATACAAAAAAGGCTAAAATAAGGAAACATAATGATGTGGATGAATAAGTATTATATCTATTAGTGGTGAAATTTTAGGAGTTATACCTCTAGGATACATAACTCGAGAAATGAAAACTATAGATGAAATAATTATATGAACCACAACTATAGATGGTGAAATTGTATCAAGTACCACATGAGGTTGAAAGGTTTGCTTTTTGGGAAGCACTTTATATGACGTGTCACTTTGATTTTGATGTGGAATGGGTAACTCATAATGTGTGCTTCAAATAGTTTATACATTTTTATCATGTACAAACTTGAGACGTCAATGTAATGTGGAAGGGATTGCTCTCATTTGATATGTACCATGGTTATTCCAAGTAAGTTTCATTGAGTATGCCCTCAACTAGATATAAATGACATATTAATTAAATTTTTACTTGAACCATTATATATCATGATTCCATGTGTAATCATAGAAAGTGAATAAAAAAAATAATGTATATTTAGTAGACCATTCTTAGTATCATCTTTTGTAATTTTATGGTCACAAAATGTGATTGATGGATTAATAATATCCACACGAATAATAATTTAAATATGCATAATATAATGTAGATAAATATAATAAAAGATATATTTTTGGTCTAAGATGCCCAATTATGTAATATATTCAAAAATAAAATAATACCCTTAAGATAGGGCAACACCATACAGTACTCCTTAAGGAAGTAATAACTCCACAATTACACTTCAATGGGGACACCTCCAAAATACTTATAATAAATATGATACTCAACATTTACTTGATATATTTTACAGTTATATTCATATCCTTTATATAGCCCTTTAATACTAACACTATATGGGTACATACCTGATCCTTATATAGGTTGATTCAATACTCGATGTAACTAATTTCATAAGTTACTCATGTGACCATGTAAATTTGATCCATGCCACTAACTAAGGGAATGTGCACCATATGTCATCATCTTCATAAACCATTATACCTTATAATATCACATCCCTAGGTACATAACATGCCATCCCTTCTTGACATGTTTCATCCCCGAAACATGAGAAAAAACCAAGTAATGAATGTTCTTAAAATCATTGCACATTTGTCTCCATGCCCAATCATCCAACCACCCATATGTGATCTTAGTAGGTGGAAATTTACAAACCTTATTTATAAATTCCACTGTGCTACTTTGATTCCATTTGTGATCATAATTTTACCTCCTCTGCAACCATGCATAATGATTTTTCCTTTAATTCCATGTTTCATTATTTGTTATGTTATTTTGATAACATGCACGACCAGATTATTTATTCTTTAGATTATATATATATATATCCATAGTGATTTATTTATAATTACTTGTGACATCATTCATTTTATTACTCTACTTCCATGTATAGCCATATTTTTTGATATGTTGATTCCATGTGCATTTGTAATTTTTATTCCTCAGATTCCTTGTACAACCAAAGTGATTACTGTTATGATTCTCCTTGACATGCCTTCATGATTGTTTCCTTTCATGATGATGTGGGTGTCTATAGTCCTCAACCTTAGTATCATTTTCAAATACGTTGACCTTATCAACCTTTTATTCTATGTCTTCCATATTTTCCTTTGGTAGTGCCTTTGTCTCTTGAGTAGATAACGAATTATTCTTTACTTAACTGTTTCTTCATTTTTCTCTTCATATAAATCTTCCTTGTTCTCTTATTTACCATGTTAAACTTCATCCTCATGTTGTATTTTGACATTTCTTTGTTAGTCACTTAGTGTGACATCCTACAAAGTGACCTTATTTAACTTGTACCAAAAATTCATGAACTGCTTATACACATTAAAATTAATTATTCCCAGAGTATCCAACTAAGGATATCTAAGAACAATATCCAAACCATCCATATCCAAAGCATAAAAATTAGAATGCAAACCATATTTGTCCATAGTGAGCTTCAAATCTTCAAAAAAATGAATTTTCTTACCATCTACTTGAGTCTCCTTGATATTCTTTGCTTGAACCTGTAAATGGTGTGCAACCTCCATGTTAATGAAGTTATACATTTGACTAGGGTTTATGGACACAATGACCTTTTTCCTTTAAATGAAATGATGAAACTAAAACAATGAAGCATCTATCTTTGGAGCTAAATTTTTTAACCCTTGTCCTCCATCTCTCCTTCTTCCTCATCATGACCCTCTACCTCTCCCTCTATATCATTTATACCATCCTCGTCATCATTATGTCACTCTTATTTTTTTCCTTCTTCTACATACCCTTCCTCATTATCATAATTATTTCAGTCTTATTCTTCTAAATCATCCTCATTTTGCATTTGTGCACCTCTATAGTGTATCTCTTACCCACATATAGTAATCATCTCAATCCATGATTCATATAAAAATTAGGGTTTTGTGAACATTAGTATTCACTAGATCTTACTTTCTAACCAAATCTACAAGTATAAACATGTAGACAACTAGATCTTAATATCCCTATTTAATTGCACAAAAAAACACCTAATTTTCTCACCCTAAATAGAAAATATGATTTTTTTTAGGATCATGCATAAAAAACCAACAAAAATCAAGTTCATAGCGTCAAATTAAGATTTACATATCTTCCTTGGTATTATTTATAATCCTTGGTGTGACCACTCCTCAAAAAATTATCGAAGTCCTCTTTCCAACCATAAAATAACTATTTGAATTAAATGCATGTGTGAGGAGAACAACCTTCTGTGAGCTATTTGCATTCATTTAAAACAAATCTACAAAAAAATATTCTCCTACTTTGCCCAAATATTTACTCTGATACCACTTGATAATATCTACACATAATAATTAAAATATGTAATTTTAATGTATGAAAACAAACATGAGATAGTGATGGGCCAATATGCCTAACTATGAAATATATTCAAAAATAGAATGATACCCTTAAGGTGGGAAACATTATACAATACTCCTTAAGTAAGGAATAACTCCACAATTTCACTTTGAGGGAGACACCTCTAATATCCTTCTAACAAGTAGAAGACTCAAATGCTTACTTGATATCCTTTACAATGATATTTATATCCTTTATATAGACCTCTAATACTAATAATGAATGGGTAAAAACCTATCTCAATATAGGTCGACTCATTACTCAATGTAACTAATTCCACAAGTAACTCATGTGACCTCATATATTTGGCCAATACCACTATCTAATGAGACATGTGCCATGTATCTACATCTCCATCAACCCATATATAGTATCATCCCTATTTACATAGCATGGAACTTACTTTAATGAATTGGTAACCATACAAATAATACAATCTAAAGGATTATCAGTAGAAATTGTTGGTTGATTTATAAATAATGCTATGTGAACATTATCTTATTTATTATTATCATGATTCATAAGTGGATTGTTGAATATTTGTAATCATAAATTGGGCAAAGCAAAAAATTATGTCAATGTTGTGTTATGGCTTTCCACTTGAATAACTTTGTTATCGATTAGATTTTGTATCTTATATGTCAATAAATATCATCAATTGGTGGAATGTCTTAAAGTTATATGGTAGTCATAAGTGTGTTTTCATAATAACCTCTGGGCAAAGGTCAAGATGTATTCAAATCATGTTGTGGAGGTAAAAATATCATGTTGCATTATATAAACCTTTTATGCACTTGGTGAGGATGCTCATGTAACCTTGTAAATTCCCTACAATCTCCAAAAGGTGGAAGAACTAGTTTGTCAAGTGGTTACAAAACTGCATTTACATTGTCTCTCATTCTTATATTGAAACTTTGGAGCACCATTAGCCTTAGCTTTGGAAAAAAAAGTAATATTTGGATCTACTTTGGTAGTAAAATAAAGGGAATTAGACCCATATTTGATCATGTTAGCCTCTAAATCTCAAAGTTACGAACCATATACAAATGTTCATTAAAAAATGGGTAAGTGTTAACATAGATTTGTCTTTCAGTGGTTGAAGAAAACTATTAGGTAAAATATTTTGTAATGTATTATCATGTATTTTGTGAGACATTTTTGTAAGTGTAGTCTTGAATCCAAGCACATACTCACTTACATTCTCATTAGGTCCTTATTTGATTTTTTTGAACTAAGAAAATGTGACCTTTTGGCCATTGTTAATATAAAAATGAGATTAAAATATATCAACCAAATCATTAAATCAATGCATGAAGCCTATAGGTAAGGCATATAACCAATCTAAGGCATAGTCCTTTAGACTTTTAGGAAAGAGCTTGGTTACCAATGGTTCATCATGTGAGAAACCAAAGCATGAGGAAAATAAAGATCAATTGTGATAAGAAGGATCATCCTTGCCATTGTATAATTCAAATTTAGGCACTATAAAATTGGTATGAAAAGGGTGAATTAGGACCTTATGAGCTAATGGATTGTGTAATATACTTGTGAAGTGACCACGTGGCTAGATATTTTAGATCCTTGAGCAAGTTGCTTAATTTGGGCTTGTATATCTTGAATATATTTTTAAAAGTAAGCATCTTTACATGTAGTAACATGTGTATGACCCAACACGTGATTAAATTTTATATGAATATATGCTTTGTTATTTTGACTAAGATCAAAACCAAAATATAAAGTATTGAAAATGAGTCAAGATGGTGCATTGATCGTTAGAAGAACAAAATATGCGGTAGGTGTATACACATAATATTTTCAAAATTTATAAATTATTGATGCTTTATATCTTGCAATAACCTATCAAGTCATTCTCTTTGAGTGCATGCCCTAAGCGATGCACTAAAAAAGGGGTGGACATACCATTGGTGATTCACAAGATTGTTGTCCCTTATTGCAACTTGTTATTAATCCAACCAGCCCCTAAAAACATTCTCATAAGCTTTGACTTCTCTTTTGCACACTCTTCTAATCATTTACCACCTTCATTAGCCTTTTTACTCATCTAAACCTCTTTTTGATAGTTTACATGACTATGTTGGTTGTGTCGACCTTGTAATCTTATTGACAAAACTTATTTAGGGTCTATGTTGGTTCTTAACTGACCTAGTACATGACCTAGTGAGTTTTTGTCAATAACGATACTAGGTCGACCCTGTCGACCAAATTTTTTGGAAGAGTTTAGGGTTAGATCCACCTATATAAACACATCCATTTTGCCATTTCTAAAAGTAAGGCAAGAGTTATTATTCATTTGTACTTTTTTACAATCTGCTCTTCCACCATTCTACTTGAGGAGTCTTAGCTTAGGGTTTCTACTAGAGAAAAATCTAGACTTGTGGAGAAGTCTTCGATGCTTTGGCCTTTCTTAGTGATCCTTACAAACCACAATAACCTCTTGTGAAGCACCTTTGGTTAAGGGAGAGATTGAGTCTCAACGGGTTCATCTTCCAAGTAAGTATCTCTAACTTTGCTCCTCTATTCAGTATATAAAAGTAACATAAGTAATGAATTTTGAATAATATTACTCTTCCTCTCTATGTGTTAGAGTTTTACCTATACATAGCATAATTAAGATTATCTTATGCATGTTTACTTTCATTTGTTTTCTAACCCCCAATTTGTGCCACAAGCTTTGGTGAGCACTAAATAAGATTTCTTTGCTTTACTTGTTATTAGTATAGTGAATATGAAAACATTGGACCTATTTAGGGTTATTGCATGATTTTTCTTGACTAGAGGCTTTGGAACTCTCCCTAGTGATATTATTTATGGTAAGATATCCCTTCATTAGGTCTAGCAGATCCATATTGGTCATGTTCTCAATTATCTAATGTATCCCCAATTGGAAGTGTAAGTAGGATCTATCTTCTCCAAGATAGGATTGATTTGTAGATCTGATGCATTTTTTGATTGCATACATTCTGGTGAACCCATCATGAATCTAACCCTTGCAAGTTCTCTCTCACGCTTTTCATTTCTATCATTTTATTTATTTTTTATATATTTGTGATACTAGATTGACCAGGCTTGTATAGTTTCTAACTTGTGTACGCATGTTTAACACATAATGACACCAAAATGAGTCTATTATTTCTATGCAAGTCTTCATAGTATACATGTTACTAGATCAAATAGGTTGACACAATACTCTTATTCAATCTCAGATAATAAACTATGTCGAATAGGTCAACTTAGTCTCTTATTCAACTCCAAAATAGTAAACTAAGTCATTCAGGTCAACTTAGAATCATAGTTAGCTTCTAGATAACAAATCAGGCCGATCAATTTAGCTCAATCATCTTAAAAAGGCTTTAGCAAATAGGGAATTGTAGAACTAGGTCAACCTAGTCGACACAGTTGGTATAACTTGAAAGTAAAATTCAAGGAACTTCAACAAAAAAATTCATAGTCCTTAGCATCTTCCAATCCACCAAGGTTCCTTTCTTTTTCTCTCTTTCAATTCAATTCTTCCTTATAGTTATGTTTTTAAAAGTTTGCAGTCTTCAAAACTGCAATCCTACAACAAACTAGGTCCACCTAGTTCTATAGTTTATCTTATGTCTAAAAGACTAGGTTGACCTAATTGATTTAGTTCTTAAGGGTTCTTACTTATATAGTATAATAACAACCCTATCGACTCTGTTCTATAATGTTTGCATACAATGTCATTTGAACCAACTCTATATCGTGCTTAAATTGAGAATTAATAACTATATACTAGTAAGTAATTAACACTTTCATCCTTGAATTGTTTGAATGCTTAGAACAACTCACATAGTCTATTTAGGTGGTTTTTCAATATACCATTTAGTTGCATTATTTTGATCTTTCTTGCATGCACTACCAAATCACATAATTTAAAAATGCATTCAAACATTTGTCTACCCAAGGCCTACCTAATTGGATTTCATCAATAAGGGGGAAGCCAACTTGGTTTTTTGTCTAGGTATAAATGCCTAGTTAATGTTATATATTGGAAAAGCACCCGACACCCTTATCGCTATGGGATTATGAAGTGAGGGGGTAAGGCCCAATACCAAGCCAGTACCATTGCCAACACAGATCCCTTTCAGCCTAGATGTCCTAAAACCATCCATGGATTGCTTTCTAGTTCCCTAATTTTAGCCAACTTACCTATCACACTTAAAATAACACTTTATAATAATCTAACAACATTCAAGAGGACCACTTAGCTAGCATTTGCTTTTCAGTTGATTGCTTGGTCTTTGCTCATTGCATGTTGAATTGCAAAAACTTGCATTGGCTAGCATTGGTGCAAGGTCTTATGATGTGTGCCAATTGGATCATTCTAATTGATCCCATTAATTATGTGTTTTATTTCATTTATTATTTCAAATTATATTGCAAAAACTTTTCCTATTTTCAGTACACTATCATTTTATTCGACATAATCTCTTAACAGACTATCTTTTTCCTTGCCTACAATACTAAGTCGACCTAGTTGATTTTATATCCCTTTTACAAGTGAGGTTATATTAATAAGTTGACTTGGTCAATTTTGTATATTTTTTACCAGTTAGGTTACATTACTAAGTCAACCTAGTCAATAATGTATCCTTATCGGACTATGTTTGTCCCAATTTACAGTACTAGGTCGACCTGGTCGACTTTGTACTCTTATTGCTAACCTTGATTCCAAATTTGTTCTCTATTTTTATTTCCTTAACATAATATTAATTTCCTAAAACCATAATTAAGTCCCATATTAAAATCTTCTTGGACAGCTTGAATTCATTTAGACACTATATGGGATATTCATTTCTCCCTCTCTTTTCCTCCCAAGAGAACCCACACTCTTGGAGCACCTCTTCCCCTCCTTCGTCTGTGGATTATAACATGGTTCAAATCACACCTAAAAATGAAGTAGGTGGATATGATCCTTTTTTTACCTATCAAAACAATTCTCATCTTCAAGATTTTTAACATAATGTGGGAGCTGTTGACCAAATTTAACCCTGCAGGTCAAATTGGGACCTCTATAGGTAAAAAATTAATCTTTATATGTTTATAATGGGTTTATTATTATTACATAGGGTGTATTATATGTTAATTGATGTCATTTAATGTTATATTATCCTTGGTCATTAGTCTTATTAGTCAATATGTCCTTTTGAGTCATTTTAGGGGTCAAAATAGAGTATTTAATGACTTATATAGCCTCCTTGGGATATGTGAAGGTTAAAAATGATGATTTAATGTTCCATGTGTCTTATTATTACTTATTCAACTATTCATAACTGAAAAGTGGTAGGTTACTCTGAGAAAGGGTAGTTTTCTTGGAGAAAAGAGGAGTTTTAAGGAGCTGTACAGACTTGTACAACATCCTAAAGCTAAGGAAATTTTGGGAGCGTCCCTTGGTGTTCTACACACTTTTTACAATGATAATTTTGATCATAATCTCAAATAAATGAATAAAACTACTTATCTCTCCTTCCACTAGGCTTGGCATGCAAAATTGGTCTTTAGGTTTGTACTTGCTACAGTCAGCAAGAGAAGTTTTAGGAAAAATGCTCTTGTGGGTGTATTCTAAACTTAGTTAGATTATACTTTATGTTTTATTGTAGAAGAATGATGGCCGGTGCTTTATGAACCATCCTCATGAAGTTAACTATGTTTTTTTGCTTGCTAATCTATGCACCTTATAGGTTTTGCTCTTGTTTGGATGATTTAATACAATCTAGTTGCTAAGATTGGTTCCAGATGATGTTGACTCCCTCCTCTCATGAATTCCATTCTTAGTTTCATGCTTGTAAAATATCTCATGGGCTAATTAGTTCAGTTTGTAGGTTAATGTTCCAGGTGAAATGGCAATCAAGTTCATTACTTGTATAAGGTTGTATTATCTACAAGGGATTCAAATGAGTAGAATATGGTGTTTTATATATGTCAATTCCATAGGGACTACCTCCTTCCATGTTTGGTTTTATAACTCCATACTTTAATCAAACACCCAGTCTTGTCACACTCACAGTCAACTTTCTACCTATTCTCAGTCTCAGTCATCATGCTTGAGCTCTAATTACATTTAAAATGGATTAATGAAGAGTAAAAATGTGTTTGAAATCTTATTTTCATATGAATAGTCAGTTGAAACCTTTAAAATAGCACAAAAATTCTATGATGGTAGTCATGTACGACATATATAATTAGGCAGCCATTAAAGTACATCTACAAGAGACTCTTAAGATGACATCATGCTAAGATGGAAATTTGGATAAGTGATTCAATATTTAAATAATGTTAGGAGTCAATTTGAACACTTGGTGAAGACTTGAATTGATCACAAGCACATGTATCTTGCATTGCCTGCAACTCTACATTTACTACCTATATTAGCAAATCTCCACCTGGTACCACAAAGAAATGAGGTGTCAATAGAGATTTGAAAAATTTGAAGCCTTAATTTAAGTCCTAGTGTGTTGATCAAGTCATGATAGACTCATGTAGAATGATAGGTTGGAAAATGGGAGTGAGGAACTACTTTCAAAAGGCAATGATTGAATTATGGGACATAATCCCTAAATTGAGAAAACAGAGAACCTCACCATTTTATGGATGATAAAAAACAAGGTTTACAATTCCTTTCATGCATCTTGATGAACTTTTATTGAATCCTCCATATATTACAAAGACTCTACAAAGTTTGAGGGGAAGATAATCAATGGAGATTGGTTTTTTGGAGACCCAAAATTGCCCATTTATGCACTAAACCTAGTCAATGACATCTAGAGGATTTTGAGCCTTTGAGCAACTTTGTTTTCCAAGTTGGTAGTCCAAGGCATATTCTTATGTGTGGATTATATTATTGAGTGAAAATGTAGTTCAAGGAACATAAAATCATCAAGAGATAAATATGTACCAAGATATACCCCCATATATCTACCTACAGGTCTATTTTCATCACAAATGTGCACCTACAGGTTGGATGTAGGGTCACCATAGAAATTAGAATAAATGGCCTTGATGAAAAACTTCATTCCAAGAATGAATGGAGAAAGCACGGTTATAGATGACCATGGAGAGTTTAAAGGAGGGTTTTAGCCATGAAATAAGGCCTAGAAAATATAAAGGCACCTACATGCTCCACACAATCAACTATGGTTGACTATGAGGGGCAGAGAGTAGAAAGGTTAAGATTATTGACATGGATTTAACTCAACATGGAATAAGTAGGTCCAAAAAATTACCAAATTATATTGGTATATATCAATAGGTTCATGACACTATAAAATAACACCTAAGCAAACACCACCTACATGTATGGTGTCAAAGAACAAGAAATATAGTCAGTTGTGATTAAGTGGGATAGTGAGCTTGAGAAAATAGTTGAAACCATATCAAGGTATGAGTATAAATTAGATTGGAATGTAAATTATTTATTGTGGTCAACAACACCTTTTTGAATTATTTAAGCACTATATTCAAGACTTAAACATGCATAAACACCTACAGGCAAGGGAAGCATACAAATAGGGTTAACTTACCAGTCAGGCCTGACTGAGTAAGAAAGGGTTTCAATATGTAAGCATAAAGTATGAGAGTTGGAAAAAAAATTTAAGTATTCTAATCATGTTGGAAAAAATATCAAAGACCCTAATGATATTATAACAACTAGAGAGAGAGCTCAAATCATGCATACTCAGTCCATTCCTTAAATAACTGTACACAATCCACTCCACACAAGTTTGTTTTGAATTTTGAATGAATTGGAAGGCCTATTGACCTCATAAAAAGATAAATTTTTGTGTGGTATTTATTAAAAACTTGAATAAGACCCTAAATTATTCATTTATGCTGAGAGAATAAGGGAAGTGCCCTCTATTTTGTCTTAGACAGAGGACACTTCCCTAGGTGCACAAACTAATAGATTTAGAGAGTAGGGATAAATGGATGGGTAAGGATATGTTTGAAACTTTATAAAAGGTGTGAAAATCTGAGTTAAATATAAAAAAACACGAATAACACATAATATAAAGAGAAAACCCAACAAGATGGCCTAGGTGGCTAAGTTTGCAAGCAGGCCTAAAACGCAGGGTTTTGTTTAGTGTCCAAATGAGAGATCAATATTAATTCCAGCCTTATGTATGCATTATAACTCATTTGGAAATGTGTATTGTGTCATGAAATATGTTTAAAAACTTATACCTTGTAAGGAAAGCCATCAGAATTCTATTTTTAGCTTTACGATGCAAATAGGCTTGTTAGATAGGTTTAGGCCTAGAAGCCAAATGGAGGGCCAAATTCATTTCCAACCTTGGGAGAGATTTAAAATGGATTGAAACATGTTTTTAGGGTCATTTTAGTTGTGATAAATCTCTTTTTATGTAGTGAAATCACAAATAGTCTAGTTTTGAGCTCGAAACCAACTCAGGCCTACAGGAAATGGAAGAAAGGGTTTGAGTGAGCAAATTTGAGTGTTCATATCTTCTCTAATGATTTGAATGGGAATACAAGAAATTTATATATGTTAGATATGGTTATAAAAAATAAAAATAAAATCCATTGGATTGGAAGTTGAAAGTGAAATATTTATGAACAAAGCTTAAGAGCAGAAACATGCCTAAAACCCTTGTTAAACCCTTAGAAGGACCTGATTGGGAAAATGAGGTTGGAGGGATATTCAAGTGAGATATTTTGAACATGAAATTGATTGAAAATTATATATGAATATTTTAGGCTCCTTCCCATCCTTTTGATTTGTATGAAATTGTATGAATAGGGTATAAAATAGGGTATTTTTTACCATTTTGTGTGTTTTACAGGTTCCAAAAAGTTTCAATAGATGTCACTCACATGGAAGGGAATATTAGGACTTAAGATAACTACCCATGTAAATTTCATTCCTTGTAATATATCATAAGTTCTTCAACTACCAACTTCTTCTAAACCAATCAAAACTGGCATAGTGACCAAGCTAGCGAGATGGGTGAAAAACTTCAAGTGAGCTCATTTTAAGATGTGCATGATGATTATAAGGCCATGGAGGGCATTGAAAAGTATCATTAACTCCATCCCAAGGATTTTCATGGAAAATTGAAGCCAATTTTGAGGCCAAGTGTGAGGGGTGACTGAAAAATGAGTTTTTTAGACTGCAAGCAACGATGGCTCACTTCGAGGATATTCTAAATGAGTAGGACTACAACCAATGCATGAAGAGGAATGTCTAGAAACCTTACCTATTATTCCAATAATTATACCTATACCTAATCCATTTTTGGATCTTCAAACATGGGCTAAATCATGAATGTAGTTTTTTGAGCTAGAATGAAAACTTTTACACCACATTTCATGAATCTCATGACTTGGGATGATACTTGTGCTTCCTGACCTTGCATGGTTAATTTCACATATTATTATAATGCACAAGTAACTCATTCTCTTAGCATGACAATTGTCCTTTTGACCTTTGGACTTATCTCTTCTCCTCTCTCTCTTAAGTTCTATAAGAGCTACCATTTTGGCCTTTGTTATTTGATACCACACCACGTATGGCGATGCCCTATTAGTTTTGACATTGTACTTGCCTTAAATAATAAATTTAATATAGTTTGAGTTCATATATAATCTTTTCAAAGTGTGTGAAGAGATTTATAGTGAATGGTTAAGAGATATTTACTTATCCTTTATTTTTCTCAATCCTTCCATGTTTGATGCAAATGATTTCATGCCTAGCAGGTTATATGAAGTGTTGTTAAGTGTGTGGATATGTTTTTAAGTGGACAAGGATGCCTTATCATTTTAAATTGATCTATGGTTCCACTTACCTTGGATAGGCTTCATGCAAGTCACCTTCATATTGAAATATTGATGTCAGTGCACTCTAGGACTCTTGAACTAGTGTTGTATGCTTTGTATCTTTGTGATGGAGTATAATAGTCTTATGGTAAACATCTTGGTGCATCACCCCATAGAATAGGTTTCATTTCATGTAAATTATAACCTTTTCCCCCATGAACAATTAGTTAGTATAGGTGAAAGCATTCCAAGACACATTCAAGGAGCTAGCCCTTAATTTTAGAGATTTTTCTCACCAAATTGATTACCCACAACAAGTGAGATGTTTCCATTATGCCACTTGGATGAGGAGAGTTGAGATAACTCCTCAAATGGTGAAAATCCAAGTGAAAACATGATTAATTGGCACAAGTCTATCTAATAATCCCATGGGTAATCCACCTTCTAATAACCCTCCTAATACCAATTTGGGGAGTTCTACTACAAACTCCAACCCACCAATTGATATGACTCAACTTATTGCACAATTCATATAATAAATGAACATAATTTAAACTTATAAAACCTCTCAAATGATGCAATTACAAATTCATTTGATCAATATGGTTAATCACATTTAACTTATGAAGTGTTGTTAAGTGTATGGATATGATTTCATGCCTAGTATGTCATATGAAGTGTTGTTAAGTGTATGGATATGATGTAATTACAAATGCAAATGATTTCATGCCTTGTAGGTCATATTAAGTATTTTTAATTGTATGGATATGTTCTTAAGTGTACAAGGTAGCTTTAGCATATTTAACTTATCTATGGTTCCATTTACCTTGGATAGTCTTCATGCCGGTCACCTTCATATTGAAATACTGATGTTAGTGTACTCTATGACTCTTAAACTAGTGTTGTATGCCTTGTCTCTTTGTGATGGAGTATAATAGTCTTATGGTAAACATATTGGTGCATCACCCCCTAGAATAGATTTCATTTCATGCAAAATCTAAACCTTTTCCCCAAAAATAATCAGTTAGTATAGGTGAAAGCATTCCAAGACACATTCAAGGAGCTAACCCTTAATTCTAGAGATTCATCTCACCAAATTGACTACCAGAACAAGTGAGATGTTTTTATTGTGCCACTTGGATGAGGAGAGCTAAGACATATCCTCAAAAGGTGCAAATCCAAGTGAAAATAGTTTTTGGCATGCCCAATGGCACTCTTAGTCTATGAAGTTTAAAGATTTTTGGTTTTGTCTTTCAACACATCGGCCTTTGGAGGCATTTATCTAAACATCAATGGTGGCTTTGATATTATATCAATTGGTCAAGCAGCCTATGTATTCCTTGTGAAGATTATTGATGATCATTCCTTCTGTTCTTGCTTCCTAATGAAATTCTATGGCTAACTGTGGTGTTGAGTATTGTTTTACACAAGTTGGTGAGGTTTATCAATCTTATGACACTCATTATCAGTGTTGGTATGATCATTACCAACATAATTATGAGCTTGATATAGCTCATAGCAAGGCTAGTTATGGGGTTGATAAGGACCATATTAGGACTAGTAAGGATCATATTGGAGCTAGTAATATTACTCTTCAAGAAGGCTATGATGCTTATCAAAATGAATATGAAGACTTGTGGTAGCCTTATAATCCTTCATTTCCCTCTCCATATGGACACCATGTTGTTGGAAAACCCTATGAGGATGGCTACCAAGAAACCTATCAAGAAACACCTCTCTATCAGTCCTAATGTGAGCTCTATAATTCATACCATGATGCCTATAAACCTCAAGAGTACTCCTATAAGTCTTGTCATATGAAATTAGATGATTTTATGGATTATACACAAAGATATTGTTATAAAAATGTAGCTCCTACTTGTGTATATGCTAGTTCTTCTTATCAGTCTAAGAATTCACTTACCTATGAGCTTACTAGTGCTTTTCTTTTTCCCAAATCCACTCATAAGACTTATACTTCATCCCACACTCCATCTCCAACTCATGAACCTTTCAATACACCTCATATTCCATCTCCTTCACATGAGCCTATTCATAAACCTTCCACTTCACCCCTTCTTAAGGAAGATCCTATCTTAAGAGAAGCAAGTAAAGAAGAGCAATCTCAATTCATGGTCGATCAAGAAGATCTCATGAGTGACTATGAGGAAGAAATCACCATGGGGACTACCCTTGGTGAACATAAGGACAATCTACAAGCTGATGCCTCCATATTTGAAGGTATGCATGTACATGAAGCAGACTCTAATGCCTACATTTTTGAATGGATGTGTATCCATGAGGAATGTGGCTAAGACTTGAAGAGAGAGGTATTTGAGGAAGAATTCATGTTTGATCATGAAGTTGTGGATAACCATCTCAAGCATGAAGATGAATGTGCTATCAAGGATAGAGATCAAGGTCAAATCATTCCTCAAGAAGTAGGAGTCCTAAGAGAGTCTCATGAGACCAAGGTAGAGGAAATAGCCCTTGAAGATGACATTTATGAGGAAGAACATTTATGGTAGAAGTTCAATGTCATATGTAAGGAATTTAGGTTGGGTAAAGTTTTTTATTCTCCAAAAGATTTCATAGCTAATGACAAGTTTGTTGATGAGTCTTATAGACATGATCTTGAGTGTTCAATCAAACATAAAGATGAAGTTAATTTTGTTGGTCAACAACCTGCTGTCATGACATCATTTGATGATGGTAGTGTACAAGAAGTTGTAGACTTGGATGATAATGTCAAGGCAGATTTTGTTGTACCTAAAGGATAGTCAAGATCTCCATTTGAGGTAGAACCACATTCAGGGATGTGGGAACATGTTGAAGGAAAGCATGGTGCTTCCAATCATCATGCACATTATGCAAAGAAGGAGAGCAAGGTTGAAAGGGCTGTCATATTTTCAAATTGCACATCAAGGGCAAGGTACATGAGAAGGTTGAGACTATTTGGATGCAATAATATTTCATTTTCATAGAAAACCTATATGGAGCTACTTGGTTCTCATTGAATATCATGCCAATGAAGTTGGCAAACACCATGAAGAAGATGGAGACATCAATGCCAAAGGTCAAAAGGCTACATGTCTCACTAAATCCTTCATGTCATGAAGACATGAAGGTTTTAAACTTATCCTTTGATCTAGGAGGGAGTTTTCATATAAGGTTAGTTAGTGTTTGATTTAGTTGTTTAGATTGGTGTGTGTGTTCCATAGGTGCTCATGAAGCACAAGTGTGTTTTTTCTTAGTTTGTTGTCTTGTGTGTTGCTTCTTGTTATTTTTCCCTTATGTTTTGTGTGTTTTCAAAGGAAAAGTGTGTGTCAAATTTAATGTACATGTGACTCCATATCCCAATGGACTGATAAGTCTACTGGTATAGTTAGTATAGTAGGCATACTGCCCCTATGAGTCTTCAATTTGTTGACCAAATTTGACCTTGTCGGTCAAATTGGGACCCTTATAGGTAGAAACATGATCTTTAGAGGTTTATATGGGGTTTAGTATAATGTCATAGGGTGTATTATATGTTAATTTATGTCATTTAATGTTATATTAGCCTTGGTCATTAGTCTTATTAGTCAATATGTCCTTTTGAGTCATTTTAGGGGTCAAAATAGAGCATTTAATGACTTGTATGGCCTCCTTGGGAAATGTGAAGGTTACAAAGGGTGATGCATGTGTCCTATTATGCCTTATTAAACTATTCCTAACTAAAAAGTGGTAGGTTACTCAAAGAAAGGGTAGTTTTCTTGGAGAAAAGAGGTGTTTTAATGAGGTGTATGGACTTGTACAAACTCCCACAACTGAGGACATTTTAGGAGTGTCCTTTAGTCTTTTACAAAATTTTTTCAGTGATGATTTTAATCAAAAGCTAAAATAAATGAACAAAACCAATTATCTCTCCTTCCACTAGGCTTGGCATGCAAAATTGGTCTTTAGGTTTGTACTTGGTATGGTTAGCAGGAGAGGTTTAAATAAAAATGATCTTAGGGGTGTATTCTACACACAGTCAAATTTTATTTGATGTTTGGTTGTAGAGGAATGGTGGCCTGTGCTTTATGAACCATCCTAATGAAGTTGACTGTGTCTTTCTTCTTTCTAATCTATGTACCTTGTAGGTTTTGCTCTTGTTTGGATTATTCCTTACAATCAATTTTCTAAGATTGGTTCTAGATGAATTTAACTCCATCCTCTCATGATTTCCATTCTTAGTTTCATGTTTGGCAAAGATATCATGGGTTAATTAGTTAAGTTTGCAAGTTAATGTTCTAGGTGAAATGGCAATCAACTTCACTAATTGCATAAGGTTGTATTCTCTACAAGGAATTCACATGAGTATAATATGGTGTTTTCCATGTTTCAATTCCATAGGGACCACCTCCTTCCATTTTTGGTCTTATAGCTCCCTAATCTAATCAAACACCCAATCTTGTCCCACTCACTGTCAAATGTTTACCTGTTCTCAGTCTTAGTCATGATGCTTGAGCTCTAATCATGTTTATAAAGGATTAATTTAGATTTAAAATGTTTTTTTCATGTTTTTGTTGTATGAATAATCGGTTAGAACCTTTCAAATAGCACAAAAAGTCTATGATGGTAGTCATGTACAATATATACAATTAGGCAGCCATTAAAGTACATCTATAGGAGACTCTTAGGATGATGTCATGTTGAGATGGAAATTTGGATGTGTTTCAATATTTAAAGAATGTTAGGAGTTCATTTGAACACTTGGTGAAGGCTTGAATTGATCACAAGAACATGTATCTTGTACTGCTTGTAACTCTGTATTTACTGCTTGTATTAGAAAATCTCCACATATAGGTGATACCACAAGGAGTTGATGTGTCAATGGAGATTTGAATAAGTTGAAGCCTTCCTTTAAGTCCTAGTGTGTTAATCAGTTCATGATAGACTCATGTATAATGATAGGTTGGTAAATGGGAGCGAGGAACTACTTTCAAAAGGCAGTGATTAAATTATGGAACGTAATCCCTAAATTGAGAAAATAGAGAACCTCATCATATTGTGGATGATAAACAACAAGGTTGCCACTTCCTTTCATGCATATTGATGACCTTATCTTGAATCCTCCATATAGGAAAAATAATATACAAAGTTTGAGGAGAAGATAATCAATGGAGATTGGTTTTTTTGAGACCCAAAATTGCCCATTTATGCACTAATGCAGTTAATGATATCTATCGGATTTTGAGCCTTTGAGCAACTTTGTTTTCCAAGTTGGTAGTCCAAGGCATATTCTCATGTGTAGATGATATTATTGAGTGAAAATTAAGATAAATGAAAATAAACATCATCAAGAGAGAAGGATGTACCAAGATATACCTCCACATATCTACCTACGAGTCTCTTTGCATCACAAATGTGCACCTATAGGTTGGTTGTAGGGTCTCCATGGAAAGTAGACTAGATGGCCTTGATGACAAACTTCATTCCAAGCATGAGAGGATAAAGTATAGTTATATATGACCATGGAGAGTTTCAAGGAGGGTTTTATCCATGAAATAAGGCCTAGAGCATATAAAGGCACCTACAGGCCCCACATAGTCAATGGTAATTGATTGTGAGGGGCAGAGAGAAAAAAGGTTAAGATTATTGACATGGATTTAACTCAAAATGGAATGAGTATGACCAAAAACTTACCAAATGATATTTGGAGATATAAAGAGGCTGATGACACTATCAAAAAACACTTAAGCAAACACCACCTACATGTATAGTGTCAAAGAACAAGAAACATAGTCAGTTGTGACTGAGTGGAGCAGTGAGCTTGAGCAAATAGTGGAAACCATATAAAGGTATGAGTATAACTTAGATTGGCATGGAAATGATTTAGTGTGGTCAATAAAACCTTTTTAATGTCTTTAATCACTATATTCAAGACTTAAACATGCATAAACACCTACAAGCAGGGGAAATATACAAATAGGGTTAGCTTACCAGTCAGGCCTGATTGTGTAAGAAAGGGTTTGAATATGTAAGAATGAACTATGAGAGTTAGAAAAAATTTCAAGTGTTCTCATCATATAAAAACAAGTAGAGAGAGAGCTCCAATCATGCATACTTAATCCATTCCTCAAACCACTGTACAAAGTCCACTCCACACAAGTTTGTTTTCAATTTTGAATGAATTGGAAGGTATAATGACCTGATAAAAGGATAAATATTTGTGTTGGAGGTCATAAAAACTTGAATAAGACCCTATAACATTCATTTGGGCTAAGATAATAGGGGAAGTGTCCTCTATTTTGTCTCAGACAGAGAACACTTCCCTAGGTGGACAAACTGGCAGATTTAGAGAGTAGGGATAAATGGATGGATAAGGAGCTGTTTAAACCTTGATATAAGGTGTGTAAATATGAAGGACATATAAAAAACATTAGGAACACCTCTTATAAGGAGGGAAACCAACAAGATGGCCTAGGTGGCTAAGTTTGCAAGCAGGCCTAAAAGGTAGGGTTTTGTTTAGTGTCCAAATGAGAGGTCAGTGTTACTTCCAGCCTTGGGTATGCCTTATAACTCATTTGGACATTTGTATGGGATCATGACATATGTTTAAAAACTTTTACCTTTAAAGGAAAGCCATTAGAGAGTTATTTTGGGCTTTAAGGTGCAGATAGGCTTGTTAGGTAGGTTTAGACCTAGAAGCCAAATGGAGGTTTAGATTCATTTAGAACATTGGAAAAGATTTCCAATGGATTAAAACATGTTTTTAGGATCATTTTAGATGAGATAAATCTCTTTTTATGTAGATGAATCACAAATATATTTTTTGAGCTCAAAACCAACTCAAACCTACAAGAAATGGAAGAAAGGGTTTAAGTGAGCAACTTTGAGTGCTCATATATTCTATAATGCTTTTCATGGGAATACAAGACATTTGGATATGTTATATATGGTTATAAACAACATTTTTTGTGCCATTAAATTGGATGTTGAATGTGAAATCTCTATGAACAAAGCTTAAGAGCAGAAACATGCCTAAAACCCTTGCTAAACCCTTTGAATGACCCGATTGGGAAAATGAGGTTGGAGGGATATTAAAGAGAGATAGTTTGACCATGAAAGTGATTGAAAATTGTAGAATATTCTTTTAGGGTCCTTCCCATCCTTTTGAGTTGTACGGATAGGGTACACAATAGGTTATTTTTTACTATTTTGTGTGTTTTGTAAGTTCTAGAAGGTTTCAAGAGATGCCCATCACATGGAAGGGAAGTTTAGGACTTAAGATAACTTCCCATATGAATTTAATGCCTTGGAATAACTTCTAATTGCCTCAACTAGTTGCTCCATCTCACCCTATTAAAACTAGCATAGTGACCAAGCTAGTGAGAAGGGTGAAAAAATTCAAGTAAGTTGATTTTAAGATGTGTCAGATGTTTCTAAGGCCATGGAGAGTCTTGAAAAGTGTAATTAAATCCCTCCCATGTATTTTCATGCAAAACCAAAGCCAATTTTAAGGCCAGGAATGAGGGGTGACTGAAAAAATAGTTTTTTAGACTATTGGAAGTGATGGCTTACTTTTAGGAGATTCTAGATGAGTAAGGCCAAAACCAATGCATATATAGGCATGTATGGAAGCCTTAAATCTCATTCCAATCATCATCCATATCCCTAATCAAATTTTTTATGTTTAATTAGGGATAAATCATGAATGTAATTTTTTTAGCCAGAATAAAAACTTCTACGCCACATTTCATGAATCTCGTGACTTGGGGTGACACTTGTGCTTTCTAACCTTACACGGTTAACTTAACATATTATTCTCATGAAAAATTAATTGATTCTCTCAACATGAGAAGTGTCCTTATGGCCTTTGGACTTCCCTCTTCTTCTCTCTCTCTCAAGTTGTATAAGAGCTGCCATTTTGGCCTTTGTAATCTGATACCACACCATGTATGGTGAAGCCCTGTTGGTTTTTACATTGTACTTGCCTTAGATAATAAATTCAATCTAGTTTGAGTTCATATATCAGTGATTCAAAGTGTGTGAAGAGATGTATAGTGAATGGTTAAGAGATATTTACTTACCCTTGCTTTCTCTCAATCCTTCCATGTTTGATGCAAATGATTTCATGCCTAGTAGGTCATATGAAGTGTTGTTAAGTGTATGGATATGTTATTAAGTGTACAAGGTAGATTTAGCATATTTAACTTATCTATGGTTCCATTTACCTTGGATAGTCTTCATGCAGGTCACCTTCATATTGAAATACTAATGTTAGTGTACTCTAGGACTCTTAAACTAGTGTTGTATGCCTTGTCTCTTTGCGATGGAGTATAATAGTCTTGTGGTAAACATATTGGTGCATCACCCCCTATAATAGGTTTCATTTCATGTAAAATCTAACCCTTTTCTCGACAAACAATCAATTAGTATAGGTGAAAGCATTCTAAGACACATTCAGGGAGCTAACCCTTAATTCTAGAGGTTCGTCTCACTAAATTGATTACTACAACAAGTGAGATGTTTTCATTGTGACACTTGGATGAGGAGAGCTGAGACATATCCTCAAAGGGTACAAATCCAAGTGACAATAGTTTTTGGCACACCCAGTGGGACTCTTAGTCCAAGAAGTTGAAATATTTTTGGTGTTGTCTTTTAACACATCAACCTTTGGAATCATCTATCTAAACATCAATAGTGACTTCAAGATTATATCAGTTGGTCAAACAACCCAGGTATTCCTTGTGAAGATTATTGATGATCATTCCTTATGTTCTTCCTTCTTAATAAATTTCCATAGTTGACTTTGGTGTTGAGTATTATTTTACACAAGTTGGTGAGGTTTATCAAGCTTATGGCACTTATTATCAGCCTTGGTATGATCCTCACCAACCTAATTATGAGCCTGATATAACTCATAACAAGGCTGGTTATAGGGCTGATAAAGACCATATTGGGACTGGTAAGGATCATATTGGAGCTAGTAATATTACTCTTCAAAAAGGCTATGATGCTGATAAAAAATAATATGAAGACTTATGTCAGTCTTATAACCCTTCATTTCCCTCTCTGTATGGACACCATGTTGTTGGACAACCCTATGATGAAGGCTACTAAGAAACCTATTAAGAAACACCTCTCTATTAGTCCCAATGTGAGCTCTATAATTCATACCATGATGTCTATCAACCTCAAGAGTACTCCTATGAATCTTTTCATATGAAATCAGATGATTCCATGGATTATACACAAAGATATTATTGGAAAAATGTAGCTCCTTCTTATGTAGATGCTATTTCTTCTAATCAATCCAAGAATTTACTTCCCTATGAGCTTACTAGTGATTTTATTTTTCCTAAATCCATTCATAAGCCTTCTCCTTCATCCCACAATCCATATCCAACTCATCAACCTTCCAATACACCTCATATTCGATCTCCTTCACATGAGCCTATTCATAAACCTTCCACTTCACCCCTTCTTGAAGAAGAGCCTATCCTGAGAGAAGCAAGTGAACAAGAGCAAGCTCAATTCATGGCTGATCAAGAAGATCTCATGAGTAACTATGTGGAAGAAATCATCATAGGGAATCCCCTTGGTAAATAAAAAGACAATCCACAAGCTGATGCCTCCATATTTGAGGGTAAGTGTGTCCATGAATCAGGTTCTAATGCCTCCATTTTTTAGGGGATGTGTATCCATGGAGAATGTGGCCAAGACTTAAAGAAAGGGTATTTGAAAAAGACACCAAATCTAATCATGAAGTTCTAGATGACCATCTCAGGAATGAAGATGAATGTGTTATAAAGGACGGAGAACAAGCTCAAATCACTCCTTAAGAAGTGGAAGTCCTAAGAGAGTCTCATGAGACCAAGGTAGAGGAAATAGCCCTTGAAGATGACATTCATGAGGAAGAAGATTTATGGTAGAAGTTCAATGTCATATGCAAGGAATTTAGGTTGGGTAAAGTTTTTTCTTCTCCAAAATATTGCATAGCTAATTACAAGTTTGTTGATGAGTCTTATAGACATGATCTTTAGTGTTCAATCAAACATAAAGATGAAGTTAATTCTACTGGTCAAGAACCCGTTGCCATGAAGTCATTTGATGATGGTAGTGTACAAGAAGTTGTAGACATGGATGATAATGTCAAGGCAGATCTTGTTGTACCTAAAAGATAGTCAAGATATTCATCTAAGGTAGAACCACATTTAGGGATGTCAGAACATGGTGAAGGAGAACATGGTGCTTCCAAACATTAAGTACATTATGTCAAGAAGGAGAGCAAGGCTGAAAGGACTCTCATATTTTAAAAATTGCACATCAAGGGCCAAGTAAATGAGAAGGTTGAGACTGTTTATATGCAATAAGATTTCATTTTCATAGAAAACCTATATGGAGATACTTGATTCTCATTGAATATCATGCCAATGAAGTTAGCAAACACCATGAAGAAGATGGAGGCATCAATGCTAGAGGTCAAAAGGCTACATGTCTCAATAAATCCTTCATGTCATAAATCAAGGATGGTTTCAAACTTACCTTTTGATCCAGGAGGGAGTTTTCATCTTAGGTTATTTAGTGTTTGAGTTAATTGTTTAGTTTGGTGTGTGTGTTCCATAAGTGCTCACTAAGCACACGTGTGTTTTTGCTTAGTTTCTTGTCATATGTGTTGATTCTTATTATTTTTTCCTTGTGTTTTGTGTGTTGTCAAAGGCAAGATGTGTGTCAATATTTGTTTACATGTGACTCTGTATCCCAATGGACTAATAAGGCTACTGTTCTAGTTAGTATAGTAGGCATACTACCCCTATGAGTCACCAATTTATTGACAAAATTTGCTCTTATAGGTAAAATAGGGACCCTTATAGGTAAAAACTTAATATTTAGAGGTTTATATGGGGTTTATTATTATGTCATAGGGTGTATTATATGTTAATTAATGTCATTTAATATTATATTATCCTTGATCATTAGTCTTATTAGTCAATATGTCCTTTTGAGTCATTTTAGGGGTTAAAATAGAGCATGTAATGACTTGTATGGCCTCCTTGGGAAATTTTAAGGTTTTAAGTGGTGATTTAACATGACATGTGTCTTATTATGCCTTATTTAAATGTTATTAATTAAAAAGTGGTAGGTTACTCAGAGAAAGGGCAATTTTTTAGGAGAAAAGAGGAGTTTTAATGTCATGTACAGACTTGTACAACCTCCCACAACTGAGGAAATTTTAGGAGTATCTCTTAGTCTTCAAGACACTTTTTCCTATGATTATTTTGATCATAATCTCAAATAAATGAAAAAAATCGCTTACCTCTCCTTCCATTAGGCTTGGCATGTGAAATTGATCTTCAAGTTTGCACTTGGTACAGTCAGCAAGAGAGGTTTCAAGAAAAATGCTCTTAGGGGTGTATTATACAATCTACCAGATTCCATTTTATGTTTGTTTTTAGAGGAATGGTGGTTTGTGCTTTATGAATCATCCTCATGAAGTTGATTATGTTTTTCCACATGCTAATCTGTTCCAGGTGAAATGGTAGTCAAGTTCACTACTTGCAAAAGGTTGTATTCTCTGAAAGGGATTCACATGAGTATAATATGGTGGTTTACATGTTTCAATGCCATATAGACCACCTCCTTCCATGTCTGGTCTTATAACTCCATACTTTGATCAAACACCTAGTCTCATCACACTCAGAGTCAAATTTTTGCCTGCTCTCAGTCTTAGTCATGATGCTTGAGCTCTAATCATGTTTATAAAGGATTAATGGAGATTTTTTTTTTTTTGACATGTTCTCATTATATGAATATTTATTTTGAACCTTTCAAATAGCACAAAAAGTCTATGATGGCAGTGATGTACAACATATACAGTTAGGCAACCATTAAAGTACATCTACAAGAGACTCTTAGGATGATGTCATACTGAGATAGAAAGTTGGATAAGTGTTTCAATATTTCAAGAATGTTAGGATTCAATTTGAACACTTGGTGAAGGCTTTAATTGATCACAAACACATGTATCTTGCGTTGCCTGCAACTCTGCATTTACTTCCTATATTAGAAAATCTCCACCTACAGGTGGTACCATAAGGAGCTGAGGTGTCAATAGAGATTTGAAAATTTTGAAGCCTTAATTTAAGTCCTAGTGTGTTGATAAAGTCATGATAGACTCATGTAGAATTATATGTTGGAAAATGGGAGTGAGGAACTACTTTCAAAAGGCAGTGATTGAGTTCTGGTACATGATCCATAAACTGAGAAAATAGAGAACCTCACCATTTTGTGGATGATAAACAACAAGGTTGCCACTTCCTTTCATGCATATTGATGACCTTTTATTAAAGCCTCCATATAGGAAAAAGAATATCCAAATTTTTATGGGAAGATAATCAATGTATATTGGTTTTTTGGAGACCCAAAATTGCCCATTTATGCACTAAACCTAGTCAATGACATTTACAAGATTTTGAGCCTTTGAGCAACTTTATTCTCTAAGTTGGTAGTCCAAGGAATATTATCATGTGTAGATGATATTATTGAGTGAAAATTAAGTTCAAGGAACATAAAAATCATCAAGAGAGAAGGATGTACTAGGATATACCCCCACATATCTACCTATAGGTCTCTTTGCATCACAAATGTGCACCTACAAGCTGGTTATAGGGTTACCATGGAAAGTAGACTAGATGGCATTGATGAAAAAATTAATTCTAAGAATGAAAGGATAAAATAAAATTATATATTACCATATATATTTTAAAGGAGCTTTTCAGCCATGAAATAAGGCCTAGAGCATATAAAGGCACCTACAAGCCCCACACAGTCAACTATAGTTAACTATGAGGGGCAGAGAGCAGAAAGGTTAAGATTCTTGACATGTATTTTACTAAAAATAGAATTAATAGGTCCAAAAACTTACCAAATTATATTTTTATATCTCAAGAGGCTCATGACACTATCAAACAACACCTAAGCAAACACCACCTATAGGTATGGTGTCAAAGAACAAGAAACACAATTAGTTATGACTGAGTGGGATAATGAGCTTGAGAAAATATTTGAAACCATATCAAGGTATGAATATAACTTATATTGTCATGGAAATGATTTATTTTTGTTAATAAAACTTTTGGAAATTCTTTAAGCACTATATTCAAGAATTAAACATGCATAAACACCTATAGGTAGGGGAAGCATGCAAACAACGTTAGCTTACTAATCAGGCCTGACTGAGTAAGAAAGGGTTTCAAGATGTAAGCATGAAATATGAGAGTTGGAAAACATTTTAAGTGTTCTAATAATGTTTTAAAACATATCAAATACCATCATGATATTAGAACAAGGAGAGAGAGAGATTTCCAATCATGCATACTCAGTCCACTCCACACAAGTCTGTTTTCAATTTTGAATGAATTGGAAGGTATAATGACCTAATAAAAGATAATTTTTTTTTGGGAGGTCCTCAAAACTTTTATAATACCCTAAAATATTCATTTGTGCCAAGATAATAGGGGAAGTGCCCTCTATTTTCTCTCAGACAAAGGACACTTCCCTAGGTGCACAAATTGGCAGATTTAGAGAGTAGGGATAAATGGATGGGTAAGGAGATCTTTGAATATTTTTAAAAGGTTTGTAAAGATAAATAAAATATAAGAAAACATGAGGTATACCTCACAGAAGGAGGGAACCCAACAAGATGGCCTAGGTGGCTAAGTTTGCAAGCAGACCTAAAAGGTAGGGTTTTGTTTTGTGTCCAAATGAGAGATTACTATTACTTTCAGCCTTAGGTATGACTTATAACTAATTTTTACATGTGTACAGGGTTATGAAAGATTTTTTAAAACTTATACCTTTCAAGGTAAGCCATTGAAAAGTTATTTTGGGCTTTAAGGTGCAGACAGGCTTATTAGGCAAGTTTAGGCCTAGAAGCCAAATGGAGGGTCAGATTCATTTCTAACTTAGCAGAGATCTCCAATGGATTAAAACATTATTCTAGGGTCATTTTAGATGTTATAAAGATATTTTTATGTAGATAAATCACAAATAGTCTATTTTTGAGCTCAAAATCAACTTAGGCCTGCAGAAAATGGAATAAAAGGTTTGAGTGAGCAACTTTGAGTGCTCATATCTTCTCTAATGCTTTGCATGGGAATCCAAGACATTTAAATATGTTATATAGGGTTATAATAAACATTTTTGGGCCTTTGGATTGGAATTTAAAGTGAAATATCTATGAACAAAGCTTAAGAATAGAGACATGCCTAAAACCCTTGCTAAACCCTTGGAAGGCCCTGATTGGGAAAATTAGGTTAGAGGGATATTAAAGTGAGATATTTTGACAATGAAAGTGATTTAACATTTTAGAAGAATATTTCAAGATCCTTTCCATCCTTTTGAGTTGTACAAATTTGTATAGATAAGGTACAAAACAAGGTATTTTTCACTATTTTGTGTGTTTTGCAGGTTCTATGAGGTTTCAAGAGATATCAATCACATGTAAGGGAAGATTAGGACTCAAGATAAATACCCATTTCAATTTAATTCCTTGAAACAACTCCTAAGTTCTTCGATTAGATACTTCATCTTAGCTAGTTAAAACTAGCATAGTGATCAAGCCAGCGAGAAGGGTGAAAAACTTTAAGTAAGTTGATTTTAAGATATGCATGATGCTTATAAGGCCATGAAGGGTGTTTATAAGTGTAACTCACTCCATATCATATATTTTCATGGAAAAATAAATCCAATTTTGAGGCCAAATGTCAGGGGTGACTGAAAAAAGAGTTTTTTAGACTGTAAGCAATGATGGCTCACTTTGAAGAGATTTTAGATGAGTAGGACTGCAATCAATACATGGAGAGGCATGTCTAAAATATTTATCTCTCATACAATTATCATACCTATCCCTAATTAGTTTTGGGATGTTCAAATAGGGCTAAATCATGAAGGTTATTTTTTGAGCCAAAATGAGAACTTCTACGCCACAGTTCATAAATATCATGACTTGGGGTGACACTTGTGCTTCCTGACCTTGCATGATTCATTTCACATCTTATTCTCATGCACAAATAATTCTATTTAAGGATGCTAGTGGGTATGCAATGGGGTCAGTGTTAATGCAAAACCAAAAATTGATGTGTTTTCATTTGGAAACCTTTACAAGTGCAGTTAAAATTATCCTACTTATGATAAAGAGTTGTATGTTTTGGTGTAGTGTGAAAAAGTGGAAACACTATTTGATGGGCAAAGAGGAAATAATTCATATGGATCATCAGCCTTTGCAATACCTTCAATCACAATCTAAGCTACAACAATCATGACACTTTTGATGGATGAGATTTTTGCATCAGTTCCATCTTGTTATAAGGTACAAAAAAGGAACACACAATAAGGTTGTAGATCTGCTTTCTAGACCTTCTATTATAGAATTTACTATTTTGAAGCATAGTCCTTTTGTTAATGAAAGTTATAAGAACAATATGATAGAGATGTTGATTTTAAGGATGACTATGAAGACTTGATAAATGGTAAATTGGTAGAAGCATTTGACTATCATGTACATAATGGAATGTTATATCATCTTGGAAAAATTTGTATTCCATAGGGTAAAAGAGTTCACATGATTAGAGAAGCACACACTTCTCTTGTTTCTAGTTATTTTTGCATTAGTAAAATAGTTGCACAGTTACAAAGATATTGCTATTAGCCCCGTATGACAGAAAATGTATCTAAATATATTAAAGGTTGCATTCTTTATTCCACAAGTAAACCTAACAACCAGAAGTTAGGATTGTATACACCTCTTCCTGTTCCTAACAGTCCTTGGAAATTTTTTCTATGGATTTCGTAGGAGGTTTACCTATGTCATGAAGAAAACATGATTATCTATATGTGGTTGTGGATAGGTTCAACAAAATATGTATTTTGGTTCCTTCTACTAAACATGTTACAGGCGAGGATATTACACATTTATTCTTCAAAAATGTTTGGATCCATTTTGGTTTACCCACTTCTATTATATCTAATCATGATGCTCAATTTGTTGGTGAATTTTGGTCAGATTTGTGGGGCTTGATGGATACTAAGCTAAAGAAAAGTATAGCTTTTCATCCATAAATTGATGGACAAACAGAAGTGGTCAACAGAAAGTGGTACATTTGCTCAAGGGGTATTGTGGTAAACATCCTAAATTGTGGGATGAACATTTATATTATGTGCAACATTCTTATAACTGTGCTTTGTATTCTTCTACTTTAAAGTCTCTTTTTGAGACTTGTTTTGGTTATTTTCCTAAGTCTCCTTTGGACTTCTCTTTTTAAAATGAATCTAACCCAGTGGTGGATGGAAACGGTGATGCTAAAAAGGCTAAAAAGTTCATTCAAAGGATTCAAATGATTCAGGAAGTTGTTCAAGAACAATTGGAGAAGAGCCAAGCTAAATATAAGGTTAGGCATGATAAACATAGAGTTGAATATCAATTCAAAGTGGGTGATCAGGTTTGGCTTTGCATCAACAAAGAAAGACTGAAAGGTGAAGGAAAAAAATTAAAACCAATCGGGTATGGTCTTTTCAGGATTTTAGAAAAGATTGATACAAATGCTTTCCGATTAGATTTACCTTCTTATATGCAGATTTATTCAATGGCTAATGTGGAAAACTTGAAATTGTATGAATCTCTTATGATCATGGATCAAGATGAGGGTATTCGAGTTCCTAATGTTGATGATTTTGCTCTTGAGTCTCTTCATGAGTTGCAAGAAGATGTTATTATTGACAGGAAAACTAGAACTATACGAAGGGGTGATACAGAATATCTCTATATAGGTTTGAAAGGGATGCATCTAAATAAGGCAAAATAGATGGAAATCAGGGAAGTGAGAAAAAAATACCCTCACATAGTTGATAATTAAATTCAACTTTTAGCTGTCAAAAAGCTCTCAGTAGGGATGAATGATGCAGGGGATTTCCCACTGAAAATTCTAATCAATTATTGGCAATATTTATTATTGTTATGAATATAAGTAAGATATTATCTGACCAATAATGCCACACCTCCACCTATAATGTTTATAATTAACTTTGAAAAATTACTACCAATAAAATATATTTTAATATATTTATTATTTACTGATAGATATATTTTTATTAAAATATTTAATTAAATATTTATATATTTTAAGATGTTTATTAAAAATTAATAAATATATTTTAATTAAATATTTATTCCCATTAAAATTAAAATAAAAAAAATCCATGCCATTTTATAAAGATTATCTTTAAAAGAAAGGTGATAATCTTTATTAAAAGATGCATATTTAAATCTTTATTTTAAAAATGAAAGAATTCTTGAAGACTCAATGCATATTAAAGTCTTTATTAAGAGAATTCATGTCCACATGTTATAATGGCATGAGTCTTTAAGTTTAGCACCAAACTCATTAAAAAAAAAGACATGGCAAAGGGTTTATAATTTACAAAGATTATTCAATAGATTACCTATTAATATGTGGGGAAGTTTAATTATTTCCTATTTATGATAGTGTGGATTAACTTTGTCACTAATTCTACACCATTATCTACACTCATTTATATGCCAACGATGTTGAATTCTATATTAGGATTTTGGTTTTGATTGATTGTAGAGTAAAATCGAATACAAGTA
Source organism: Torreya grandis (assembly GCA_037957365.1). Lineage (NCBI taxonomy): Eukaryota > Viridiplantae > Streptophyta > Pinopsida > Cupressales > Taxaceae > Torreya > Torreya grandis. Next base: position 432,425 of record JARHVA010002724.1, on the reverse strand, counting down.
GAAGGAAATCCCAGAGATCTAATGCCATGCTGTCAAAACATAAAAATCTCAATTTGAAGAAATTGTTAGTATTCCAAAAAAAAATTTATTTCCTAACCAACACCAAATAGCATTGAAAAATATATAACTATAGGTTATTTTACAGAGGCAGTAATAGGATTTTGGCAGAGAAGTAGTGGATTTGTACAGAGGAAATTGTAGATAGAGATATCTAGATACAGAGGCAGTAGAACCTCCAGGAGGTTTATTTTGTTACACAAATAGATATCTAGTATGAAAATAATTATTTACTAAAAGAGATTTTTTGTAATCAGTTTCAAAGAGTTTTAATAAGATTGAGACACTCATAGAGTGGACCAGGGATGTAGCCATTTGGTGAACCCCGTAAACAAATCTTTTGTATTATATTTTATTTTTAATTTCCTCTCTGTGATCAGAAATCTTTTCAAATTCCTTTATCAAATTAGGAAAGTTTTACAAATTAATTTTTTAGATTTTTAAAAAAGGGAAAATGGAAATTAAAAGACTGCAAAGGTTTTTATAACTTGGATTTTTGGATCATTTGGACTTCTCTCTTATCCTCTCTCTCTCTCAAGTTCTATAAGAGCTATCATTTTGGCCTTTGTAATATGATACCACATCATGTATGGTGAAGCCCTACTATTTTTGGCATTGTACTTGCCTTAGACAATATATTTAATATAGTTTGAGTTCATATATCAATTCGTCAAAGTGTGTGAAGAGATGTATAGTGAATGGTTAAGAGATATTTACTTATCCTTGCTTTCTCTCAATCTTTCCATGTTTGATGCAAATCATGTCATGCATAGTAGGTCATATGAAGTGTTGTTAAGTGTATGGATATGTTCTTAAGTTTACAAGAAAGCCTTAGCATCTTTAACTAATATATGGTTTCACTTACCTTGAATAGTCTTCATACAGATCACCTTCATATTTAAATACTGATGTTAGTGCACTCTAAGACTCTTAAACTAGTGTTGAATGCCTTGTCTCTTTGTGATGGAGTATAATAGTCTTATGGTAAACATCTTGGTGCATCACCCCATCGAATAGGTTTCATTTCATGTAAATTATAAGCTTTTTCCTCACAAATAATTAGTTAGTATAAGTGAAAGCATTCCAAGACACATTCAGGGAGCTAGCCCTTAATTTTAGAGATTTTTCTCACCAAATTGATTATCCAAAACAAGTGAGATGTTTCCATTATGCCACTTGTATGAGGAGAGTTGAGAAAACTCCTCAAATGGTGAAAATCTAAGTGACAACATGAGTAATTGACACAAATCTATCTAATAATCCCACAGGTAATCCACCTTCTAATAACCCTCCTAATACCAATTTGGGGAGTTCTACTACAAACTCCAACCCACCAATTGATATGACTCAACTTATTGCACAATTCATACAATAAATGAACATAATGTAAACTTCTAACACCTCTCAAATGATGCAATTACAAATTCATTTGATCAATATGGTTAATTAACCTCTGACTCTCAATCCTCGAGCCAATCCAAATTTTATTCCTCCACCTCTTAGAGATGCCTCAGGAAATATTATTCCTCAAACTATTATGAATAACAAAATGCTTAAATATAACCAAAATGAGCTTTTATCTCCTTTCATCATGTTCATTGATATTGGTAATATATCTCTAACTATCAAGTATGATGGGACTAAAGACCCTACATCCTTTCTCAAAGCCTTTGGCAATCTTTATAAAGAATGTATCCAAATTAATACATTCACCTCAACTAAAATTTTAGTTAAAACGTTCACTGATGATGTATTGGAATGGTATAACCATCTTCCCCAACATTCCATTTGGAAACTTAAGGATTTAGTCAATCCTTAAGTCAAAGAGTTTCAACATAACTATCTTCCCAAAATTTATCTTAGCCATTTCATCAATGCTAAGCAATCTCCCATTGAATCAGCGCATGATTTCATCTGGCCCATAAAGCCGACCATAACATGACTTATGACAATTTGTTTAAACTCTTTATAACTACTTTAACTCCTTCACTTCAATATAAGGTTCACACTTTTGCTCCTCAAATATTTATTTAAGCTCTTAACAAAACTAAATGTCAATACTTCCTCATGAAGCAATTCGAACCTAATCCTAAATTCCTTAAAGGATCTTTTCAAACTTCTATCAATGCCATCACCAAAAATACTCTTCAAACCAAACCAGGAGTTTCTAAAGCTGACACTCCCTGATCTTCTCACATACCACTAACTGTGTAGCAAATGAAACAATTTTTACTGCTCTCTAGACCCTTTATTTATCCTAATAATCCTCCTAAATGGTATGACCCTAATCAATTTTTTTCATTCCATGCCAACATTGATCACTCCCATGAAACTTTTTGAGGGCTTACTAAATTTTTTATCTCCTACATGCTTGGTGATTCCTTCAATCATGAAGCCATTATCAACCTTTGTCGTCAACAGTACAACACCACTTCTCAAAAATGACAAGCTTCCAAAGCTTCTTCTTCTAATAACCAAAAAACTTTTTTCGCAACTAATAATCAACAAAGTACCAAGGATGTTTGTGTTATTGATATTGACTATGACCAATATTATAAAAATTCCCAATATGTTAACATATCTAAGGTCAATTATCATCCCAAGCTAGCTCACAAAGCTCCTGTCATAAAACCTAAGAAACCATTTTTAGAAAAAAACACTTCTCAAAGATACTACAACCACTCATTTAGCTTCGGAAGCCCCTAAGGAATCACCTCCTTCTTATGAACCCCCAATAACTTCCATTCCTTCAAAATCTACCTTAACTTCTAAAACTCACACTGGTTCTTCTAAATCCCATTGGAACTTTATTGGGGAACTTAACTCCATGCCTTGCAAGATTCCACTTAGGAGTTAGTTCATACTTCCTCTTAACATCACAAGTTCCTTATATAACAATTATAAGAAATCAAATATCAATCTTCTATAGATGAAGAACCACCCTCTATTGAGCCTCAACCTACTAAAGTGCATACCATTGAAACTATTTGTCCTTCTTCTAAACCTTTTATTGAATTTCTTGAAGAGGACATGACTAATGATGAGATCCTTTTTCACGCCGATGATCCACCACTATTCATCAAATAGCCATTAATACTACCCTTATAAATTTTTCGTTGATGAAGGGTTTGGTATTAATATGACATCTTTATGGCTCATCCAACAACTTGGTTATAATAAGGATCATCTCAAGCAAACCCACCTCACAAATCATGGATTTGATAAACCTAATCAAAAGCCACTTGATTGTATTTGGGTTCTCATAACAATCAAACCCTAGACCATTCAAACTAAACTTATTATCCTTAATTTGCCCTTATCATATAACATACTCCTTAATTACCCTTAGACTCATAGAATAAGGGCCATTGCTTCTTTTGGTAGTCAATGCATCAAATTCATACATAACGACAAATGATATCAGCATGAAGCTGATCCCAACCCTTAGAGTATTCAATTTCCTAATTTGAAATCTTAATATCACATCCCTACCATTCCTACCATTAATAGTGCTCCCTTACCTGAGTTCATCGACATCAACCCAGATTTATAGGTCACTCTTACTGATTCAGATGATGATGAACCAAATGACTTGTAATATACTTGTAGCACTAATAATCTACCTCCCTATATATCAAAGTGGCTTTCTCCTTCTTTATTACCTTGTGATCACACTATTCCTCTCATTTATGAGATCAATGATTTCCCTCCTCCATGTAATACTTAGGAACCTTCTTTCGTATAAGATTCCTTTACCTACAATGATTTTGGAGTGACCAAATTATTCCAAGATCTTTTAATCATGTCTCCACATAAGTTCAATAACATTAGAATTTCACCTTCTGAAACCCCCCCTAAATCTCAAGTATGTACCATTTATTCATCCTATGATGATAACTACATCATGGCCCAAGCTCAATCTTGAGACTGGGATGTCCAACATTATTAGAAAACTTTAGCTCAAATACATGATTTCAATTAAGATGTTCACACCATTTCCACATATTCTGAATTAGCTCCCAAAGGTCATGTACTCTTATTAATTATCCACTTCTTGATACTCCTTGGGTAGTAGAATAACTCGTACCTTTCAACCCTTCAAAACTTCTTAGATCTTTTGTATCACCTACAAATCCCATCATTACATCTGATTCTTCCCTCGTCAAAGAAACTAATGATATACAAATTCCATCCAATCCATCTACTCCTCCCACTCTCAAGATTACATTAGATGCCAAGGCCATAGATGTATGTCATATACACTCAGAATATGATGACCATGGTAATAAAATTCTTGATCTTGAAGTAGATGTTGAGTATTATGGTGCTCTTCCCACTTTGTCTAGTGATAAAGATATTCTTGAATTACTTCATGCCTAAGAACCTCAACTTCCTCGACATCATCACAAACTTGGGAAGTTCAAAAACAAATCCCCTTGTTTCAATAACTTTATTACTAGCATCAATCCTAAAGCTAATCCAATTTATTCTTTACCTATTACACCATACCACTTCCAAGATGGCAATGTTATGCTTATCAAAGAAACTACTCGCATTGAATATGGTAATCCATCATGCCCTCAAACTATTACCATCTCTCATGAACTTTCACCTACTAAACATGCTAACTTTAGTTTATTTTTCAATAAATATAATTAGATATTTTCTTGGTCCTATGAGGACATGCCTGATATTGAACATAGCATTGTGGTGCACAATGTCATCACTTATTGATATCAAACCTGTGTGTCAAATGCAACAAAAATTTCCACCCAAGGTTTCTACATCATGTCACAAAGAAATGATCAAACTTCTTGATGCTAAATTTATCAAACTAGTGGACTATTCTGAATGGATTTCTAATATAGTCCATGCTTGGAAAAAAGTTACCATGGTCATTCGCATTTGCATTGATTTCCATAATCTCAATCTTGCTTATCCCAAGGACAATTTCCCTCTACCTTCAATAGATGCCATTATCAATTACATAGCTAGTTATGAAATGTTGTCTCTTATGGATGGCTTTTTGGGCTATAACCAAATTCACATTACCCTTGAAGATCAACATAAAACCAAAATCACCATGGAATGGGGCACCTATTGCTATGTTAAAATGCCCTTCAGAGTCAAAAATGTCAAAGTTCTTTATCAATGAGTAATGACTCATATCTTTCATGATCTTATCCACAAAATTGTAGAAACCTATGTGGATGATTTGATTACTAAGTCTAAATGTTTGAAGACTTAGTTTTTTGATCTTGTCATCATCTTTGACTGCCATCTTAAATACAAAGTTAGACTAAATCCTTACAAATGTGTCTTCAGTGTCACATTCAATAAACTATTAAGATTCTTAGTCTCTCTTCAAGGCATCAACATGCCCATACCTTGATCCATTATGGACATTAGTACTTATCTCGATAAACTTGTGGTAATTAGATGATTCATCCCCAAAATGGCTTACCGTATCAACTCCATCAATTCTCTTTTGAAGAAAGATAATTATCTAGAATGGATGGACCCTTGTCAAAAATCATTTGATAATATGAAAGAATCATTGCTTCATTGACCTACACTTCATCATTTTTCAAATGATTGGCCTTTGATCCTCTATACTTATTCCACATCCATATTAGTTGGGGCAATGCTCACCCAATAAGATGATATTGGAAGAGAGTATGCCATCTATTACATCAACCAAGGCCTCATTGATTATGAGAAACATTACACAAAATTCAAACGTGATTGCTTCTCCATGTATTTTATAGTTGAAAAAATTTGACATTATATGTTTTATCAGACCACTTATGTTATCATTCATTTTGATCCCCTTTATCACTTCTTCTCCAAAGCCTTTCTTTCTGAAGATAGAATTGGCAAGTGGATGGTTGTTCACATGGAATTTGATCTTTGAATTATTACTCAAAAAGTTATCAAAGGACAAATCATCATTGATCAATTTGTTGCTGCTCCTATGCCCGCTACTGATCACCTTTGAGATAGTCTTCCTGATGACAATATTCTCTATATTGAAGGTCTCAATCAAGCCATATCCCTTAAAGATTACTTACATAACTTCATTATTGATCTTGAAGCAAGTAATCTCGATGAAACCACTCTTCTCCCTGATACTTCTAAACCGAAAGTAGTCATCGAATAACTTCTTGAAATTAATGCCGATTTACATGAGGATACTTCGACCCTTCATTTTAATGGTGTTAAATGCCTTCAAGGAGCTAGGGCAGGTTGTATTCTTATACATCCTCTTGGAAAAATCATCCCTTTAGATTTGTTCTTAACATTTGACATCACTAACAATATGGCCAATTACAAAGCTTTAATCTTAGGCATTAGAGTTGCTCTTGATTTAGATATCCCATACCTACATGCTTTAGGTGATTCTTAGCTCATTTGCCACCAAGTCAATAATGACTACCAATGCAAAAGTGAGAATATCATTTATTATCATAAAATTATAACTACTCTCACCAAATATTTCATTTCTTTCACCATTGAGCCTATCCCTCGAGATCAAAATTCTATTCTTGACTCCCTTGTTTCTTTAGCATCTCTTTTTCATTTGCACCAAGTTCTCACCAATCCCACTTTTCTTATCCAAATAAGAAAATATCCATCCTCTATTCAACCACACAATTCACTAATCTACCACATTGAGGTTTTCACTATTAGATAAAGCCCATGGTATAAAGACATCATTCAGTTTTTAGAACATCAAACCTATTCTCCCAACCTAGATTCTCATGAAAAGACTCACATTCACAAACAAATTTTTAAACATGTATTTCGATATAACATCGTATATTATCATAATGTTGAGGGTACCTTGCTCTGTTATGTTATGAAAGATGAGGTCCTTCCTCTTTTTGAACAAGCACATGGGGTCATTTACGATGGCCACTGTAGCAAACATGCTACAACCCACAAATGCCTATGCATGGGATACTTTTGGCCCACTCTTGAAAATAATGCCATCAATTTTTTTAAAAAGTGAACTCATTTCTAGATTCATGATAATTTAATTCATTCACCTCTAGCCAAGATTCAAACCGTTGAATCTCCCTAGCCATTCCCCATGTGGGGATTAGATCTCATAGGCAAATTACCTCGATCTTAAGATGGGCATATCTTTATAATCACAGCCATAGAATATTTCACCAAATAGGTCAAAGTTATGCCCCTTGTTAATGTCACTAGTACCACCATCTCCAAATTCATCCTCAATCAAATCATCTACCACTTTGGTGTCCCTCATACCGTCATTTCAGATAATAGTGCTAATTTCAAAAATAAAGACGTCAAACAACTTTGTGCTAAATTTAAAATCAATCACAAGTTTTCCACACCCTATCATCCACAATTTAATGGCCAAGCCTAGGCCACCAATACAATTCTCCAAAAGATAATTCTTGAAACCCGCATGGATTGGCACCTTCATCTTTATCCTGCTCTTTGGGCCTTTCGCATTAGCATACGTACTGCCACTAGGGTAACATCGTTCTCCCTAGTCTATGGTTCTGAGTCAATCCTTCCATTAGAAGTTGAGCTTCTTTCTCTCTATATATCTCTTCATGGTATCATACCTGATGAATAATTACATGAATCTCATCTTCATGCTCTCGATATTCTTGATGAGCATCATCTTTTTACTTTATAATATAATTGTCAATATAAGGCTCATATTGCCAAATAACATAACAAACGAGTTAATGTTCACACATTTAACATTGGCATTTTGGTCCTTAAATTAGACTACACTCATGATAAACAAGGTAAATACACCCAAAAATGGTGGGGCCCTTATTTAGTCAAAGATATTCTTGGTCCAAGTACCTACCGCTTTCAAACTAATGAAGGCCATATTTTCAAAGAGCCCACTAACATGCAATTCCTCAAAAAGTACTTTGATTAAATCCTTCCCTTTTTTTAATACTTTCTATATGCTATCTATCTAACACGTTTTATAGGATACCTACACGGATCTCACCCCTTGCAGCAATTCTATCTTTTCACATACCTTAGTCCTTTTTTGGTCTTTTGGTTTCCCTTTTTCTTATGAGTTGCATTGTAAAACTATGGATAAGACCTGGTCTTCCTCATGATGTACTTTTATCCTCTTTGTTTTCATATTTTTAACACACTTTTTGGCACCCCTTGGGTTTCTTTTTGTGAGTTATAGTTTAAAGCCATGGATAACACCTAGTTTTCCTCACAAATACCATCTTTTTCTTATCCCATTTTTCTAATACTTTTTGGCACCCTCGTGGGTTTCTCTTTTATGAATTGTAGTGTAAGACCATGGATAGGACCTGGCCTTCCTCATAAAATCACAATCTTGTAATTTTTTTTTCTAGAATATGTTTTGTAATGGTTATGAGTTATTGATCCTTCATTCTCAGCTTTAGCTTTTGCTTCTTTTATACATAAAATTTGCATAACAACCTGTGTTAGCATGTTTTCCTACATTTCCCTCTTTCTTATGATAAAGAATCACGCTTTACTATCATTGTATCCCTTTTTCACTCTCTATCACATTATTTATGATTTGAAGTAATTCAAATTGTTTCATGTTTCATTCCTCTTGATTTCCTTTCCTTTCACTCCACATTGGATAAAACAAGGTTGAAGTCAAGATAATGCTTTCTATTTCACCTAATATTATGAAACTCTTATACACCATGCTCTCCAAGTTTTCTCTCTTAACAGCCAAGTCTCAAGTATTCAAATGAAAGTCATCTTTAACACCCATGTTTGATTTTCCAAATCTATATGGAGAAGAAATAGAAAAAAGCCATCAAAAAAGTTAAAAGCCAATAATTTGAAACAAAAGGCAATGATATATAAAAGGCAACATATGAATTTTAAAATTCAAAATCACACCAAAAGACATGATTAGAAGCACGTATCATATCTCCAATCGAAGCTCAAACTCTATCATTAGCCTCACAATAGATTCAAGGTACATTAAGGTGTAGTAGGCCAATAGATTGGAATAGGATAATTCAATAAAATCTATGGTGCTACCTGATTTCTCACACAAGTACTCAATCTTCATAGTAGACCGATGGTTCTGTAAGTGATCCCGAGGAACGGGGAACACATTATGGGAAGGTAGGTCCATTTTAGTTTTCATGCATACAACCTTCATGGGATGATCTACATACTTCATTTGTTGACCTAAGACTTGTGTGGCTAAGAAAAGTCCTTCAAAGTCCTTAAGGTCTAAAGTCCTCTTGTTTTGACAAACCTAATTTGAGTGTCTTGAATTTGATAAAGAGTTCCTCTACCTTGGTTTTTTCTTCATTCTCCCCTCCACCCATTTCATTTCCCCCATGATAGGCAAATTGTGATTCCAAATATGTTCTCCCTTCTTCTATACTTCCTTCTTCTTCATATCTTAAAAGCATACTAACGCTGACTTTATTTCAATTTTATCTAACCTTATAACAAAACACTATGTTTAAACAACTATGGATTGTTTTATTTACACCATGACTCTACATTTCTAGATATGCCTCGATTTCTTTTTACCATTTGTCATTTTTGTACCACCCTTTTTATGGACACCTGAGTCCATTTCTACTTTCATGTACTTTTTCCATTATTGAGTTAGGTCGTCTTGTTACTTCTCACTAACCAATGTTGTTTCCTCTTTTATGCACCTTTTTCCATTGATGATTAAGGATTGTTACTGCTCACTCATAAATATTGTTTTACCATTTTGCCTACCCATACTTGTTTAAATAAGGATTGTTACTACTTGTACATTGATGTTTACTTACCATCTTTTTTCACATGTATCCTTAGTTTGACTTGGTGAGTTTGCCTTTCTTACTTAAGGTTTGCTTGTTTGAGTTTCTTGCTCTTTAGTAGCCTTGGCTTTTCGGTTATATGATTTAGTCTAAATTTTGTCTTGATCATTTGGTCCAACATAGCACTTGTCACCCTAGACTGCCAAATTCCAAGTACATCCCATCTACATAGCACCAGTTATCTTGGTTTTCCTACATTTATTTATTTTTGCTCCTTAGATTTGTATTATGGGGTTTGTCAAAAGCAGTTTTTGTGCCCTTCACCATCAAAATTGTAAACACAATAGATAACCATCCAGCGATAAAGGTAAGTCAAGGTGTGCATTACATTTATTTTTCAATTATTTCCCTTTGTCATTTAATTTTAGTTATTTTATGCTTTAAAACAATTTAACTTTTTTTAGCCTCAACATTATGTGTTACTATGCTCTTTATCGAAGCACCATCCCTTGTTGTACTTGAGTGACACATGATGAGCTTCGAGTGGGGCATATTTATATACATAATATTTTTAAACTTTATCAATTATTGATGCTTTCTATATTGTAAGAACCCATAGAGTCTCAATCTCTCTGAGTGCATGCCCTAAGGGGTGCATTGAGAAAGGGGTGGGCACACCATTAATGATTCGTAGGATTGTTGTCCCTTATTACCACTTGTTATCAATCCAACCAACTCTTAAAAATATTTCCCTAAGATTTAAATTCTTTTCTGCACACTCCTCTAATCATTTTCCACCTTCATTATCCCTTTTCCTTACCTAAACCTCTTGTTGACAGTTTACACGACTATGTCAATTGTGTCAACCTTGTACTCTTATTGTCAAAACTTATTTAGGGTCTAGGTCAGCTCTTGGCCAACCCAGTCCATGACCTAATGAGTTTTTGTCAATAATGATACTAGATCGACTGGGTCGACCCTGTCGGCCAAAGCTTTTAGAAGGGTTTAGGGTTAAATTCACCTATATAAACACATCCATTTCACCATTTCTAAAAATAAGGCAAGATATATTATTCATTTTTGCTTCTTTATAATTTGTTCTTCCACCATTTTACTTGAGGAGTCTTAGCTTAGGGTTTCTACTTGGAGAAGAACCTATTCTTATGGAGAAGTCTTGGATGTTTTAGCCATTCTTAGTAATCCTTACAAATCATAACAACCATTTTCAAAGAACCTTTGGTGAAGGGAGAGATTGAGTCTCGATGGGTTCATCTTCCAGGTAAGTATCTCTAACTTTGCTCCTCTCTTTAATAGATAAAAGTAGCATAAGTAATGGCTTTTGAATAATGTTATTCTTCCTCTCTATGCATTAGGGTTTTACCTATACATAGCTTAACTAAGATTCTCTTATGCATGTTTACTTTCATTTGTTCACTAACCCCCACTTTGTGCCACAAGCTTTGGTGAGCACTAGATTAGATTTCTTTGCTTTACTTGTTATTAGTATAGTGAATATAAAAACATATGACCTAGTTAGGGTTATTGCGTGATTTTGCTTGACTTGAGGATTTGGAACCCTCCTTAGTGATATTATATATGGTAAGAGATCCCCTCATTAGGCTTAGAAGATCCATATTGGTCATGTTCCTAATTATCTAATGTATCCCTAATCGAAAGTGTAAGTAGGATATATCTTCTCTGAGTTATGATTGATTTGTGGATCTGATGCATTTTTGATTGCATATAGTAGGTTATGTAAGAATAATTGGATTACCCTAAAGAGGTGTAGTATTATATGGAGGTGTAGAAGGATAGTAAGAGCACTAACCTCACCACTTGATGTTGAAGTTGAGCCTCCAATAATCAGATTATAAACATTCAAAATATCATTAGTAACATTCTCAGGTGTATATTACTTAACCAAAGCTTTATTTTGAATTTAATTTAAAAAACATAAGTTATAAAGACTCAAGATGCTTTAAAATTAAGTCTATAAAGTAAAAAATTCTATGAGATCATTTGGATCAACATCATCAAAATCTTGTGCATCATCACAGGTATTATACTCATCATAATAGTCATCATCATCAAAATTTGCATTGTCATTCAGATTTGCATTATCATCAATCAAAGAAGAAGAAAGAATATCATTAACATTTGTCATTTTTTATTTCAAATAAGCATGAGTAGCAAGTAAAAATAATAATCAAAGGATAAGTAGCACCACTCAATATAACACTTTGCCTGGTAGTGTTTTTAGATACAATCTTATTAAAGGGCATAAGATGTAAATATGAGAAACATTAAGAAAGATAGGGTTGATGATAAATCAACGTGGAAAACACTTAAATCAAAAAATTAGTTATGACAAGTGGAAAATAATAAATCAGACCCTAGAGGGATGAAGAACTAGGAAACTTAAGGTTGAGTATGTTCAAATAATAAAGAGGTTCACCAATGTTTTTTACCAAATAGTGACATTATGGATAAATGACACTATGAGTTAGTAATATTATAGTGCACAAGGAAGACCTATTTATATACAATAACTACAAGTCTTAAATATTATTTAGTGTTAATTATAGTTGACCAATAATGTAATGAAATGATTAAATAAATAATGGAAAGGATAAATAAGGAAAGAATATTGAAACAAACATACTTGGGTGCTGTAGCTGAATTATGGGATTGGGAACAAATTCTAGAACTGGTATAGATGCTTATACAATAAGATTGCAATATACAAGTGGATCAGAATAAGTAGAGGATCAATTGTGTTCTAGTCATAATTGGTAGGTGGTCATTTTTTTTCTATTGATTGTGTCTTCTATGGTCAATTATGTCTATTTTTTTATGGGCATGTAATTTTTTGAACAAGTGCATAAATTAATGTTGATATGGATTTTGGCTTCAATTTACTAATTTTTCATGAAGAAATGTTTTTTTTAATTATCCTTTGATCTTGACCTAATATTCAACAAATTTATACTTAAAAGATTATGTGCAACTTAATTAGCCCAAGAAACATGTTCAAGAGTTATAAATACATACCCTGCATGTTTGAAATAAGGGCCTTATGTAGTTCTAGTGCTTTATGAGTGAATTTTTACCTAATGAGAGACAGGACTTCAATTTCTCTCCTTAGATAATCAAATATAAGTCTATGCTTCACTATGACCTTTTTTGGCAAAATAATTGTATTAATGATGATGAAATTTATGTTCAATATGTTGACTATTTGGATAAATGTGCAGTATTCTTAAAATGGTTGATGTTGTGTGCTTGAAAATAGCTTTTAGGAGATATCTAATGTGTGTGTTGATACGATAATATGTGAAATGACTAAGGATGAAATTTTATATAGGGGCTCCTTATGACACTTTGAACATAGGTCAACCCTATAAGATATTGATAATAAGAAGTTAAGTTGTAGAGAATCAGGGCAAAGCATAATGGATCCATAAAATCTAGTTTGTATTTCACTTATATCTCATCCTCTATATTTTTTCATGTATACTTTAACTTATGTTTTAGAATACATGATCCTTAAAAATTGATATTGTCTTGATATCATTGGTTTTTTATGTTTTGATGTTTATTGTGTCTTGATTGTTTTGATTGTTGGTTATATTTTTCACTTCCCTCCAAAAATAATATGTTACATTTCATATCTCAAATTTCATTTATATTTACTTTGTTCAAAGTTGTATTTTTTAATACTAATTTGCTTGTGTTTATTTTATTTTTTTGTCTGCTTTGCCTTTTTCGTTAAAATTCGTAATAAATTCTTAATGATGAATGAACATTTTTGTTCCAAATGTTAGTAATTAAATGCATTTTGATAGAGGGAATGGGTGAGTATGGATTCTATTTTGTCTTCTTTTAGCCCCTTGTTTTTTATCATTTTAGTTTTGTTTGTGCATGATTTATTACAAATTCTTTTTTCTTTTTACATTAATTGAAGTGTTTATCATGTGCTTGTTATAAGATGAAATGAGGCTCTAGTATGTTTGTTATATTATGTTTTTCTTTATCTTAATAACACTGATTATAAAAATATTGTATACATTGTATTGTATTAGTTTAAACACATTTTGACATCTTAATAATCACTCACACACACACACACACACACACACACACACACACACACACACACACACACACACACACACACACAATCAAAACACAAAATATGTTAGTTATCCATGGGCTATAACATGACACAGGGGGCACATGACCCATGAAACTCGTGTATCATGTGTATGGGAATAACTCTCTCACATTTCCTCTCTATTCTATGGGGAAACAAACATTTAAAATATGAGAGTTTGTGTTCTAGTGTGTGTCCCAGTCCTAGACCTTCGTCTCAAGGCACCTCATTATTTATATCTTGAAATCATTTTATATCATCTATATACTTATAATGCAGTTTCAAAAACTCAATGAATGTACTCTTGCAAAATATCTTACTCGTAGGAGGGGGCATCCTTGCCTCATAGCTTTGTCTATCTCCCTCCTCACCTTATGTAGCTAGTGATGCTTTGAATTGAGATTTACATTTTTTTTTTAACTTATTTGAGCCCTGTACTCAACAAATACACCCTTGAAAATTGATGGTGTGATTCCCTAACCTTATTGATTTAATAAAATGAGGTGGCATGCTTTTTTACTTTGAAGTTACCTCATTCAATCATAATTAGAATATCTTCTAACATGTCTTGAGTTAATTCATGTATCATGGTCTCAATAATGATTACCACCATAACTATTTTACATCAATAAATTATTAACAATGAACTTCCACTAAGTTTGTTTGACCTACTCACCTTGGCCTCCTAATTGATATCTTGCATCCCATGTCACTTAGATCAGATAAACCACAACTAGTTCCTCCTTTGTTCCCTTTCTTTTTGAATCATCAGGATCATGTCCATAGTTCCATTCCTATGGATAGTATTCCTCCTCATGATAGTCCTTGTCTCCCTTTAGTTGGAGGAGGGATGTTGGGTGAACATTGTTCCACCATGTCCTCCATCCCTATGTTGTTCCTACATCATCAACCTCAAATTTTGGTTTTCTCTCTTCTCTTCCTCATCATTTATGAGTCTCTACACTTAAAACCTATGAGATGCTAGCTCTCCATCCCATGGGACCATCACCATGTCATGTTCTAAATATTATTGATTTGGATCACACTTTGTGTCAACCCATACTATATTAGTACTCTCTCATATTGAAACCTCTCGATGGTGTCTAGAAATTGACATTATTACCATATGTTCTACCTAATCTACCATATTTGTGTGGCATCCTCAGCTTAGACAAAATTATATTGATATGTTTTCCAGGTGATTTTTATCTCCCTAATGTAATACATAACTTTCTTCTAGTGCATAAAAGCGTTACCATCTCTTCTATCCCATTAGAACCCATTTCCCAACCTTTGGTTTCTCTCTATCATGTGATAAAATGGGTAGGTCAATAATCCTAGTCACTTATAGGTTTTCATATGCCCAACATTGTAGTAATGTCCGAACTAAAATACCTAAAGTGTGTGCCTCATACACAAATATATAAAATTTTCTATATAAATGAGCAACCATGCAACATCTCCAACACTATGCAATATGTTTCTCCCCCATGTCATGCACTATGTGACATAGGTTGTATAAGAAAGACACACCACCTATGTTGACTACAGTGAGGTAGCACAAAAATATCACCATGTACTTATAGAACTATATTATGTCTCCCTAAATAATGCAATAGAATCCATCCCCATGTACTAGGATCTCTATCTCTCACCATGCAATACTCATGTGCTAATTGTTTCTTAGCCTCATTAGGTCACTCCATTGTAACTTGTCTCCATCTAATAATAATTTTTAATATCCTATAGACATACTCTAATGGTCACTATAATTTCCCATATTTTTAGAAGCTAAAATTTATTTGTGTCATTATTCAACCTGTAGGCCAAAGTCGTGAGCATAGAATTTTCAAAGCATTGCAAACATGGAAAATAACTCACCACTTTGGCCTAAGTGAATCATGTCCAAATAGATCACCACCTAAAAGTCTAAGCTAATCATATCCATATGTTTCCACCTAGTTATCTCTAACACAAGTTCATATATTTTCTTTAGTGTGGTACCATGTAGAAATCCCATGTGTGTGGCACCCCATATCATAGTAAATAGAGGATTAAAAAACATTACTTTTCTAAAGATTTAAATATTTAGTATCAGTTTTTTTTTGAATTTACAAGTATAGAAAATCAAAATTTATAGAAAATGTTTGGACCATATAGATTCTAACCAAAACCTTATGGATGATTACTAGAATTATATAAATCATGTCATGACCATGCAATGCTTTTAAGGAGAATACAAGTCCCAGACTATGTCAAAACATTCCTCTCTATTAGATGCACACTTTTCTAAAAAATAGAAAAAATAAAAAATAAAATCATGCTCAGAAAGACTTACTAGACTCGACTCATGGGCTAATGTTGTGGCAATCCTCATGTGATCTAATCGGTGTGCCAAAAAAGCTCATCAATTTATCATTGTAAAATTCGCTCAAAACTTTGTTTGTAAAAGTATAAAGTAAGAGTGAAGTGAGTTTTTATTTTCACTTTCATTTTATATATGTTGGTGTAAAACCCTAGATTTTCATTATTATTCATTTTATATTACTTGACATGCTTTATCAAATTGTAAATGACATGATACAATTTATTTAGTATATTGATTCATGATGCCACAGGCTAATATCTAATAAGTAGTTTTTCAAAGTTATCAATAAATTTTCCCAATTTATTTTACAATGTTATATATTTATCAATGATATATGATGTTTTGTAGCATTACCTCACAAGGGAAATATTATTATTTTACTCAATATTTGATTTTTCTATTTCATGTGCTCTCCTGGAATCTCGATGACAGAGATTGGAGGCTCGAGACTAACATGGGTTACTCAATGTTTCTTTGACTATAACCTATGTTTTAGTATACATGATTATTCATGATGATAGAGATTGGAGGCTCGAGACTAACAAGGTGCTTAACTTCAATTTTTGGTGAGGAAGACTTCATTCAGATTGTATTCAAGATTACACTCAAAATGTATTCAAATCATATTCTGATTTTATTAGACTTAGCTCCATCATCAAACAATGATTTATTTTCACTTTATTTTTCTTGGTACTTATTGTAATTATTAAGAACTCACCCATGTGTGTGTATAAATATAAGAATATTTTTATAGGCTCCCAAGTGCATAGTATTTTGTTTCGGAGATCCAAGTGTGCGTTTATATCCTTTTTCTACTTTGAAATGCTTACTTGCATGCACTTAAATATAGACACCTAAAAAAGACCACAAGGAATTTATTAATCTTAAATTACATGGTATTAATGTACTTATATATTTATCTATAATTCATCCAAATTAGGCATTTATTGAGTATTATCATGCCCGCCCATTTCTTCTCATCCCCCAAACTCGTCTCTCTTTCTAAGCTTCTTGGGCTTTGTGTTTGTAGTGCCCTCAGGTCTGTCTAGAGAGCCATCAGTAATCCTAGGGGGATTTTTTTGGTATTTGTGAGGTTGGGATGCACCGGTACCCTTTTCTCGATCTTTTTCACTTTTAGTTGTTTGATGTTGGTTTGCATGTAAATACGGTCTTGATTTGAATTTAGTTATCTATAAATATACAAGCATTGTAATTCATTTAGACCTAGAAATTACATAGGAGATTATTAACATTCTACTCAACACTCAAAGGATTTCTAGAGAGAACAAACAATAATTAGAGCTTTTACCCTTTTTTGAAGTTAGTATTTCTTTGAATTAATTATCATTTATGCAATTTACTACTTTTCAATATATTTCTATAGTGTGGTTTCTGCATTATAGGCCTCATAATTTAATATTGTTTTAAAGCCCTATTAACCCTCAACACATATCCCTAAATTTCACTTTATTTTCCTTAATCTTCAAATATCACCTCCTTTCTAGTGCAAGGAGAAAAAACTTGTTTTTCAAGTTACAAGTGTCACAACATGAAGATCAAAGCAAGGAAACATGAGATCAAGAACAAGTAAACATATATGTGTATTTATTTTTGGACATGTATGTCATGTGTCTGAAGCTTCCCTGACGCCTTGTACCTATCCAAAGCACCCCAACATTATGTACACCTATCTCTAATTAAGTTTTAGCTTTTTTAGCAAATTTTATAGCAAAGGTTAAAACGATTTTCCAATTTCAAATTTAAGCCACTATAGACAAATACTGATTTATTAAAGATAAGTACCAAACCCCTACATAGATGCCTTATTGTTAAATTTGAAAATATTAATGACAAATTATTAGTACCTACCATGGTACTATAGGAATCAACTAGATAATAATTTTGGTCAACAAACAAATCATAATTGAGTATTTTTTATCGATTGTGAAGTTTCTAATGTTCATATTCAATTTTAACATTTTTTTATCACAAAAAATCTAAAGAATAATTTATTCAATCTCCCATTGTTTAGAGGGAGCTGATATGACAATTTTTACATGTTATTACATTACATCATTTTTTTATTTTTTTAAACAAAAATCCCCAAAATGTCATTTTTACAATACATTAATTAATAATATTTAATATTGACAATTACTAATTCTAAAATTGATAACAAGTCCATTTAATAATCTTTCTTAATTAGTGTTGTCCATAATAGTTTTGACATAGACATATTTAATAGTTTGTCAAAGGTGTCAAAATGACATCATGGAATATTGAGTGTAGCTATATAACTATATGCCCACACTTACAAGCACTACCTTGCTATCTAACTTACTTTATCTAATGAGGTTCAAATACCAAGATAGACATAACATGCCATACACTGTGTTTGTTCATATCCAATTTAAAAAGCCATGAGAATTTAGTCTTTCAAATGATTTCAAATGGAGCTCCAACTCTTTTTCAAACAAAAAATAGTCATTGAAATAAATTAGTGTACCAATTTGTTACTTATTTTTGCTCAAAATATTATTTTCCTTTACAAAAATAATCTATGCATACCTATTTATATTTTTATTGTGGTAAGTAGCATGGGTTTATTTTTACCATGAAAGATCAAAATTAATAAAATCCTTCAATTAAAACTCAAAATAATCAAGAGGGAGGAAGAGGAGAATCACTCTACTAGCGTTTCATGGTTTATGTTTTCTTGTCTGTATCCTTTACCCATCTTGTTCATATCACTAGGCCCATGGGATTTTCTAAGACTGAAATGCATTAAATTTACTCGGTCCACTACCCTTTGGGTGGGCATGCCCTATATTTATGGATTCTCTATGCTCTACTACATCTGTTGATGTAGGAGTCAGAGCTAATGGTGCCCAAGTAAACTCAAAATTTTGTTCTAAAATTCTATGCCGAAGTAATCCCTCAACTCCCCCCCACTCTAGAAGTAAGTATTCTTGCTGCTATTGTTGAACAATGTTGCAAGTGGTATGAAAATTGCTCTATCATTACTTATTTCATTGGTTGTATCCCCTCGAAGTATTACCTCCATAACTAGATTTGTAACCCTTGGGAGCCATTAGGTGTCCATGTCTCTTGAATTTGAAACCTTACCAAAGGTTTTTTCTTACTTACCTTTAAGGATCCCTTTGAGAGACATTTGATTCTTGTGAATTATAATTTTTTGTTCCCCTGCAACCAACTTATGATTTTATTTACTTGGTCCCATGATTTTAAAGTTTTTGATAATGCCACAATTCATGTTCCTATCTGGGTTGGGTTTCCAAGTCTACTAGTTTACCTCTAGGATTTTATACCCCAAATCATTGTTCCCATAGGATGCATGGTTACTATTGAACCATGTAGGTGGTTATCCCCTCGGCTTAACAAGTGAGTCTATGTGCAGGTTGACCTCTCCAAAGAGCTAAATGAGTTCATCAAAATCCAAGTCATGGAGACCTGGTGGTCATAAAAGGTTGTTTGTTTAAACCTTCCCAACACTTGTTGTTGTCAAGTTTTGGACCACTGCATCAAGGATTGTCCTCATGTGAGTTATTACAAGCCTCCTAAGCTGCTTCCTTAGATTGAGAAGCCCAAATTGATAGACCAAGGTGATGGTTGGACCACAATTCCCCTTAAATGGTCATCAAGACCTAAGCTACAAAGCACACCCTAAACACTACCTTGGGAGGATTCTCCTCCAGTTATCTAGCTTCTTAGAATATCAATATGCCTATTTCTAAGGTTCTCTTAACTAATGGCTTATTCTCCCCTATGGTCTCATAGCCCATCTCATGGGGGCGTAAACTTTCCTTGGGAGGAACATAATGTCAAACACCGTGTCATTGCAGTCGATGAAATTTCATGCCCTCACCAACACAACAAATTTACATCATTAACATATTTTGAGGATGGGCAAGGGGAGATTCAAATGAACGACCCTTCCCTATGAATGTAATATCATAAAATGTTAGGGGTCTTATAGAGTTTACTTGAAAATAATCTATGCATGTTACTTGTCAATAGATTGGTTTTCCATATATTATATCTACAAGAAGTTAAAGTATCTAGCTTTCTCCTCCAGAAGTCCTTGTGAAGCATTTGGATTGATGCCACCCAGATCACCACCTTGCATGAGGTAGGATGTGGCAACACTTGTATTTAAGTTACCCCTAAGGTCTCCCCTAACATCATTTCCATGGGGAGGACCCATTATTATTGGGTAGTTTTGATTATTATTGACATTGATGGCCATTCATTTGGCATTTTCAACATCTATTGTCTTAATGATGGCCCTGATTGCTCCATGTTTTGGTGATCTTTAGTAGATAGATTGCTTACTACCGCAAGGCTTATATGCGATAACTTCAGTATGATTGAACACCCCTAAAACAAGGATGTGGCCCTCCCTATATGTTGGTGTGTTGGTGAATGCGAGGCTTAATATCATTTCAAAAATAAATGAGGGCTGGTAGACCCTCTCCTCGGATGATGGATAATTAACCCCATATCTTGGTTTACGTGGTCCAACTACCAATTTGGGGATCACTACATGCTCAAATAGATCGATTACTTAATGATGTCAAAGCAAAATCTTTTTTCCTTTTCTAGTATTGATGGCTAGCCTATCAACATCCACTCAGGTATTATTTATCAAACCATTTGCCCATTTCATATAAAGTGGAATGGAACTTTGAGCAGTACAATGTGCCATGTAATCAATTTATTCTCAATACTTCCATGTTGAGTCATGTTCGTACCATTTGAATCATCTAATGGATCTAGAACATGGCCCCACATCCCCCATATACCATCATATGGATTGAGTGGTGGAATGAGGCCATTCTACGTATGACCTCCTTCCTTTGCCATCATGGTAAACATGTCACCTGAATTCCTAAGTTCTCAGAGGAGGCCACACTCAATGAGTTCAAATAGGTCTCTACCTCACTCAAGATTGATCCTTTCAATGTTTATTTATAGTAGTTGTATGCTTCCCTCAAACACCACCTTGAGGTGGAAGATAGCTATGTGACTAGAGGTGCCCAACTCCATGCTCGACTGCATTAGCTCAAAATTGGTGACAAAGCCTCCAAGGAGTTCTTTAAAGTGTTAAAATCCAAGCAAGATTGTGGGAAAATTAAGGCCATTCAAATGGCTCAATCCCAACTTACCTCCCACTATGATATCTCATTGGCCTTTTTGGAGCATTATAAGCTAGTTTTCCAAGCCGAACCTTTCATGGTTGAGTGGTCCCAAGCTCTTCAGAATTGCCTTGATGTAGTGCCTCACAAGCTCAAACTAGTAGACCAATAACTTTGTGATGCCCCACTCACCTTGTAGGAGCTTACAAAGGTTTTGAAATATATGAGCAATGACAAATCCCCCAGCCTCAATGGCTTCCCTTACAAAATTTACAAAGCTACTTGGGAGTTTACTTGTCTTGACTTGATGCAAGTCTATAAAGAATCCTTACGAAATCAGTCTCTTGGACTCATGACTAATCAATGAAATATAATATTCATTCCCAAAGCTAGAGATCTTGAGCTTATTACTAGTTGGAGGCTGATAACTTTGCTTAATGTCTCTTACAAGATTCTTGCCAAAGCCCTCACTAACTGCATTCGACTCATCCTACCTACCATTGTTAGACCAAAGCAAACATGATTTATTAGAGGGTGATATATTTTGGATAATCTTATTGTAGTCTGAGAGGGCATGACTCAGGCCTGCTCCTCTCTTCAGAGAACTATTTTTCTTAAATTGGACTTTGAAATGGCTTATGACAAGATCGAGTGGTAATTCATTCTTTCCATGTTCAAGCCTCTTAGCTTTGGCCCCTATTTCATTTAGCAGTGCACACTTTGTTTCATGATGCCTTGGCCTGCCTCACTATCAATGGGTTTCAAACTATAGGGATTGAGCTCTAACGATCTATTTTCCAAGGTTGTCCCCTTACTCCAGTGCTTTATGTGTTATCCATTGAATCCATGGGTTACCTCTTGGATTCTAAGGCTTCTCAAGGGCTCATTCATGGAATTGTTTTACCCAAACGTACCTCTTAACTCATCAATGGCCACTTTACAGATGACACCTTCCTCATGAATGAAGAATAATATGCCACTTTTAATGAAGTTATTCAATTCCTTGACATCTTTTGTCTGGCTTCTATCTCTAACCTTCAATGGAGGAAAACCAAGTTTTTTTGTCAAAGCATGATGCTTATGCTTAAGTGGCTTAGGAAGTTTAATTGGTAGTGGATTTCTTAGGGGGAACAATTCTAGTTCTTGGGAATCCCCTTCACATTTGATAGTTTGTCGACCAAGCTTTGGTAATATGTCCTCAACAAGATTGAAAGGAAGATTATGTATTGGATCACCAAGCCCCTATCTCTAGTGGGTGAGTTCCATATTTACATCAAGATCTTGATTGCCACACATGTTTATTATTCCTCCTGCTAGGCTCCCTCCAAAGCCTCTTCTGATAGTCTAGCCAAGCTACTCAGAGATTTCCTCTAAGCCAATTCAAGGAGGGCTCGAGGATTTCATCAGGTGGCCTAGGACATTTGCTACCTGCCTCATGATAAAGGAGGCATGGGCATCATTGACACCTATTAACAATGTATGGCCCTATGTGCTAAATGGGTTATTCAAGCTATTAAGGGCAATGAATCCTAGAAAATTCTTCTTCAACATTGTACCTCTTCGAGCTCTCCCTATGGTAAAACTAGTTGGCAACATATTGGCTTTCAATCCCTCCTCATCACTATTGTGCCTATTAAGATTATTGGTTCTTTTGTAGTCAAAAGTATATGGAAGACTTTCAAGGCAGTGAAACCCCACTTGAAGTGGGTAGGGGATGGTTTTCACATAGGGTTATCTTTTAATGGCCATAGCTTATGGTGGTCTCCTATTCTCACTAATTCTTCCATTCCTTTGGCTAAATTACATGGTATAAAAGCTCTATGATTATTCCATAAAGGGATTCACACTATTCATGATTTGGTTACCTCCAAAGATTATATTCCTTGGCTTGATTTAAAAATCAAGTTTCAATCAAATAATGCAGACTTACCTTCCATCCTTCACATTCAAGAATTACTCCCTGATGTTAGGCTATATAAGCTCGGCCTGCAACCTCCTAAGGCATGGTGGAAAAACTAGATGTGGAATTGTGATACACACTTTAAAAACTACTCTCCCAAGGTTTTTTATCATGTGATGACTCCATTTTCTTTGGCTCTTGACAAGTTCAATAAGCATTGGGGCCTCCAATCCTCTCCCAGGACTTGGCTCACCCATCTAGATCGTGTGTGGCACCCACATTTGAAGCCCAAGTTGGCTCATTTATTATGGCATTTAATTTACCAAGGATTACCCCTCGGTGAGAGGCTGCTCCACCTCTACATTCCCTAGTCCTTTTATCCGACTTGCAAGCGACCAAAATATTTTAAACATCTCTTTTGGTTTTGTCCAGAAGCTATATCTACTTGGTGATGGATTCATTCATTATTCCAACCTTATCACTCTGAGCCTTTCTCTTGGCATCGAGCATTTTTGGGGGATTTTTCTAATTGGATAGCCTCTATTGCCTTTCTATAGCATTTTTTTCATGCTATCATCCTCTTTTAGCTTTGGAAAGCTAAGAATAATGTTATTTTTAATCATGAGGCTCATGGAATTTCATTTTTTGTTAATGAAAAAGTTATTGTTTTCCCATCAGTTTATTTGTAGATTCAAGCACAAGTTGAGAACATGACATTGGACCTATGCCACTTGTAGGAGCTCCTCTACCACTGAGGGAGTGCCCCTTGCATGATTAGTAGAGTTTTGTCAGACATCCTACCTTATTGTCCACTGCTACCTCCTCCCAAAAGGCATAGAAGTAGTAGCCAATCTCGAAGCAACAACCACTTTTCCCCTCACCCTCTCCTAGGGGGTGGTTGGAGTTCTCATGGCAAGTATGTTGTTGGTCCTTCACATCAGTCTCTAGTGAGTGTTATTGTTTATGTGCATCCCAATGATGGTTGGCCTATCATTATTCATGATGACCCCCTAGATGGTTGGAATATTTTTAAGATTCTTGATGTGGAACCCCTTGTTTGGTCGATGTTTCCCAAGGATGATCCTTTACATCTTCTTCTGGGATAACGGTTTATGCTTAATGTTTTGATGGTTGGTTTTTTGTAATTGCTTTTGTTGTGCCTTGGCTGATTGATTTTATTGTTTTGAGTTTTTATCCTCTGACATGGAGTTTGAGTCATGATTTATCCGACTACATTACTTTGTAACCTTTTGTAATTATATTTTTTATTTAATATAGTGTGAAGCATTCCAATAATAAAAAAATTGAGAGAAGTATGCTTGGATTTCAAATAATCAATTTATTATTTACATGTTTCTTTTAAATAAATTATATAGGATAAATAGATAAGATTCATAATTTTTAGTACTTGCCATGACATGATATTATAGGAATTAGTGGAAACAATAATCTTAGTCAACAAACAAATAAAAATAAAGCATTTTTCATCAATTATAAATTTTCTATTGTTCATATTCAATTTTGACCTTTGTTTGGCAAAAAAAACTAAAAAATAATTTATTTAGTATCCCATTGGCTAGAATGTGCCAACATGACAATTTTGACATGTTATTATAGTATATTGTTTTTTATTTTTTAAATTAAAAAATCCCAAAAAGTGCCATTTGTATAATGCATTAATTAATAACATTTGATATTTGCAATCAATTATTATGACATTGACGTTAGGCCAATTTAACATTGTGTCTTAAATAATTTTGTCCATGATAGGTGCTACGGAATTGTTAATTATGTAAATGTTGGCTAATTGCACAATCATTTACAATATGAACTACACTATCATATATGATGTGAACTATAACATCAATTACATCGTGAATCATGGGTTGTAATATATCAATTAAATTCAATAGCCCTCACCAAACTATATAATAAATTATTTTTCATTTTGCATATATTCATAAGCATACATAGTTTATGTATTTATGAGCGCAATAGTTGTGAGGCAAGATATATTTAAATTCATTTGTAATTTCAATTTCATATTACCAGAAGCATAATTATCTCTTCTAAGTAGAAAAATAATTGAAATAATTATCATAAAGTCGGTTTTGTGCATATGTAGCCACTATCATAGTTCATGGAATTTCATTAAGTTTTGTTGATATTGTTCAACCAGTTTGTTATTAATTATGCATCCAAGCTAAATACCTATTATTTTTTCAAAACAAAAACAATGGGAACAAATTAGTAGAAGTCATGCTCATTTTCCTTCATGGGAAAACTTCTCTACAAAATAATTTCAAAAATTTAATTGCTCGTGGAATTTTGATTGCAGTGAAAGAAAATGGAATGGCTAAGTTATCTTATCATTTTTTTCAGGGACAATCACAACCAAAAGTCCATAAAATAATTGATTTGTGTAATAAATTTTCTTATGCAAAGTTGTATATCTTCAATTTATTTATTTATTTTTTGTGTTTCACTATTTTATCTTCTTGATACAATTATCTAATGTATATGCTCTTATAACTATTCATAAATTTTTCTTCAAAAAATATTTTTGTTTTCATTATATATCTTCATTGAACTCTAATGTAATAATAAAATTTATAAATTGAATGATCCATGAAGGTGTAATTTCCTTTTTCTAGCAAACAAAACCATATAATCTAAAGTAATTATAAGTGTCTTTGTGGCCATGTATCCAACATGAATCAACAATAGTTTGAAATACATGTATCACTACAGAGACAAATATACCATTTCAATATAGGCCTAATTATTAAATCATTTCAACTTTTATAAATGTATGCATTGAACAAGCCATTATGTGGCCCTTGTTTAAATTACAATTAAATATACAATAGTTGCATGCATCTTGTTATCTTTTTTAATTTGTAATCTTAATATTACTATTTTTATGTACTGTGAAAAAAGTATATAATACATTGAGTCCATTATAGTTTTAATTACTTTAAAGTTAGTTATCCAATAAACAACTCTTTTGCCTAGATTTCTATGCATCTAAACTTTTTATACTTGTTTATATAACATCAATTGTACTTCTAATTTACTTATCACTATATTATGTCCTAACCCCTGATTTCCCTCATTTATATGCAACACAAGGTGTACAATAAATTGTACCTTTTATGATTTTATTCACGTCATAATTTTACGAATTATGGTAGGTACTAGTCACTAGACGACCCTTGTTACTGTATGGTAATTATATTGTGTAACTTAATTAATAAAATATGATTATTTATCTTGCACTTAGTTATGTCTGAGGCATTCATTATATTGTAAGCATTCATTTTGGGGTACCAGCCCCTTAGATTCATCTCCTAGTTTGAGAGATTCTAAAAATATGTTGTTGACATGTTAAAATGATGGGCACGAGATGGTAAGTAGTTTGTTTGAAAATTGTGGGAGGTGAGGCATCTATAGACCACTATGTGTCATCAAAGACAAACATGCACCCTTACTAGCCAATATGTTTTTTATGCTTCGTCCATGATGGACTCTCCAATAGATATCATACACTTTGGTAATTATTGTAAATAACCCATCACGAGGCCACATATTGAACTATTTTTTGTATTTTGATTTTTTTTTAATAGTCAGAATACACTAAAGTAGTTACTATGGAAAATCCATTTTTTATCTTTACTAATGCATTAGGTGTTGCTGGTAAGGTGATAAGCCAACCATTATGTCATTTAACCACTAAAAACATTTTGCATCTTTCTTTGAGGTGTTTAATTCAACAATATATGCGAGAATGAAAAAAAAATATCAAACATAGCTCATATGTGATGCTTTTGAGCCTTGATGTTTTTATATAAGTCCATCCTCTATTCTCAGGCTAAAATTTTCGCATAGGTTGTTATGATGTTAGGAAAGGTCATGGAGTTTGGATTAATGCCTACCAATTCCATTTGGTTAAAAGCTTCCAAGGCCTTTTCAACAAACCTATTACAATCCATGAGACCGCATGTCTACTAGGGCACTTGTGATTGAAAAATTATGGAGGATCCTAAGAAAATGTAAAACATCAAAGGTTGAAAGCATCACATATCATCATTTTCATAGGATTTACACAACATATGGAAGAGGCCTTTAAAATAAATTAAATTGATGAGAATCATATCTATTATATTTTTGAATGGTGTTATTTCATTTTAAAATTAATCTTCAAACTGTCCAAGTTGTTTGGTGTAAAAGAGTTGTCGAGTAGCTTAATATAAACCCACACCTAAATAAGCAATGAAAAACCTCACTATACACATGAAAAAAAAGCAAAGACTAATGCAAGCCATATATGATGCATAACATCTCCAATAAACATTAAGAATTTGGTTTCAAATAAGGGACACACCTATTTAGCAGATGTTTTTTGGACACCCTATAACCTTCACACTTCTAGATATGACATCTGTAAGTTGTAGAAAAAAGGATTTTAGGATGCACTACCTTACAAACCTGGCCTACTCTTCAGTAATACCATCGAACTTGTGTTATTTAAAGTATTTTTTCTACATAAGAAATTATGTGTCTTCTCACCCTTTTAAATTGCAATGATGATGTCAATTCAGTTGACATTGAAGCCATCTACTATAACAACAATACAAAAAACCCGTAAAATTATATCTCAGAAATGGAGAGGGACACAAAAGTGATGCAGAGGGTACAAAGAAGAGCTTCAAGATATATTTGTAACTAATGCAAAATGATCTCAATATAGGGAATTGCTTCATTTTGATAGTAATGCCCATATCCATCGTATATGTGCCACATATGGCTTCTATTGGTGGTGACAACTTACAACAAAATATAAATAATAAGCCACCTTGAGGAAATGCAAATAATGCATTTTTAATGGATTCACAATGGACATGGAGAATAAAATGACACAAGTCTCTTAAGTTTTAAATATTTTTCTAATTTAAAAACTAATTTTAATTTTAAATTATTAATAATTTCATAATAAAAAACATGTAATTATTAATAATTAAATTTAAAAATATAAGATAAATATTTAAAACTAAGTTATCTATAAAATAAATGTATTGTATATATTATACCATATTAAATAAATATCTTTAAAAAAATGAAAAATGGCACAAAAAATCAAGATTGTAGATTGTGATCATAGTTTAATGTTGTAAATTATATGCATAAAGGTCAAAATTAGTTCCAAATTAAGGATTTGAATCGTACGGACCTAAAACTCATAGGTGTAAACTCTATAATTGCATCCCTATACCATATGCCAATGTACTCTATATGCCTTTCATGACCCAATTTTCTTATGTGATTAACAACATAAAGAAACACCAAACTCAAACCCCTAGAATCAAGGGTAAGGTGATAAATAACATGCAATTGGTGAAAAAAATCAACGTGCACAACACATTTTTATGAAACTAACATATTGGCAACAATGCATAATAAGCATATGTTGAAATCATTAAACATTCCAATTGCAATATATAGAACTAAACAAAGCAAACAAATAGAGACATCTAACCATAATGGCATTCAATTTGAATCAATTGTGCTTCTATGTAAAGGATAAAAAATTATGCTAACATCCAATCTATGGGTGAAATCAAAATTATTTAATGGAGCAGTTGGAGAAATTGTTCACAATGTCTACAATGTAGATTCAAAGCCACCTTCATTACCCATGTATATAGTTGTTGCATTCAAAAAATACTTTGGTCCCCCATCGGATAGCTGTAATCCTTCACATATTCTAATTCTTCTTATTATATGAGCTAATCACTAACAAATGCCTATCAAAATGGCATGGGGTCTAACCATACATAAAGCACGAGGAAGGACTCTTAATAAAGTAATAATTGATATTGGCAACATTAAACATCAAGGGTTAACTTTCATTGTTGTATCGAGAGTATGCTAACTCTATGACATGTATATCTCTGTAATTTTACATTTGAACACTTTGCAGGAATGAATGATAGTCAATATGTAAATATTTGAAAATTAGAAGAAATAAGATTGAGAGAATTACCTCTTTCACAACATCTATAACAAATGTATCTATAATAAATAGTTTTATATCTTTTTTCAAAAGATAAATTGTGATTAATGAATGGAATAATATTTTTCTACAAATCTTATATATAGATGGGAATTACTTAAATGTCATGTCTTAGTTGGAGTCTCGTAACATCATTTTTTTAGGAGATCCCAGGTAGGTGCAAAGTTACAAACTGTACACTCCATTTTATATCATAGTCATGTCTATAAAATGGAAATCATTTTATGATTATATACTTATATTTCATTCGATTTTGATATAATCAAGCGATACTACATCGATCTTCATTTATCCCCCTTTTTCGAGTTGCATTTCTCGAGTAACCCCACTTATAATCGATTATTATTGACTCGATCACCTCAATGTTTATTGTGTAGGTTTGTATAGTCAATTTAAATTGTGTAAGTCTTTTGGTTTGATCCTAACCATTTGATCCTCGTCTAATGATTCACGTGATCCCTAAGTTGTCATCAAAATCTATTGGCCAAACATTCACCAAAGCTTGACCAAGCCTCTTGAACTTCTCCCCTCTCTAAAATTTGGTCACATGTCTAAATCATGTTCAATCAAGCCATGGGAGGAAAATATGGTCACGATAATCTTTAGGAGCTTTGAAGGGCTGAGTCTTGTGATGGTACCATGTGGTGTGATTGCATTTGATTGAGACTAAATGGGGTAGCTAGTATATAATGGAAGAATCATGTAACATCCCATTTTTCTGTGTTGGGATTCAGGGCACTTATCAGAGATATCCTCCTAGTGAGTTGGTGCTCCTTTTTGGACATAAGCTAGATAGATTTATCACCACTGATGTGGGTATTTTTAAGGCATAAATATATAGTGAGCTTTAAAAATTTGCTAACATAGAACACTAAAAAGGTATTAATAACCATGTTAGTCTTTGATTGAATGGGAAATGATTGTGAGGATCTTCCATAATAACATTTGTGTTTAAGATAAAAAAGATCAAGTCTTCTACATTGATCCTTCTCATCGTACATCCTATTTTGAAATAATATACTTCTTTTTATTATTCAGATATATAGTAATATTAAATATTTGTTTTAATAACTTTTGTTATATATATATATATATATATATATATATATATATATATATATATATATATATATATCAATGGAATAACAAGCAAGATTAGTGGCAGACAACAAAGAATCCACCACATTCGCCACTCATATGTGGTTATTATAAATAATGATAAATCTTTAATGTTTCATATCTTTTGATCTTGTGCTCCCTTGAGTGGCATGGTGGGGGAAAACCATTTAAATTTTGTGGCTGACAGCTTGTAGTGTATGACATAATAAAAACATTTGATTGAATTATTGGTCATTCATGTGGTGGATGACGTAATAAAAGCACTTGGTTGAATTACTGATCATTCACGATGTATGGAGAAACCAATGCATTTCTTCTACCAAGAAATTTTACCTAAAGCTAAGGAAGGGAGAAGAAAAAATTCTTAAGAGGATGCATTTGAGGTAGGAGGAAGTTATGCACTACATTAGCATTCAAAAAGTAAGGGAGAAGTAGTTTAAGCTTTATGTATAGGTAAGTACTTTACTCTATGAAATTTCATGTTGTTATTCGTATAATAAATACGTTTAGTATGAATGTAAATCCTTTATCGTTGAGTTCATTGATTAATGAAATTGAGAAAATGGTTATAATGCTTTGATAATCCATTTTATTTATGTGTATTTCTTTCATTCCCTAACCTGCATTTAAAATGGCTAAGCTAGTTGGATTGTAGATATGTTGACTTGTTAATAATGGTTGAGATGGTTGTTTTATTCATTTGGTTGTCTTGTTAGAGGGTCAAACTAGGGTTGTTACCACTTTAATACTCACAACCTTCAGTGTTGTTATTTGGTGTTTTCATTACACAAATGCAAGATGCATGAAATGTCTCAGTTCTCTATCCTTACCAAATTATTCCACATTTTATTCTTTTATCTCAATTTAACATTGTCATAGAAGGGCCTGGAAGTGTTTTTACTAAGTTACGAAGCCTAATAAATCATTTTTACCAGATTGACAAGTTTTAGCCTTGTATTGCCTTTGAGAAATTAAAATCATATGGTTATGATCTTATATAAACTAAGAAATTAACCTCTAAGACATTTAGAGGAAGATAGTATCTACGATGACGCTGGGAAAAATCCAATTGGCTTGTTTACAGCTGATCAGATTTATGTTAGGAAGCTACAAAATGGTCATTACATTTTTATTTTCTTCTTTTCCAAAATATTGGATTTATTCTAGAATTAACATCATATTTGGTTGAGAGGGTGAAAGTATGAGAAATCCAAATAGATGGTTATGCAATGTTGAATAATGGCACCATATGGGACAATAGTTATGCTAGTTTAAATTATCTTATGGCTGAGTAGATGGTTATGTATTTTGTCCTTGTTATTTTCTTTTATTAATTTGCCACATGTCTGTGGAAGGGAAGTTTCCTTTTTTTGTTAATGTGTTGGTGCAAGGATAAATACAAATAATCTTCTAGTTGGTTTGAGAAGCTTATTATTTTATTTCCCCTGGGACCTCGATAAGTGTCATATTAACCCAAGTGTTAGAGGATCATATTCCACTTATGATTTAGTTATGTTAAGGGTAATATGGGGGGTACTTCATAATGCCACGAGTGTATTTATAAATATAAAATATACATTTAAGTATAAGTTTATGTATCTTTAATTTCTTATACTTTAGGTTATATTTTATTATCATACTTTTTAGGAGGTCTGAGAGTAGTTTTGGACTTCCTAGAGCTATAATGCAAATTCTAGATTTTGGAGAATCCTATTATAAATCAAACTTAGTCATATCTCAGGATTTCAGACTTAGCCATATTTCAGGGTCCAAGTAATTTTAGATGTTTTATTTTAGGTTTAAATGTGTTGTTGTCATGAAATAATGGATGAAAGAATATTATGTATCCTTTTTGTGTTTATAGACTAAAAATGAACATTATGATTCAAAATTGTGCTCAATCTTGAATGCACTTTTGTTTGTGAGTACACAATGGTATTAAAGTTAAATGATTGTAATTCAATAATGGATATAACAAATTGATTATATATATAACTTGTTGAGATGTGACATAGTTATACTTGCATCTTTATGCTGACATATGCACTGATGTAGCTCTAGTATAGGATTCAATGAGAATATTGGTCATTGATTAAGACAAGGTAGAGCATAACGTGTTGTTCTAGTGTTAATTATAAGGAAAAGAGTTACATTTATCTATTTTTGAGATATTGTGTGAAGTATTCATTATGAAATGACATTGTACATGCTTAAATTACATTACAAAAGAATTATAATCAAATGTAATATGTTCTCCATGATATTGAATCACATCTCTTGAAAATGCTTTGTTAACAGACTATTATCAGTTGTAGTTATTGAACTGCAATGTAAATGAATTGTTATTCGACACTTGATAAGACGATTGTTATAATGTCCAGACCAGTTTAACCTTGAACGCTATATTGTTGTGAGATACAACTAAAGATGATTTGTGTAAAATTTTACTCTTGCGGATACACTATAGTTATAGTTATAAAATTTTAAGGATTACCTTTAATTTTTAGTGAAAGAGATCCCAAATAAATATGAGTAGATTAGATATTGTAAATTATCTTTGTTCTTCATAGCCATTGAGTTGAGAAGTTATATGGAGAAGTAACTTTGCTACTTTTTCTTGTGTCATGTATGTAAATGTGATAGTAAACCAAGGAAATGTATTAGGACCCTAAGAATATGGTGGTTATCTCATATGGGTGATAACAATTGTTGTGTAGATCAATAAAATAGATTATGTTAAAAGTGGTAAATCTCCTTGAATAGGTGATTACTATTAACTCATAGGCTTTTTTTATCATTAGATAAGATAATTTCTTGCTTATCAAATAATTCAAGATAATCATTAAAATACGAGTGCATTAGTCTCGGGGGTAAATACAATAAGAGGATGTCTCACTTATTATGACAATGATGAAACCTTGTGTTTAATTCTTGTTGTGTATGATAATGTGGATGGCAAATACGAGAAAAGAGAAGACCTTTAAAAGAGATGTTATTCAACTCCATTGAGTAAAGATAATTGTGTGCCTTTGAATGAAGTAATATGGATGTTTTATCACCTTCCTTTGTGGTTTAGAAATTTAAACAGTGCAAATTACAAGTTGAATTCACTTGTTGAAAATCCAATTGATTCAACCCAGAACTTGGCTCAAATAAATGATTGATGTAAGTTTTAATCGAGAGTAAAAATTGAAAGATATAAATTTATCATACGAGAGTTGGAAATAATAACCAGTGTATTCTTATCTCAATCATATGTCAATATGTAGACCCATTTCTAGAGGTGTTTGCAAAAATTTTGCCCATGTTGGTTCCTTTTTAGCTCATAGAGTCAATTAGGAATAGACCTGCTAAAAATAGCTAAGGTTAAAATTTCACAAAATTTGAGATAGTGTTTCCATTTAGCTTTAAATTATCAGAGGAAATTTGTATTAGTTCATTTGGAGCATTTTACTATTTTTTTTAAATCAATTTATTACCCGTTTTAATTATAAAAGTTTGGGTGAAACAACTTTTATATGCCTAAACATCTTTCGAACACCAGCTTATTTTGGTGTTCTCTTCTTCTAGGATTGGTATGTGGGTTCCTTCTAGTATCGTGTAGTTGTGAGAATTGGGTAGAGATATTAGAAAGACATTTACCCTAGTGGGTTTATTTTATCCATTGTCATGTTGTAGGTAATTTATCATGTTGTGAACTAGCCGTGGGGTGTGCCAGTAATGTTTGGTAATTTTACCCTAACATGCTTATTATGTTTAGCCTAACACACTTATAGAATCTACAGAGG
Source organism: Torreya grandis (assembly GCA_037957365.1). NCBI lineage: Eukaryota > Viridiplantae > Streptophyta > Pinopsida > Cupressales > Taxaceae > Torreya > Torreya grandis. Next base: position 398,041 of record JARHVA010002724.1, on the reverse strand, counting down.
TTAGTTTAAATGTTTAGCTAACCTAGGCTTAGTTGGAAGACCTCTTGGCTTGCATGGCATTACCATGCTTTGTGATCGTGTTCTATGGGAAATTGACTCAGTGAAAAGTAACTCAGCTCACGCATTATTGAATTATAAGGAAGGAAAAGTAAGAATACCTTTATGGGGTAATATGTATTCATAAAATAAAAATCTAGTATGTTTTCCTGATACCTTGACTGGAGGGTTATTATAATCAGGCTAAAGATTCAATGCATGAGAGACATGTGTCGAGCATCCAAGGAAACCTGTATAAAAGGCTAAAGCTGAGAACGTGGAAAAGCCTTGACAACTGAAAGTGTGCATGAAACTATTTCTTTGGGTTTATTATAATTTTCAGTGCAAAGATGTATGGTTTACCTTCCTTTTTTTGAGAATTTCATAACCTCCCTTGCCTGACAAACTCTACCATCTTCACCAATTAGGTTTTATTTCATGATTTCAATGTATGAAATTTTAAAAGCATGTTAGAATATATATTATATAATGTAATAATCATATATATTATATAATATATAATATTCATATATAAATAATAATTACGTTTTAATATACAATTTTTTTATAATATATATTTGTTTCTACGCTAGATTCATTTTTCACATTCAAGAAAGAAAATGAGAAACTTAAAGAAATGGTCTAAGGCTTGTATGTACCTGGATATAGTTTTGCGCACCAGAATTCAGACGATAGTGAGAACTCCTCTTTGGTTGTGGAGGATGACACCTGAAAGAGAAAGACACTAAAACACAAAAAATGTTAGCTGACAAAAGGGTGGATTGCCAAGCGAAAGCTTAGTCCTAAAAGCGCTAAGGCTTCTTGGAGGATGACAATCCATTGTTAAAACAGAATATGACAGAGATAGAAATGAGAAATAATAAAAGACTAAAAAGAAAGAACTAAAAGCAAATGTGTACCTGATAAGCTGTGATTTGCTTCGCACAGTCATCGACGTCGGTGATATTGCCGGCATCGGTCAGGAAGGTCGCCAACGTCGGTTAGACTGCCGATGTCGGTAGGGGAAGTGGACGAGGTCAGTCAGGGTAATGGCCAGGGACGGGTTACAGGTCTAGTTTCTAGTTTGCAAGATGGACTGTGGTCTTGTCTGTGAGTCAGGGAGTTTGTTTGGGATGGTAAAATAGTAGATAAAATCTTTAATAAGAACTAAGGCAGAGGGTATGTTGTCAGAAAAAGGGGTAAGGGGCAGGAAAAGGGCCTTTCAGCTTTTCTGGGAAGCAATTTAGTCAGGTTGATTAGATTGGTCTTAAGATGGTCTGTAGGTCTCTGATAGCTTGTGCTGAGTTGATTGGACAAAGGGTGTTGTCTAAAGAGAGACTAAACGGGTGTCAGAGGCAAAGAAAAGGGAATAAGGGATGAGAGAAGGCTTTTTAGCCTCTCTGAGAAGAACAGGGAAGGTTGGGTCAAGGATGCTTGGGATAGACGGTAGACAGAATGCTAATATATTTGAAATGACACTGAAATAAAAATAGTACAAATACTTAGCTGTGACACGAGTTGGCAAAGGTGCAGGAGCTGTGTTTCCATTGCCGCTGGTGATGGAGATATCATGCAATCCCTGTGCAGAATGTCTGATGCAAGACCTCAGTGCCTAGAAAATGCTGTCAAGAATGCTAATCCCTGCAAGAAAACAAGAAGCTAGAACACTAGAAAGCAAAAACATGAGAACTTTGTTTCGCCGGAAGAGGATTCGAGATTCTTGATTAGCTCTAGAGATTAATGATTTGTGATTAGCCCCCACAGAGGTTTGAATTTTGGTTTAAGTAAAACTGACGTCGACAATACCGCTGGCATCGGTCGACATTTGATCGACGTCGGCAGGTGGAGAACGAGTAAAAGAACCACCAAGTCCGTTCTCCATTTGCCAAGTGCACGATCCGTTGGAAAATTGTCGAAGGTTGGGATAAATACGCACGAGAGTTGGTTAGGCAGTTAGAAAGAAGTAAGAATAGGTCTTGGGTGAGTCACAGGGTGGGAAATAGTCCAAGGCGAGGTGTCAGACGAGGTGTTATAGGTGATGTGTCAAAGGGGAGGATATTAATAATAAATTATTATTTTATATTAGTAAGTGCATGGTTTAATAATGGGTTAGGAATGGACCAAGGGGGAAGATGACCAAGGGTTAGACACGATTTCAGTGTCTACATTTGCCCCTTTTTGTCTTGTTGGTTTGTTTTAGATGAACTACAAGACAAAAACAGGAGTTGGTTTCCCCAGGTATGGGATAAGGTTGATTTCATCTTGTTGGTTGTTCAAGTGAACTGCAAGACAAAAATAGGAGGGTTGGTTGCCCCGATTATGGATGAGGTATTCCCCCTCAAAGCAGGAGTCGAGAGAAGGGAACCTGGAATCGAGTGCTGATTTGACAAAGAATGGATGAAAAAAGGTGAAGATGGAGTGTGATCGCTGCAAAAGTCGTGATTGCGCGTATACCACTTCACGAGATGGTCAGGTCAAATTATCGCAGGTCAAGGGTCGAGGAGTGACAAAATTGAAGTAACCGGGCCCCCAGCATATAGTCGTAGCTGATTGGGTGATTCAATCTAAGCTGAAGCTCCAATGGGTCGTCGTGTTCTAGGTATCCTGGACTCAGGATGTGCTCCCGAAAACACGAAAAAGTCACAAGTAGTGGGGATTAACCGGCTTGCGATTCTATACTTGTGAAGGTCAAAAATATGTGCACAATTTTGCTAACCAATCATGAGGTAGCATACATGCAAAAACAACCAAGGCAAAGTCGCTTTGGAAGTGGTTGTAGTCGAAGGAGATAGTCGCGATCTCCATGGTCATTGGTCGAGGTGGATGGGCGAAGGAATGGCCGAGCTAACCTCAGAAGACCCCATGTCAACTGAGTGCTGCCTACATAGCCCCTGTTGGAAGGGCCTCAGGCCAATGTAGTTCTCCCAAGAGGGAGGAAAAAAAGATTGAAGTGGTTGATTTTGGTCATGATAATGATATAGCACTTCCCACTTGTCTGAGGATACATGCTTTGAAATGATGAGGAGAAGATGATGCTACAGCCTTTTCTAAATGGTGTATTCTATAACATTGGTCGGGGTTCTTCATCCCTATCAACTTTCCATATTCGTGATGGATGTATGATAAAAATGAATTGCAGGTCGATTTATGCTTCATCAAGTAATGGTTTATGCTTGACATAAATTGTGTGGTTGATAGTTTCCATGTGTATTGGTGTCTATGGAAACCAGAATGAGTAGGCTATGTGAGTGGTTTGAAAAGAGTCGGATTGAATTGTTTTTGACAAATGATGTGGTTGAATGTGACCAAAGTGTAGGTAGAAAGTAAAAGGCATAAGCGCCCTTTTATTGACAAGGACCATAATGATAACATAAGTAGGGGGTTTTTAGAAACAAAAAGCCCCATGCATGTATTACGTCGATGACCATAAGTTGTGTTAGAGCGGTAATCGAATCACTTTGACATTAAAATGAGCTCGAAGTCCCTTGAGTAGGTAAAATGATATGTGAGGAGAGGGTAACCCCTTGTTAGTAGTGATAACTTTGCTCCTTTTGATTGGAGACCCTGAGAAAACTACAAGCCAAGTCCATGAACCCCCTTTTTTTTAAAAAAAAAAGAGCGGACTGATTAATGCGGGAAGTCCACATAGAGATGTCACTTTGCTTGGTGGTCATATGTGAATCTGATCAAAGCGGGAAGCTTCTAAAAAAGAGAAAGTGTTGTCTGTAGCAAGATTTAGTTATAGCCATCCTTCGAGGGAGTGGTCTATAATTTTGCTTTATAAATTTAAGGGCTTTTGAATAGTTGTCCTTCGAGGGAGCAGTCTATTAGCTACAATAATGATAGTACAGCTGTCCTTCGAGGGAGCAGTCTGCTTTTTGATTTGATTTTGTGACCTTGGATATTTTGACATCTTGATTTATTTTTGACAGAATGTTGAGTCATGGACAAGACTATAGAAGGTCAAGGGCTCCCTTTGATTAGGACAAAGCATCCATACGTCATAAAAGGGTTATAGAGGATTTGTTAAGGGAAAAAGGGTGGAAAGGATTGAGGATTAAAAGGACAGGGATTGCTCAAGGGACGAGCTCAAGTTAAATGTCAAGTGGATGAGTACTCGACTAACAATAGAATGGCCGCAGATGCAAAGCATTAAGGGACTCAAGTTCTGGTCGGCCTTCAAGAGAAGACAGACGATAAGTCCCTGATCCATACTTGTGCGTGATGATATAAGGTCTGAGCCAATTAGGAGCAAATTTGCCTCATTTACTCCGTTCCATATTGGTCACATGTTGGTTCTCTTTGAGGATGAGGTTTTCGATATTGAAATCTCTTTCTCTCAAATTTTTGTTATAGGCTCGTTTGATGCGATTTTGATAGACATGGAGATGGTTGAGGGCAGCAAGATGACGTTCATTGAGTAACTTAAGTTGAGCTAATCGATCTTGATGAAAGTCATCATTAGAAAGAATGTCATGCAGAGAAATGTGAAGAGACGGGATCTGTACTTCAAGAGGTAAGACAGCCTCTGTTCCGTACACTAGAGAGAAAGGGGTAGCACCTGTAGAGGTTCGTATACTAGTGCGGTAGGCCCACAAAGCGAAGGGAATGTGAACGTGCCAATCCCTTCCAGTGTCATTGACCACCTTCATGAGAATTTTAGTTAAGATTTTGTTAGAAGCCTCAGCCTGCCCATTTGCTTGTGGGTAGTAAGGTGAAGAAAAGCTGAGTTTAATGCCAAAGGAGGCACAAAGTTTTTGGACAATTTTGTTTTTAAATGACTTTCCGTTATCGGTGATGATTTTGTGAGGTACACTGAAACGATAGATGATGTGGGTGTTGATGAAGTCGACAATCTTGTCGGCTTTTGTGGAGATGAGAGGAATAGCTTCCACCCATTTAGTGAAATACTCGGTGGCAGTGATGATGGACTAATGACGAAGAGATGAATGAGGGTTAATCTCGTCGATGAGATCTAAGACCTATTGTGAAAAAGGTCAAAAATCTTGAGCAACTTGTAAGGCGTGGCTAGGGAGATGAAGCAAGTTAGCATGCTGCTGACACTAGATGCAACGTCGAACATAATCGCTACAGTCTTGATGAAGAGTGGGCCAATAATAACCCAAGCGAAGGATGCGCTTAGCAACCGAGTTACCACTGAAGTGTCCACCACAAATCCTGTCATGGGCTTGTTTAACAGCATGAGAGGCTTCAGTGGAGTGTAAACAATGAAGAAGAAGGCCGTTAAAACCTCTTTTATAGAGAAGGCCTCCTAGCATGGTATAGCGAGTGGTGCGCTTGATGAAAGCCCGTCGCGCATTGCTAGAGAGGTTGGGAGGAATGATAGAATGAGCCAAGTAGTCCTCAAGTTGTTTATACCATACATCTTGTGAACTAGAGTCTATGGTGTGGATGAGGTTGATGTCAGTGGAAATGTATGAAGGCAATGGCACACGATGTACCATGACATAAATTCTTGATGAGGATGATGAAGAAGGAATATGCGAGGCGAGGGAAGCCATGGTGTCAACAAACTTATTCGTAGATCGAGGGACAGTCTGCAATAAGTGATGATCGAAAGATGCTAGAAGGGTGTCAACACGGTGCTTATACCTTTGTAAAATTTCATTTTTACAAAGATATGAACCATTTATTTGATTGACGACAAGTTGTGAGTCACCGAAAATGTTGATGGTCTTGATGCTTAAAGAAAGGGCAGTTTGAAGTCCCAAAATTAAGGCTTCATATTTGGCCATATTATTGGTACATTCAAAGTCAAGTTTGAAAGACAGGGGCATGGGCTCACCCTCATGTGGGATGAGGATGACCCTCGCACCCCCACTGAGTTGACATTTAGAGCCGTCAAAGAACATCGTCATTTGGTAGAATGTGTCATCAGTCGATAGAGTGGTGATAGATTCATCAGAAAACTCGCACTGAGAAGGTTGATTGTCGAGAAGAGGGGCATCTGCTAGTTGGTCAACGATTGTTTGCCCCTTTATAGATTTTTGCTGGACAAATTCTAAGTCGAACTCAGCAAGAAGCATGAGCCAATAAGCCATACGTTGGTTTTGATATGGCTTGGAATACATGTATTTAAGAGGGTCAGTGTGAGTGATGACAAAGGTTTTGTGATTGAGAAGATAGTGATGGAGCTTGGTAGTGGCAAAGACTAATGCCAAACAGAGTTTCTCGGTATGAGTATACCGAGTTTCATAGTCGATAAGTGTTCGGCTTATGTAGTAGACCGCTTGCTCATGGTGTTGCTCATCTCGATGCACGATCATGGCACCTAACGAATGATTGGTTGCTGAGATGTAGAGGTAGAAGGGTTGGTCGTCTTTTGGTGGAATAAGGACTGGTGGAGAGACCAAATAGCGTTTGAGGGCTTTAAAAGCCTCTTGGCAATCTTTATGCCATTTAAAAGAGACGTCCTTCTTGAGGAGATGATGAAAGGGTTGGCAGCGATCAAAAAGCTGTGAAATGAAGCGACGGATGGATTGGAGCTTCCCTTGCAGACTGCAAAGTTGCTTGAGATTGGTCGGAGGTGGCATCTTGAGGATAGCATAGATTTTGGCGAGATCTATCTCGATGCCATGAAGAGAGACGATGAACCCTAGGAGCTTTCCTAAGAGGACCCCAAAGACGCATTTCTTGGGGTTAAGACGGACATTATACTGAAGAAGGCGAGAGAAGATGATCTTAAGGATAGTCAAATGGTTGCGACGAAGCTTAGACTTGCCAAGCAGGTCATCTACATAGTCCTCCATGATTTTATGGAGGAGATCGTGAAAAATATAGGTCATGGCATGCTGATATGTGGCACCTGCATTTTTCAAACCAAAAGGCATGACCCGATAGCAGAAAGTTCCCCATGGTGTAATGAAGGTGGTTTTGTGCTAATTTTTCGGTGCAATCAGGATTTGGTTATATCTTGAAAATTCGTCCATGACTGATAACATCTCATGACCAGCTGTAAGATCAACAAGTTGGTCAATATTTGGAAGAGGAAAGTCATCCTTGGGACAAGCCAGGTTGAGGTCGTGATAGTCCGTACAGATTTGGATCCCCCCAGTTGCTTTGGTAACAGGAACGATGTTAGATACCCACTGTGGATAATCAATGGGTTGGATGAAAGAGACAGAGAGAAGACGCTGAAGCTCCTCTTTGACAAGAAGTGCAACACAAGGATGCATTTTGCGAAGCTTTTGCCTAACAGGCTTAGCCTCTGGGTTTGTGACGATGTTATGAGTGGCACTGTTAGGGTCGATACCAGGCATGTCACTGTAGGTCCAGGCAAAGGCCTTGCGATTGTCTGAGAGAAATGTGGTATAGTCGATCTGTTCTTAGGTGTCTAAAGATTGACCAATCCTTAAGACATGAGGAACACCAGAAGATGGAAGGTTAATGTCAATGGTTGATTCATTTAACATAACCTATGTTTCAGAAGGGAGGGAGCGCTGAATGAAAGAATCATCGGCACCCATATAGGTAAGAATGGCGTCGTCATCTATGCAGTGAACAGTGTTGATGGTTGTCGATTCATCGTTTATCATGCTGGGATAAACGAGAGGGAGAGACTTGGGAACCCCATTGAGTTGATAGGTTAGGGGTTCCAAGTGGATGGTGTTTATGCAAAAAAAACTAGGAGGGATGGAAACCACCGACTCCGTAGGTGAGGATGGAAGAGTAGGCGAGTCTGGAAGAGATTGGTCGATGGTGGGTTCGGGGCAAAGATTTGCGGAAGCCTCAGTGGGTTCTTGAAAACCCAATCCATGTCGTTTCTTGGCATTATCGTCATTGGGTGGTTCAATAGGCCGATGGGAGCCTTGTTTGTAGCGCCTAAAGCCAAAACCCTTCCATGCACACCTATAAAGGTAGGTATGTGCAAAGGTGGGGTTGCCAAGAAAGGAGAAATCGGATGTGAATAGTTGAGGTGAGGAGGAAGGATTTCCGTCAGTAGGAGCTTGATCTAGCCCCCCATAGACGAGATTGGTTCGAAGGCTAGGAGGACCATAAGGAATGACCATTCTGATTCGACGGTCATAGCTTGGATTTTGATGAAGTTGTCCATACTCTTGAGGAGTCTGGAACATGTCTAGAGTAAGTAAGCGATATTCCCCAAGTGAAAGTCTTTGGAAGATATCATCCATGGGGTCCTTGGTTGTCACTTGAGAAGGTGATGTGATGGCAACCGCTGTTTGCGTACTAGTTGATGCTTCCGCGGATGGAGACGATGTTTGGGTTGGTGCCTTGAGGGGAATAAGAACATTATTTGGTCGATAGGTTGTGTTACAAGTCTTAAAAGGGGATGGGTCGGCACGAATGACATGGACTTGTCTGTCGTGTTTAAATTTGACACAACGGTGAAGTGTTGAAGGGATGCAAGCCATAACGCGGATCCAGGGTCGTCCTAATAGCATGTTATATTGGAATTCTCCCTCAATGATGTAGAAGAGCTCCGAGATTGGGCGTGGGCCAACGCGAATATGGAGGACAATAGTGCCAATAGTGGTAGCGGTGGTGTCATTAAAGGATCTAAGGATTGCGTCAATTTTTGATACGCAATTCTTGGGAAGAGCCAATTAATCAAAGGCATGGGTAGAAATGATATTAATGTTGGCACCCCCGTCAATCATAACTTGCTTAATGTGGGTTCGATCAACGTAGACTGTGATGAAAAGAGCAACGTCCTAATCTTCCAAGGTAGAGGTAGGAATTTCAGAATCACTGAAAGTGATAGAGGCGACGGGGGATAAAGAATGGACTAGGGCAGCTAGTGGTTGAGGGTCTTCAGGTTGGACCTTCGCTACCTGTAAGGCTTTGATTAGAGCTTGACGATGCTGGGGGGAGCTTTGGATAAGGTCATATAAGGTCATCTTCACGGGCGTTTGGTGAAGTTGTTTTATCATAGAGTCTTTGATTGCCTCTGAAGAAGGGGGTTGGGATGCACCTAAGATGGAAATCTTGGGTTTTGGTGGTTGAGGTAACTGGACAAAAGGATAGGTCCAAGGAATATCATCTTTTTCTTTTGCCTTATCCTTTTGTGACCTAGTGGCTATGTGGATGGCATTAATTTTGAAGAGAGGAGGTGAAGGAGGTGGAGGGGTCATAGTCGATGAAGAGGTTTGAGGGATTTGGGATGGTGTCGAATGTCTGTTGACAGTGTTCACAAGAAGAAGAGTGTCTTTCTCCACGTATTGGCGAATGACTACTTTGAGGGCACAGCAATTCTCGATATCATGTCCTGACATACGATGATATAAGCAAATCTTCGTATCGTCGAACCAGGAAGGTTTTGACCCGAGGGGTTGGAATGGCTTGATAGATGGAAGGGTTATGTTAGAAGTCTACAAAAGTTGGCGTAATATCAAAGCGTATGAACCTACTAAGGGGTCCGTGCTTGTTGATGCATGAAACGCTGGTGACTTTTGCTTGGGAGGTGTTGAAGAAGGCTTTCGTACCACCTTTTGGGTTGGTGGTGCGGCCACATGTGAAGACGACACTTTCTTCGTGAGAGGTGCCAAATTTTTGACAGGGGGTAGACTTGTGGTTGGCAAAGAAAGTAATGGAGGTAATTTGTTTTGGTTAAGGGTCGGAGTAGGGAGCACTCCGATTAGGGTAAAAGGATGAGGGCCTAAAATGGAGGGTAATGTTGATGGTGGAGGAGGGGTTCGCTTCTGTGATCTGGCAGTCTTCTTCGACTTGGTTAGAAGACTACTATTGGTTGAGGTCTGGTCTAAGTCCACCTTCACTTGCGGGTGAGTGAGGGTAGAGACAAGGCAAACGCCGAGTGACTTGATCGGTTTAGATGGGGTAGATGAGGGTTTGTGTTCTGATATGAATGGTTGATGTTTCAAAGGTTTAGAAGTGGAAGTTTGATTGGTGTCAAAGACTTTGGGGGATTTTGTCACAAGAGAGTTAGCGGCATGAGATGAGATAGGCTGAGTAAGATGAGGAGCTTTGAGTTGCTCCCATAATGCTTGATGTTCCACTTTCCTTGGTTGGAGAAGTCCTAATTTCTCTACTAATCGAGAGAATGGTTGAGAAGTTGTAGGATGAGACTTCGGTCCTTCAGAAGATGTGAGTGGTTGCGAGACTGAAAATGTGTTAGGTGTGGTAGTAGTCTCGGACCCAAGGTGTGTAGGAGTTATAACTGGATTGTCGTTGGTCGAAGAAGATGGAGAGTCAGGTTCTTCTCTTGGTGGAGAAGGAACTGGATAATGTGACTCCTCAAGCGGGTAAAGGGCAGGAATGATGGTGCCCTCCACTTGCAGTCGAGGAATAGGAAGGGTTGGGTCCTCCATAGGCAGCAAGAAGGAGGATGGTGAGACAGGTGGTGCTGGTAAGGTTGAGGCGTCCTGCAAGATGAGAGAGGTTGACGACGAACTAATCGGGGAAAGAGGTTCGTCCACACGTGATGGACTGATAGATGGACTAACCTCTTGAGGTTGGTCGGGGATGAAGGGCAAGACCATATTGACTGTTCAAATGTTGTGTTCATGAGTGTTGTCAATGAAGGTCTGGACATTGTTTTGGGTCGGTGGATGATTGGGGAATGGTTGCTTGAAGATGTCGATGCCCTGATTAGGAGGTGCATTGGGATTGTCTAGGATGAGGTCACCTTTTTCAAGAATGTCTTGGATTATGTTTTTAAAGGTCTTACAGTTACCTGTGTCATGACCTTTGACACGGTGGTAATTGTAGAAGTCATTTTCCCTATACCACGCAGGGATGGCGCGTGAGGGATCAAATTGTGGAGGTGGTCAGATCTGGGGGAGATTGAGAACCCCCTATCTAACAAGTTTTTCCAGCACAGACGTGTATGATTCTCTGAGAGGAGTATACTGTCATTGTACGTATCTCTTCTGGAATTGACGGGTGGTGCTCTGAGATGTGGATGGCTCAGGCTGATTGGTTAAAGAGGACGAAGGTCTAACGACCACAGCGTTAGCTGAAGCTTTAGACTTAGGATTGGATGATGAAGGTTTAGAAGAAGAAGAGTCATTGATCTTAGAGTTGGGATTCATGCTCTGCAACTTGACTTTATTCTCCTCGATGGCACGTAATTCAAGTTTGCGAGCCATCGTGAAGGCTTCGTCGAAGGTGCAGAAGGTCTGAACCCGTAAGGTGGAAGAAATATGTTTGGCGCAGGCTCGAGAGAAAAGTTTAATAAGTTCGGGTTAGGGTAAGGAAAAGGAGAGTTGATTGATGAGGCCTCTCCAGCGAGCAACGAAGTCAGCTATGGATTCGTCCTTGAATTGGCAGATAGAATAGAGGTCCGTGATCGAGACCTTCTTAGTGATGTTGATGGAGAAGTGATCAAGAAAGAGCTGTGCCAGTTGTGTGAATGTGAAGAGGGAATGGCTGGCAAGAGAGCTGTACCAGTCAAGCGCAACACCAAAGAGAGACATAAGAAACGTGCATAAAAGCAATGCATCATCATGGGCAATAAGGTAACAGGCATGTCTGAATGCCCGTAAGTGCTGTTGTGGGTCTTCCTTGCTTTGAAAGCGAGAAAATTTAGGAAGTTCCCACTGGCTGGGATATGGCCTAATTGAGACAGAAGGATGAATGGGCTCATTGCAAATTTGCTCGTATGAGAGAGCATTGTGTGAGCCAAAAACGGAGGTCTCTAGGCTAGACATCTTGTCCATCAGCATTTTGATGATATCTGCTGACGGATTGGTGGGTGGAGCGCCCCCTAGATTATAAGGCGCTTGAAAGATATTGAGAGGGGCATATGACGTGGTTGGTTGCGTAGACGCAACATATGGGTAGCTAGTTATCGAGGCAAAAGTTGAAGCCAAGGGCAGTTGTGTTATGGGGTTGGTAGGCACAAGTTGGATAGGGGCCGTCAAAGATGGTTGAGGAGTGGCCACACTTGTTGAAGGGTAGACAGTTACTCTTGTGTTGATAGGTGCAAGAGTAGGGGGGATAGAGACCACTAGGTTTTAGAAAGGTGTAGGATTTGGTTGAGTAGTTTGAGGTTGAGGGGGTACCGGAACCCCCATGGAGGTAGGTCTAGAAGGAGAGGCTAAAATTTGAAGGTAGGACACGATTGGGTTATTAGTCGAGGTGTTGGCTTGATTGTATATAAGTTGAATTGTAGATATTGTTGATGTGATCATTGTCTCGACTAAGGAAGTCAGCATCCCATAGATTGGGTTGCCTAGGGAGTCTCGCATTTGGCTATGCGTGAGATAGTGCTGCAAGGCTTTGACGTTGAGGTCCAAGAATCGTGCAAAATCTTGGTCCCCTTCTGGGACAATAGGAGTCTGGGGCGGGGTTGGGCGAGTAGGAGTTCTTTCAGTCTCCGAGTGGAACTCCATTATAGGACTGGTTATGAATGGTGAAGGCAGAAGCGGTTGTTGCCTAGTGTGGTCAAGAAGAGCCTTGGTTTGACTGCGTGTCAAAACCATTCAAGGCAAGAAAGGGTCAAGTTTCAGAAAACTGTGTTTTTTCAGTTTCAGAAACTCAAAATGGGTGTTTAGACAGCAAGAAAGTTGGATTTTAAGCTTGCTATTTTTTGGAAAAAAAGATTGGACAGTGACCGACGTCGGTAAAAAAAACTGATGTCGGTGATAAGGCCGTCGATGTCGGTCAGATAACCGATGTCGGTGGAGATAAGTTGCCGACGTCGGTTACAAAATCGATATCGGTTACTGTGTTTTCCAGAAACTCAAAAAAAATTAAAAGTTTTTGGAAACAAAGAAGAAAACGTCCTTACCAGCTCAAAAAACTAGATAAAAATAGAAAATAAGATGAAGACAGGCAGATCCTAAACATTAAATTCCTAGGAATAATTTTATTAGGATCGTGTTGGCTTATGCCTTAGAAAGTGATGTTTGGGGAGGTTGGCTGTTAGAAGGGTCCTAGAAGAGGTAGTTTATGGATGGTTTCAAGTTTGTTTAGGCGCTCAAAATTCTGTGTTAAGTTCTGTACTTGGCCTGGTGCTAAGGAGCAAACTCCCCTCACTTCACGATCCCAGTGGTAAGCTGGTCTCGCTTAGCCAAAATATACTTCCCCTATAGATTAGACTCTGCCAGAGAACAGAGTGGGCTTTCCCCTTGGTGGTGAAATCCAAGTAGGATCGCCAGGACGGGTAAGGTATCCGCTGGGTGATGAAATCCCAGTCGGGCCTTGTCTCAGGTAAATTTGATGTTTGATTTGGTGCAAGTGGTTTGGTTGTGTAACATCAAGTGATCTACGATTAATTCAATATGCGGATATTAATTACTAAGTGTAGACTAAGAAATGCAAGCAAGCAGAAATGGAATGCAATATATTTTTAAGCCCCAAGTCGAAATGTTAAGTTGTAATGAAAACAAGTTGAGAAAGGGTTGAAGAATATGATTTTTGACTAGTCTAGAAATGCAAGAAAAGAAAGAAAAGTTCTTTTTATTCCTGCTTATGATGTTTTTTAGAAGAGAAGAAAGAGGTGAAGAGGGAGAAACCTAATGTACCTAAATGAAAAAAGAAGGAAAGGAACCCAAGGAAGGCCCTAAGGGTCCCACCAGGCGTGCCAGAATGTTTCTATGCTAGATTTGCTTTTCACATTCAAGAAAAAAAATGAGAAACTTAAAGAAATGGTCTAATGCTTGTATGTACCTAGATATAGTTTTGCGCACCAAAATTCAGACGATAGTGATAACTCCTCTTTGGTTGTGGAGGATGACACCTGAAAGAGAAAGACACTAAAACATGAAAAACGTTAGCTGACAAAAGGGTGGATTGCCAAGCAAAAGCTTGGTCCTAGAAGCGCTAAGGCTTCTTGGAGGATGACAATCCACTGTTAAAACAGAATATGACAGAGACATAAATGAGAAATAATAAAAGATTGAAAAGAAAGAACTGAAAGCAAATGCATCCCTGATAAGCTGTGATCTACTTCGCACAGTCACCGATGTCGGTGATATTGTCGGCATCGGTCAGGAAGGTCACCGACGTCGGTAGGGGAAGTGGATGAGGTCGGTCAGGGTAATGGCCAAGGACGGGTTACAGGTCTAGTTTCTGGTCTGCAAGATGGACTGTGGTCTTGTCTGTGAGTCAGGGAGTTTGTTTGGGATGGTAAAACAATAGATAGAATCTTTAATAAGAACTAAGGCAGAGGGTATGTTGTTAGGAAAAGGGGTAAGGGGCAGGAAAAGGGCCTTTCAGCCTTTTCAGGAAGCAATTTAGTCAGGTTGATTAGATTGGTCTTAAGATGGTCTGTAGGTCTCTGATAGCTTGTGCTGAGTTGATTGGACAGAGGGTGTTGTCTAAAGAGAGACTAAACGGGTGTCAAAGGCAAAGAAAAGGGAATAAGGGGTGAGAGAAGGCTTTTCAGCCTCTCCGAGAAGAACAGGGAAGGTTGGGTCAAGGATGCTTGGGATAGATGGCAGACAGAATGCTAATATATTTGAAATGACACTGAAATAAAAATAGTACAAATACTTAGCTGTGACACGAGTTGGCAAAGGTGCAGGAGCTGTGTTTCTGTTGCTGCTGGTGATGGAGATATCATGCAATCCCTGTGCAGAATGTCTGATGCAAGACCTCAGTGCCTAGAAAATGCTATCAATAATGTTAATCCCTGCAAGAAAATAAGAAGCCAAAACACTAGAAAGCAAAAACACGAGAACTTTGTTTCGCCGGAAGAGGATTCGAGATTCCTGATTAGCTCCAGAGATTAACAATTTGTGATTAGCCCCCACAGAGGTTTGAATTTTGGTTTAAGTAAAATCGATGTCGGCAATACCGCCGGCGTCGGCCGACATTTGACCGACGTCGACAGGTGGAGAACGAGTAAAAGAGCCACCAAGCCCGTTCTCCATCCGCCAAGTGCACAATCCGTTGGAAAATTGTCGAAGGTTGGGCTAAATACGCACGAGAGTTGGTTAGGCGGTTAGAAAGAAGTAAGAATAAGTCTTGGGTGAGTCACAGGGTGGAAAATAGTCCAAGGCGAGGTGTCAGACGAGGTGTTATAGATGATGTGTCAAAGGGGAGGATATTAATAATAAATTATTATTTTAGATTAGTAAGTGCATGGTTTAATAATGGGTTAGGAATGGACCAAGGGGGAAGATGACCAAGGGTTAGACACGATTTCAGTGTCTACAATATTATATAATATTTATATAATAACTAACATTGAATCTAAGTTCGAAAGGAAATTCAATTTTAGACCATCTCATAACCACTAATAAAAAGACTAATTTGTTTCCAAATTTTCAATAACGAGGTCCATAGTCCATAATTAAGAAGTTCATAAAGAACTCATAACCAACAGGATATCTCCTACAATACCACAACACTAATAACACAGACATTATACACAGAGAGCAAAATATGCATAATAAAGTCTCCAAAAAATATATTCATAACATCTGTGAGGGTCTCCATAAATGACCAATTCAAAAGGTACATGGGAGTGCCTATTAAATAGGCAAGGTAGGTTGTTTTGTGCAACAAGTTATTATTGCATGAATAACATATAAAAAAGAGTTTCTACTATTATTATTATTATTATTATGCACTCAACAAATACGTGCATAAAATATAATAGCATCTACAATAATAAATAAACAAATCCTAATCAAGCTTATACGTTTTACTCCAACACCCTCCCTTAAACTCAGAATAGGGAGTGAGAAAAGAGAAAGCAAAGAGACTGATGGTTAGTGATAACTAGGCCTAATCAAGTACCCATGTACAAATCACAGTGAAATACAAAGTGTCCCTATGGTAACCAATCCATCTTATCATACTACATGGATGATGAATCACTATAATTGCCAAGTCAAATAGGAATTGGTACTCTATACGAGGCTAACTCTGTAAAAAACATTGATCTCAAAAACACTGGGGAAAATGGGTTACCAAGGATGAAATGTATCACCACAAGGTACCCCAAAACCAATAAAAAATAGCTAAAATTGATAAAGCAAAAAACATATATTGCAAGGTGTATTAAGAAAGCAAATAGATCAATACTTGAACATAATGTTGAAGAGGTGCACTAGATGAAATGAAGGCCATCAAATACAAATGCACTCGATGGACTCAAAAGTCTCAATGGAACTCAAATTTGCATGAGTGATCTAGATCCACTGCTCGATCACAAAAAAACAACTAACATTGAAATTCATCATAATAGCTCTTACGAAAAAGACATTGTCAGAGGTGTCGATAGTGCAAAAAAGTTCACCAACTAAATTTGATCTACTACTAGAAGATGTGGTGTACCAAGGGTTAGCAAGGAACATAACAATCGAAGAAGAAAGATCTGTACCATACCCCCCCATATTACTGATCAGGTAGAGTGACACAAAAAAGGTTTGTATGAGTGGACTGAATCCACTACTCGAACACTGATATGCTGACACTGTATTCATCAGAATAACTACTCTTCAGAAGGAGATCAAGCTCCACAACAAATTTGAAGGAGACTGTCAATTATTAATAAAATGTCGAAGATACATAAGAAATATCTCTCAAGAAGATGGCCCTAGTGGTGATGGGATAATCAATAACTAAAGAACAATGTGCTCAATATGGAACATATAAACATGAATAAAAAGCTCCATGACTCTCAGTGTGACTAAAAATAAAGGTCCCATACAAGAAAAAACACCAAATGATGCATAAAACCCAAAATGTTGTCAATTTATAGAAGACATTATCAAGAACAAGAGAGTTGCTCCTAAAACAAGGGAGCAGTGTGCGACATAAAACCATACTCAAGAATGTAGGACGACGAGCTCTGCTGAAAATGTGTTTGTGAGTACAAAAGTGGCACAAAAAATATAATGCATAATAAAAAAGGAGACATCGAACTCTACCACTAGTGCATCCATGAGTACAACAGTGGCACAAAAAATACAATGCACAATAAAAAAAGGGATGTCATAATCTATCGATAATGCATCCATGAGTGTAAATTGTGATGATGAGGACAACAATATGGGCCAAGAGGATACAAGTGCAATAATAATGACCTCCAAAAAATGAAGGTAAGAAGGAATGAGAACAAGTTTGTTTTATCTGTGAGGAGGTTTGACCTTTTACCATACTGGACCTGACTCTCTGATATTCAACACATGAAAGTGATAATAATAATGAGAAGAATGACAAAAAATGTTGTATGTTAAGCACGAGAAATAATTCCTCCCTTATACAAAAATGCCCCTCAAAAATATTTTTCCTTATTTTTACCATAAACTTATCCTCTTTTAAAAATAATACAATCCCTTTTACAAATTAATCGTCTCTTTTATAAAAGCACCCCCACTTTTAATTATCCACCCAAAAAAAGGTCTGCCCCACCTCATAATAATGTCAATAATTGACATTTAAAGTAAACTTCCTAAGAGATTGTTTTTAAAAAAAACAAAAAATAATTAAAAACATCTCTAATCAGATCCACCTCCGATAAAAAATAAGAAAGCCCGCTCAAATAAAACGAGACATCAAGGCCCCCTTTGGATTTGTTTTATAGTGGGGCTTGACCCCTTAATAATCCTCCACCAAAAAAATTCCCTCCAGTGCTTAAAAGAACCCCTTTAATAATATTCACCTTTGAAAGTTTTCATTGAAAAACTTTAGCCACGTGTACTATTAAGGCTATGGACTTTTTATTTTAAAAGAAAACTTTTCAGGGTTGGAAAAGTTCATAGTTGTCAAAAACCATGGGATTTTTAGAGGGGTTTTTAAAAAAATGGTATGTGATAATGGATAGGATGTAGGAGGACAACAGTTAAAAAAAAACGTTTGATTCAGAGAGGTTGTGTTATGGTTACAGATAAAATATTTCATGCAGGGACAACTTGAAAGGGTAAGGGAGAATTAAAGAGGATTATGGGCGGAGGAAAGGGAGCAAATTGTGAGACCGGGGGGGAGGGCTTAACGGTGATAACAAACCTGAAGGCTAGGAGGTGGATGGTTAGAACCAACAAGATCATTGGGAAGCACTCCAACAAAAAATAAGAGATCTCACGTGCAACATAATGATATTTGCTTCTCCTTCATTATAAACGTAACCGGTGCCTTTGAACTAGCTCATGTCATATTTATGATGGAGCTTGACACTTTTGACAGTTGAATGTTTGACTGTCAAGTGCATCCACCGCTGATGCTCTTGTTATGATAAACCAAGCCAATCCTTAACATTCTGAGTAAGAGTCTTGATGCAAGGGGCGAGTTTAGATCTAGAAGCTCTATGTTGTAGGAAGTTTGATGTCATTCCAACACTCGATAGACGTTACAACATAGTCCATAAAAGATTCATGCATCAGAGGAGAACTTGCCAAAAAAAGGTCCTTGTAAGAATGGTGAGTAGTTATAGAAAGAAATTTATGCATGGTACAAACTATGTAGGCAACAAGAAATCAATAAAAAAATATTATTGTCGTCAATGCCAGATCAGAGCTTATCGAGCTCCAAGGAACAATGTAGAGATCATTGAAGAAGTCATAGAATGCTCACCGACAAGTGCTGAGTTAGGTATAAACAAGCTTCATCAGTGGACTTAATAGTAATACATTGACCAAGAATGACATGCAGTGTCGATTCACTCCTTGGCTTAATAAATGGATGACAACTAAGTCAGTTTCCCTATAACTCTAATCTGGACAACTGAATCTCCAACAAGAAAAATAGTGAATGTTGGAGCCATAAAAGTAGGTTCAATTTGAAGGTTGATGATAGTAGCAGATGGAGTAAATCGATAGTGAAAGAGATCTCGTCGAGCTAATGCATGATGCTAAAAAACTTATGAAGCCAAGCTAGGCAGATCTAGGAGGAAAAAATGATCAAGGACAAGTATATATGGGCTTG
Source organism: Torreya grandis (assembly GCA_037957365.1). Taxonomy (NCBI): domain Eukaryota; kingdom Viridiplantae; phylum Streptophyta; class Pinopsida; order Cupressales; family Taxaceae; genus Torreya; species Torreya grandis. The sequence goes on along the minus strand of JARHVA010002724.1, from coordinate 379,189 downwards.
TGCCAAACAAGGGAACGAGTGAGTCTCGGTTGGGATTAACATATCCCTATCGAGTTATATATCTGGTCTAACCCCTGCAAAAACTCACAATTTTTATAGCCACCTTAAAATTAAAAAAAAATCATGGTGCTTAGCCACGGTAGATCCAAAGCAAAAAACTGTCATGGTCAAAGCCAAACCAAGACAAGACGTGCAATGTGAACGTTGTCAATAAGCCAATAATGCATATGAATGTGTGAGCTATAGATATTCCTTGGCCAGACCCCTACAAAAACTCAAAAAGTTGATTTTGAAGAAATCAAGAAACAAAGCAAAAGATGCTTGGTCAAACCCTCAATGTATGGTTGGTATACGGCCTACAAAAAAAGCCTTCACACATTTATGTGGTCTTGTATGGCATAATAAAAAAACTTAGATCAAATCCTCAAGGTGCCAAACAATAGTTGGGCAATGGTTGAGGGAGTCAGCTCTGATATCATGAAGAAGTTCATAAAGAACTCATAACTAACAAGATCTCCCCTGTAAACCATTACCACAACACTAATAACAGAGACATTGTACACAAAAAGTAAAATATGCATAATAAAGTCTCTAAAAAATACATTCTCAACATCCGTGTGGTTCTTCACAAATGACCAAGTCAAAAGGTACATGGGAGTGTCTATTAAATAGGCAAGGTAGGTTGTTTCATGCAACAAAGTATTGTTGCATGAACAACCTATAAAACAAGAGTTTCTATTATTATTGTGCACTCAACAAATACATGCACAAAATATAATAGCATCTCCAACAATAAATAAAGAACTCCCAATTCAAGTTTATATGCTTTACTCCAACACATAAAATAAAATTCAAACACTTTATTTGCATGTTTTTTTTGGTAAGTGTTTTAAGTGTATGACGTGGACACCCCCTACTACTCGAGAATTAAACCTACCAACTCTCCCTGACACTTGGGACTGATTGCCTTGAAGTTGGGACATGTTTATGAAATGGGCCTTACGGTCTACGATATCATTTGAAATACCCTATCATTGCTCCTCATCATCATTGGCATGTAATTTCTCGAGGTGTCAATATATTGGTAGCATAGATGAACATAGGCTACAATATAAACTTTGGTGAGATGGGGTAGGTGGTGATGGGTTTCAAGTTACACACAAAACTTAATTAAAACTTAACTAAGCCAAGAAGGCCCGTCACGTTTCTGAGATCCTGTCGCATGTCCCTTGAGCCCCATACTCATAAGAGCCAATGATGTGCCGACATCGTGGACACCCAAACTTGGCAAATCAATTAAAGAGTACAACAAGAGTTCCCAAATAGAGATTCAATGTAGGGCTCCACGTGGAAACCTACCAACGAACTGAATGCCCAAAGGCGTAGTCAAAACATTACAACAAAGAAAATTAGGAGTTCTTGGCCTTTCCTAGAATGTCAATATGAACTGTTACTTATCCACAGTTGGGGACCAAACAGAATAGCCACGTGTATAGTTGGAGTCCCAAAGCCTCATCTTCCTGGGGTGTAAGTATGGAATGTCATTTCTCAGAACCTAGGAACCAACCAGGAGCGAGCACGTCTACATTTGCAATCCCCAAGTCCTAGCATTTCCTTGTGTGTTAATCCTACTTTACGTGGTTATTGACAATAGAAAACAATCATGCTTGTACACAAATGCCATTGAAATTGTATAACTAGTTTTATTTTGTTAAGATTAGAGTTTTATGTCTTGTGCAAGGATGGGAGAAACTTGAGGATGCTCCTTCTTCTTCGGAACATTGATCTCTTAAGTGAAAGCTCAAGAGAAACGAGTTTATAGCAAACCTGAAAGTTGTAGAATAGTTTGAAGGAGATCGAGAAAAACCCAAAATCCAACTCATTGGGATAATGCCAAGTAACATCAGCCCATAATCCCAAGAATAAAAAAGCCCACTCTCGACCACAAAAACGAAAAGACAACAAACTACAAAATAACACAACTAAAAAACAAACAACATTTAACTACATTCACATCATATAAATATTAAAAAAACAAAACCTAACATAACTTACACCCTTAAAACAAAAACTAATTGGAATCTTTTTATCCACATTAAACCGACATTAGATGGTGATAAAGAATACAAGACAAACCATCTTTTTTTTTGGAAATCTCTTCCTTTTTACGATTCGGCCTTGTAACATTGAATTGTTTCGACTCGGTTGTTGTCATTATGAATTATAGTGTGAAAACAAAAGATACCCCGGTTCATGAAGAGGCACGGTCAATGCATTTTAATATAAAAAGGGAAAAAAAAACCAACATTTCACATACAGACAAAAGACCCCAAAATAAAGTGCCAAGGTTTAGGTGGAAGGAGAGTCGGGCACAATTTATGCTACCTTTCATTTATTGTGCATTTAAATATGGTACAGTTTAGGTGGATGTAGCAACGGAATTTGATTTTGAAAAATATGGCAAACCATAATTTTTGGTGCTACCTTTCATTTAATATATAAATATGATATAAATTATTGTTAATTCTTTGTACATATACTATTATTTTATTTTTTAAAAACAGTTTTTAATTTTTTTAACAAGTTATTGAAAAGAGTTAATCGTCAACAAATTTTGATTTGATAGGGATAATTAGTTTGGGATTTGAAAATTGGGGAGCATAGTTGAGTGTAGACAATTTTGTCAAAGAGCAAGTATGGTAAAGCAAAAAAAACATATAGCTCGAGTGGTCATCAAATTAACGATGTGGACATTTAAAGAGGGTCTTTAAGAAGTTATTAGTCGTTAAATTAGATGAGTATAAGATGTTTGCACCTTTGTCGACATTTCTAAACCTCTTCTACATTCGGTGTTTTTATTTTCTTTTAGAGGCAGGTGGACCCAATTCCTCAATTATGAAGGTCTTTCCTTTCATTGTTTTCGGTGTAACCTCGTGGATCATAAGGTGGTGACATGTTTGTCCATAGTTTGTTCGTCTCCTCTTGCCTCTTCTCCACTCGTCCAAATGAAGGAGGGACCTCTTGGCCAAGACTTTAGGGGGTGCAATCATGAGGTCTTCTACCAAACTTCGGTTCCCCCCTTGCCCCCTTTGCCCATTGAACCTTCCTCCCTTGTTTAGGTAGATCCCCCTTTGCAGCCCTTCCTTTCTCCTTCGCCAAACCCCCTCTCTCATGTACTTGTACCTCCCCATTTACGAGTTCGAAAACTCAAAGCTGATGTGGGCACCACTACAAAGAAGAAAGGTAGACATTTTGAGGTGGAAAGGCTGAGGATAGAGGCAAAAGAAATGGTGCGAGATGGCTCCCAATGGATGATGAAGGACCTCCTTTCAAGGCAGGAGAAAAGACAAGCCCTACCCTGTGGTTGAGGGTTGTGGCGCCCTTGTTTGCTCCCTTTGGTTGGCTTTCACTTTCGTTTTATCTGTTGTGGTGATTTCATTGAAGATTGACTAAAGGGGTTTCGCTTCTTTTCTTGGCCCTTTTATCTCATCTTGGTAGAGGATTGACGACCTATTATTGTTCTTGTCTCACTTGGTAGAAGAGTTTCCCCCTTGTGTGAGGTGTTTAGTTGGTTTTGGTGGGTGTTGTTTGTTCTCTCATTGCTCCTATGCTTATGTTTGTCTCAAGGACTAGACCTTTGGTTGTGGCCTAGTTCTGGATCATAGCTCCAATCAAAATCAATTTACCCCATCCAAAAAAAATAAGATGTTTTTATACTTATGATTATTAATCTGAATTAACTGATATTAATGCATTTATCGACTTTTAGTGGTCCTTGCACCAGCTTATAGCACTCCAAAGCTTCCCTTCTTTCCCACCCTTTTTCTCCACCTTGATTGTTATGTCTAGAGTGTCCCAATGCTTTGAACGTTGTATGAAGCATTAGCCCTATTGTGTGGTTCCTTCCACCGCTTACCTATATGACCCTTGTTTAATCTTCGTCTTTTTTGACCCTTGGATGTCGATTCAGGTGCCAATAGGGTCCTAATATATATTTCACATTTGATTGTATTGTGACACAAGGGTGTCTTATAAGACATTACATTCACCAAAAATTTTACCAATGGGAAAGATGCTAAAGGGTGAGAAGTCCAAAGTGATTGATTAAATTCACCATTCCTCTCCCTTACCAACAAATATTTATGGTGCTTGTGTGCTAAGTGGAATCCCTTACATCATGGTTATTACCAAAATAATACGAGGAAATGAATGTCGTTAGGGTAATGACTACTCATAGAGGTAATTTTGAGATGGCTTTAACACAAGTAAAAATCTTGCAAACATCAATTATATAATATAAGTATTATTTATTTAATCATAAAAAAAGAATTGTACAATGTTCATTGAAGCACACGGTTTTTATATTAGACACACAACGTATAGCACTAAGTTTGCATGCAATTGGAACTTTTCCACATATTGAGGTTTGTTATTTTGTTACATCCTACCCCACTCTTCAATGATTGCATTAGTATTAAAAAATAAAGTAAAACTAATGATTAGTATTTCCTGACTTTGATGATATATTTGGATATTTAAGTTGTATAGTTTGACAATTGTACTATTTTCTTTCATGGTTGGTTATGTTTAGAGGACATTCTCATGTGCATTTTGATATATTATATTATTGTGTATTGAAATCTTATATGGATATGATTTCATTTATAGATTTGATTTGTATTACAATAGCTCATTGATGTGTATATAATATGAGTATCTTATGATTTTGTTGCAAGTTCAGGCTAACTACCATTTTGTTTGATCAAGGTGCTTGCAGGACTGTCCCACCCTCATAAAGTGGAATAAAGAGAGAGTATTATAGGGGAGGAGGATGCAGATTTTAACACAGGGGATAAAAATATTGAAATTGAACCCATACACACACACTCATATTCTTACATGCGAAAATGAATTAAATGTTGATGATATTATGTGTATGTGTTGTATGCATATTTTTATTCTTTATCACTATGGTTGATATTGCATGTCTTGCATTTAGTATGGAATAAATACTTACCTTGCTATAGAATAACCAGTTTGGAATGGACGTTCTTGTTAACATAGTTCGTTAATTCTATTAATAAACATTCGCTGTGTGTATCTCTATGAAACCATTATATGGGCTAAACTTTGGTTACTAAGATATGAATAGTGATATACTTATTTTTATGCATTATAAATCATTGGAGTATAAGATATTTAATGAAACCATGTCCTTGCATTTAAATTAATATGAAGGTTGTTGGATTTAATCCTACCCCTTTTTGGTGGCTTGGGTGATCTAGGGCAAAATACACCCAAGCATTTGTTTTATATGAGTTTTTAAAACTCGTGAAAATTGATTTTTGATTAAATGGAAGGTTCAAGGGGCTTACTACCATGCATCCATTTGAGCCAAAATAAATTAGATCTTTGTTGAAATCACTGAGAAGGAATTTGGTTTCTCTTGCTATCATTATGGGTTGACCTCACCATTTTAGGGAAGAAGTTGAGTGGAAGGGTTTAACATGGAACCACCATGCAAAAATAGGTTATGGAATATAAGATATCATTAATGAATTGAAGTCTTTAAAGGAGAACTTGCAAAGTTTCAAGAGAAACTTGAGGGCATGTAGAACATGGAGGAGCAAAAATAAAAAATAATAAGAGGAAGAAGATGGAAGAATGTGCGCATGAGATATGATTGTATCTCTTGATAGTCAGTCGAGACTTGGAACATATTCATTAGGAAATTCATGGATAGTTGTAGCTTTATATATAAAAAATTATATACCCTGTATTAAGTTGGATTTCTAGAGTTGCATTTAATGACATTTTGGATTCTAGTATAACATTAGAGGACTTTGAAAGGTTTTAGCCATGTTGAAATCACTTATAAATTGGTAAACTAATAGACAACCTTGAGGAAAATAATGATTACTTACCCCTATTTTATTATACAATCATATATGAAAATGTATGTAAGCTACAAAAAGAGCTTTGTTACATTGAATATTTACACACACACACACATTATGCATGCATGTATGTATGTATGTATATATATTATACATATATATGTATATATATTATATACATACATACATACATACATACATATATATATATGTGTGTGTGTGTGTGTATAATATGTATATATATAATATGTATATATATACATATTATACACATTTATATATATACATATAAGGTGAATATTTTGTCGACCAATTAACTTGCGTTCAAAATAGTTCCTATCACCATAGCATAGGGAGATTGGTCGTCCAGATGTGCAGGTTTAATGCATCACAAGGGGACAAATCTCTCCTCTCATCAAGGGGAGGTTCCCTATTAAATATGTGGAGGTTATATACAATATATATATATATATATATATATATATATATATATATATATCTATATATGCAGAAAGTAAGACACAGGGGTGGGATGAACCATCCATCTCTCTTTTTTCAGAGATGATGCTGATAAACAAGGAGGAAATCCTGGGTGATGGGGAAGTGCTTCTCTTATTTCAGAAACAACTTTCAGCCAAGAGCCAGACTCCTTCCTAAATAGTAGAAATCCTGGTGCAATGACAGAAGGCACTTCTCTTCTTTCAAAAGTGTTCTTCAGCAGGCAACAGGAATCTTTCAGGTAGCAAGTAACCGGTAACGGGGGTGCTGAGTGACCAGCAACCTGAGAGAGAAAAATGAAGAACAATGGGGGCACCACGTCGTCCTAAGGCTCTTTACACAGGAAAGGAAAATGCAAACACACTGAAGGTATTTATGGGGCACAACGTCGTCCCACAGTTGGCCTTCAGAACACCTTCCTAATCACCTCCACTAGTTCTGCTTGTCAAATTAAATGGACAAGAAAGCTCCTAGGAAATAGACATACGAAGAATCTCCTAAAATAGTACAAGCTATAATAGCACAAAGTCTACAAGTAACTTGTTTTCTCATTCAGATAAAATAATATGAATTACAATCTGAGCTCAAAGTCTCAGTAATGCCTTTTAATTTGGGTAGAGTTTTGCTTCTGATAATCAAAAAGGTCTCTCCCAAATAACACAAGAGATTACAATATATAGAAGCCCGAGGGGGGCTTGGCACTTTCTCCCAATGAAGTGACCCATTCGGCACACTCAATGCCTTGGATGCATTCTTGGTTTTGTCAGGAAGGGCCATGCTGGAGCAGGGTGGATGCCTTAAATGTGGCATATTGATTCCTCTCTTAGTGCCTCCTTCTTAGCCTAAATCACTCATTCATTCACCTGCATTAGCCATGTAATTGTCTACTCTATCTTCACCTCCAAGGGGACAAGCAGATGGCGCTTTCAATGTTACCAACTCCCAAATATCTACCCAGTGAATTGCTTCACCTACCGACAGTAACTCCTGTTGAGTTTCCCTCTTTGTCTCTTCCTTCTCTTGATCCTAGCCTTAGGGTTTTTTGAATGCATTCGATTTCGCGCTTTAAGTCTGCTAAAATCAACAGACACTTCATTGAGACAAATTTGACGTTTGCGGGCCCATCATTTTTTCCAGCAACTTCCTCGTGTCTTTCTCGCTTGCCATGGTCACTTTCTACTTGTGACACGAGTGAGGACACGTGGAGGGATCCGCAGCTTCGAGATTGGCTTATCAAAATAAGCTTTGAAAATGATTAGCGGTTGAGGGGGGCGTAGACGCAGACACATGGTAGCTTCCACTGCATTGGGTTGGGACACGCGGTGAGTTCTGTTCTATGAAGCTTTATTTGAAATTGTGTCTTGGCTCGTGACACTTGGCAGCTTTTGCAGCCCTCTGAGGCTCAAACCTTTCCCAAAGGGAACTTGCCCTTCGAAGTCTTCTTAGTGGCCTTCGACTTTGATTCTTCGGTGGGCTATCATCCCCTTCATTTTCTTCGACACGTGGTGCCTTCTACTTTTTGAACAAGTGCCACGCAGTGTCTTCTGCAAGAATGGGTGAGGACACGTGGCATGTTCTGTTGTTGACACTTGGCAGCATCCGTCTCCTTGGTCCTTTGCGACATCGTAAAAATGTTTAGGGCTTAGTCGGGCTCTCGTGGACGATGACACTTGTCGGCCTTTGCCGATCTCTACAAGGGACACGTGGTGCAGTCTAAATGCATTTGTTAGTCATGCAAATGCAGACACTTGGCGCGTTCCACTTCATTTAGTCATTCGTTCCTAGGCCCACCATGGTCTTTGCTCAGAACAATGAAGTTAAGGGAAGAGATTACGAATATTGACACGTGGCACGTTTCGCTCACTTCTATGACTTACCCAAGGCTCGCCATGGTCTTTAACAAAAATAAAGAGTAGAAGAAAGAAGCCACAGATAATGATGCTTGTTGGCTTCTGTCGAGCTTTGAAGGGGATAGGTGGCGCATTCCACTACTCTTAGATGAATACATTGGGGCCTTCGGCAGTCGCCACTTGTTGCTCTCTGTAGAACTCTGGAAGAAGCTTTATCAAAAGGGACCTTGTAGCTTATAAGGAACTTTGAGAAGCGAATGCCAACACGTGTCGCGTTTCACTAGGTCATAAAATAGGCACGCAGATGCAGACACTTGGCTGCTTCTGCTTCATTTAGTCACTCGTGTCGGGGCCCACCATGGTTTTACTCAACATAACGAAATGGAATGAAGGAACCGCAGACGTTGACACGTGATGGCTTCCGATGAGCTTTATCAGGGACACGTGGTAGCTTCTGTCATTTCTCAAAAATAAAGCATAAAGGGGCTCGACTGATGACACTTGGTAACATCCACCTGACTCTTTCTTTTGTGTGTGTCCTTCCTTAACTGAAGCAACCTTTGAACTTTTTGAAACCGTGTGTTGAACCGATGAACCTTGAACCCGTTGAACCGATGAACCTTGAACCCGTTGAACTTTGACGAAGTGCTTGACCCATTTGAAGCTTGCCACTGATATTGAACCTTGAACCCATTGAACTTTGAACCAAAGTGGTTCAAGGTTCAATGGTTCATTGGTTCATTCGATTAGAAGATTGCCGATGACCCTTTTTCGATTGAACCAAAGCGTTGAACCTGTCCCAAAAGTGTCCAAGTGTGAGAAATTAGTCCCTTTTGATTGAAATCGCCCATAGAAGCCTTTGAACCTATTGAACCTGTTAGTCCCTTTACCAAAAAGTTTGAGAAAATGATGAAATCGAATGTTTCAGAACAAATTTTTGGAAAGGGGAAAAACAATTTTGGCCATGCAGGACCAAAATAGTCATATGTTGTCTGAAAAATGAGGAATCACTTTTCAGGGACAAAAGCTGGCTCCTGTTGGGGAACTTCCTTCAGATGACAACTCGAAATAGTTGAGGGGAGTAGAAACTAAAATCTCCAGTGCCTTGAAGTGTGCCATTGGGATATAGAGTCATGCTACCCAAAAAGAAAGGCTCCAAAAAATGAAAATGAAACGAACAAAATAAAACAACAAACTATACAAATATACATATGTACAAATGAACTTATCTGATGCCTCAAGATTTGAAGCGCTTCAGATGCCGCCCATTGTGAGACAATGATAATGGCATCCCGTCCTGATAAACCAATAGGAAACCATTTTGCTCCCAGAATCAGTGACAGGCGAATGGAACTCTCCACCAGGAAACCACTTTTTTGTGTCTTCCCCTTGGTTTTCTTCTCTTGCCCCACAGCAAGACTTGACTTTTGGACCGAAAACCATGAATCTTCGCTCTCCTGGTAAAGAGTTCCTTTTCTTGATTTTGATGGGCAGCAGCATGGTCTAGTACCATAATTTGTTGTTCTGATAGCTCGGCCCAACACATGTCTTGATTGTCCCCCTCAGATATCTCAGATTCTTCTTCATTTGGAAGGGAGGGTTCTTCTACACTTATGTTGCACTCCACCAATTCTTCTACTATTTCATCCCTGCCTGAAGACTCAAATAAAATTTGGGTTGCAGGGGCCATCGTTTGGGTCTCGACACATTTGACATGATCAATTATGTCAAATGGTTGGATTGGACTAGGCACAGGGGATGGGAGTTCTTCCTTTTGGTTTATGGGAGGGGTGGGAGGACTGATCTGCAAAGTTGAAGTGGAAGGTGCAGAGATGTTTGTGATACTTACTTTCTTAGCAATCACTGGGTCCTTCAGCTAGATAGGCAGAGTGGCCCCACGCTTAGCAATCAAAATTGCAAGTTGAGGTCACTCCTCTGTTTCTCCTTTATCAGCTTGTTGAGCTGACTGATTATGGGACTGGGTGACCACATCATTTGATCCCTTGGATGCTTCACCTTTACTCCCGAGTTCATCCTAGTAATCCAGGAAATTGATGTGGGAGTCACCAGCTGACTCTTCTTGATCCTCCGTGAAGAGACCAACGTCATTTTCTTGATCGAACTCAAGTTGGAAATAGGAAACATGTTCTGTTTCCAAATATCCAATTGCTGAGTTGGTTGGAGTTGCTTCAAGGGCAAAGTTCCTCTGTGGGGGAGGAAGATGATTTGGTTGCCCTTGACTTTTGGCAGCATTGCCTTGATATGGCTGATTAGAGAATGTCCTCCTTGGTGCATCTCTATATAGAGGAGTAGAAGACATACCTTGTGCCATTTGCCTTTTCAAGGCTAGCAATTCATTCGCCAGCTTTTGGACCATTCGGTCAGTGGTGGCTGCGGGTGAGTATCCACAAGATGAAGAAGGTTTGCCTCTATTAGGATCTCTCCTTATCTTTCCTACCAAGATAAGGTCATCTTCTACTTCAGTAGCCAAGTCCTGAGTAGCAGCAAGGTCTATGTGGCTAGCTCGTCTCAGTAGAAAACTCACTTCAGGCAATTGTGAGTTGATAAAGAAGCATTTGAGGTTTTGAGGCATCGGCTGGGTGACCATGGGAATCCTGTGCCTCAGCTTGTTGAACCTGGCAATAAAATCCCTCATAGGCTCATGAGGTTCCTTCTTTATTTGAGTGAGTTGGGCTAGTAAAGCATGCGCATCCTCTGCATGCTTGAACCTGGATTCAAACTTGGCTTTAAGTGTATCCCAGTCAGTCACTGATCTAGCTTGCAGATGGTAGAACCAGTCTATAGCAGCACCTTGTAGTGTCTCCATGAAAACCCTGACTGCCACGTCTTCAAATTCCACCCCTATCACACCACAGGCTATGGTGAAGGTTGTAATGTGTTCATCAGGGTGGACTCTTCCATCACCAAAGAATTTGGGGAAATTCTACCTTGAACTGAGTGGTAGCTCATGCAGGGGTGGAGTTAGATTAAGTGGGCCAAATGAGTTACCCCAAGGGCCTCGAACTGCCATGATTGGATTATGAAAAATAGGGATAACACATCTGAGTGGAGTTTCCAGATTATAAGACAAAAATGGAAAAGAAACTGGCCCTACTTCAGCATAAATCTTGAGGCTTCAAACTGCGCGTTCTTTCCCAACAGCTCTGGTTTTGCAGACCAGATAATATAATGGAGACGGAGGAAGATGGTGGTGGATGAAAATGGTAAGGCTATAAATGGATAATGGGTAAGACCCAGATGGGAGTCACCAGACTCTATAATGGATAAGAGAAGGAACTGCTTCAATCTAAAACTTGAGGCTTCAAACTCCACGTTCATCCCCAGCGGAGTCACCAAAAACTGTTGGGTGAATATTTTATCAACCAACTAACTGGCGTTCAAAATAGTTCCTATCACCACAACATAGGGAGATTGGTCATCCAAATGTGTAGGTTTACTGCATCACAAGGGGACAAATCTCTCCTCTCATCAAGGGGAGGTTCCCTATTAAATATGCAGAGGTTATATACAATATATATATGCAGAAAGTAAGACATAGGGGTGGAATGAACCATCCATCTCTCTTTTTCATAGATGATGCTGATAAACAAGGAGGAAATCCTGGGTGATGGGGAAGGTACTTCTCTTATTTCAAAACAACTTTCAGCCAAGAGCCAGACTCCTTCCTAAATAGTAGAAATCTTGGTGCAATGACAGAAGGCACTTCTCTTCTTTTAGAAGTGTTCTTCAGCAGGCAGCAGGAATCTTTCAGGTAGCAAGTAACCGGTAACGGGGGTGCTGAGTGACCAGCAACCTGAGAGAGAAAAATGAAGAACAATGGGGGCACCATGTCATCCCAAGGCTCTTTACATAGGAAAGGGAAATGCAAATACAGTAAAGGTACTTATGGGGGCACAACATCGTCCCATAGTTGGCCTTCAGGACACCTTCCTGATCACCTCCACTAGTTTTGCTTGTCAAATTAAATGGACAAGAAAGCTCCTAGGAAATATACATACGAAGAATCTCCTAAAATAGCACAAGCTATAACAGCACAAAGTCTTCAAGTAACTTGTTTTCTCATTTAGATAAAATAATATAAATTACAATTTGAGCTCAAAGTCTCAGTAATGCCTTTCAATTTGGGCAGAGTTTTGCTTCTGATAATCAAAAAGGTCTCTCCCAAATAGCACAAGAGATTACAATATATAGAGGCCCAAGGGGGGCTTGGCACTTTCTCCCAATGAAGTGACCCATTCAGTGTACTCAATGCCTTGGATGCATTATTGGTTTTGTCAGGAAGGGCCATGCTGGAGCAGGGCGACTGCCTTAAATGTGGCATGTCGATTCCTCTCTTAGTGCCTCCTTCTTAGCCCGAATCACTCATTCGTTCACCTACATTAGCCGTGCAACTATCTACTCTATCTTCACCTCCAAGGGGATAAGCAGACGATGCTTTCAATGTTACCAGCTCCCAAATATCTACCAGCAAACTGCTTCACCTACTGGCAGTAACTCCTACTGAGTTTCCCTCTTTGTCTCTTCCTTCTCTAGATCTTGGCCTTAGGATTTTTTGAATGCATTTAGGTTCATGCTTTAAGTCTGCTAAAATCAATAGACACTTCATTGAGACAAATTTGATGTTTGCAGGCCCATCATTTTTTCCAACAACTTCCTCGTGTCTTTCTCACTTACCATGGTTGCTTTCTGCTTGTGACACGGGTGAGGATACGTGGAGGGATCTGCAGCTTTGAGATTGGCTTATTGAAATAAGCTTTGAAACTGATTAGCAGCTGAGGGGGGTGTGGACGTAGACACGTGGCAGCTTCTACTGCATTGGGTCGGGACACGCGACGGGTTCCGTTTTATGAAGCTTTATTCAAAACTGTGTCTCAGCTTGTGACACTTGGCAGCTTTGGTAGCCCTTTGAGGCTCAAACCTCTCCCAAAGGGAACTTGCCCTTCGGGGTCTTCTTAGTGGCCTTCGGCTTTGATTCTTCGACAGGCTATCATCCCCTTCATTTCCTTTGACACGTGGCACCTTTTGCTTTTTGAACAAGTGCCACGTGGCATCTTTCTCAGGAATGGGTGAGGACACGTGTTACCTTCCGCTGTTGACACTTGGCAGCATCCATCTCCTTGGTCCTTTGCGACATCATAAAAATGTTTAGGGCTCAATCGGGCTCTCACAGATGATGACACTTATCGGCCTCCACTGATCTCTATAAGGGACACATGGCCCAGTCTGAATACATTTGTTAGTTGCGTGGATGAAGACACTTGGCGCGTTCTACTTCATTTAGTCATTCATTCCTGGGCCCACCATGGTCTTTGCTCAGAACAGTGACGCTAAGGGAAGAGATTGAAGATATTGACACGTGGCATGTTTTGCTCACTTTTATGACTTACTCAGGGCCCGCCATGGTCTTTAACGAAAATAAAGAGTAGAAGAAAGAAGCCACAGATAATGACGTTTGTCGGCTTTTGCCGAGCTTTGGAGGGGATACGTGGCACATTCTGCTACTCTGAGATGAATACATTGGGGCCTTCGGTAGTCGCCACTTGTCGCCCTCTGTGGAACTCTGGAAGAAGCTTTATTGAAAGGGACCCTGTAGCTTATAAGGAACTCTAAGAAGCGAATGCTGACATGTGTCGTGTTCTATTGAGTCACAAAATAGTTGCATAGATGCAGACAATTCGATGCTTCTGCTTCATTTAGTCACTCGTGCTGAGGCCCACCATGGTCTTTACTCAACATAGCAAAATCAAAGGAAGGAACTGTAGACGTTGACACGTGGCAGCTTTCGATGAGCTTTATCAGGGACACGTGGTAGCTCCCGCCATTTCTTAGAAACAAAGCATAAAGGGGCTTGACCGACGACCCTTGGCAGCATCTGCCTGACTCTTTCTTTTACGTGCGTCCTTCCTTAATTGAGGCAACCTTT